>JBBPBP010000004.1:20365014-20384182 GCA_037974735.1 Cicer chorassanicum
AGAAAAAAAAAAAAAAAAAAAAAGGAAATTTGGGGAAAAAAAATCTCAAACGGATCCTTAATGTTAACATGCTCATCATAAAATATAAATGCAACAAACACATTAAGAAAATGGAAACACACTAACTCTTCTACCTTTATTTGCCTAAAGTTAACTTTGGCTATATCATGTGGCCATCGACTATGATTTATAGATTAAAGGTACACCTACCACCCCCAATATCATTACCTTCTATGTCTTCCTCTACATCATTGTTGTTATCACCATAAAATCACACTATCTTTGATATTTTCCTCACCACCTATATGTAACTATTATTGTCCTCTAACTTCAATCAATACACAAATTAGATACATACTTTGTCAGACAATTATCATATTCAAAATCAGTTATTTAAATGAACAAATTATTTTCTAGAATGTCAAAGCAAATGTACCTCTGTTGCATCGTTTACGCATTTGTTTGAAATTGGTACTTAACATGAATCAACATTTTTAAAATCATCCATTTTACACTTCCAACTTTGAATAGTGATACACAATATCTATACAAACAGAGACACATATATTAGCTTCAATTCCACAAAATGCACTATCTCATATATTAGCTTCAATTCAACAAAATGTAGTATCTATATTTAAGAAACCATGATTGTTATTCCAACTAATGTCATACCATTGTAAAGAGTTGCAAGCACATAATAAAGACTTAAGCATGCAACATTTCAGTGAAAAAGGAAGCGATTGGTTTTTGCCAAAAACTCATATCATTATTTGAAAGTAGAAAGCAAGATGAACATCAAAAAGAAACAAGGTAGTCGAGTATTATCACCAAAAACAGAAATTATATATGCTAGATAATATTATTATATATTAGTAGTAAGAGTATTTTAGACTTTTTTATTCTCTTGTATATATATCTATTGTAACTCTATCACACTAAGCTTTTGTTCATTTGATTTATGAAACTCTAGTGGGTTCTTTCTCTTCCTCCTCTCTTCATCTTCATCCCTTCTAGATTTATCATTGTTAACATGGTATCAAAGGACTTTGGTTGATTTTGGGATCTATAGTAAAGTGGTCCACAACTTAGTGGGGTTCGGGGATCAATTGTAAATTTTTTTTGTACGACTCGTTTTACGGTCGGTACCGATTTTCTCCCTCCGTTTCCGATCTGATTTTGCCTCTCCGTTTCCGACGCGATTTTGTTCTTATATTTCCGACACGGTTCTACTCTTCTGTTTCTGACATGATTTTGACATGTTAGCTCTAATTTATTTTGTCTTAGTGATTATATTCGTCGTATTTTTCTATCATTATTTGTTATGGTTGGTGTTACGAATGATTCTCTTCAAGCTGTTAGTGTTCACCTCAATGGACAAAATTACTCTTATCGAAGTTATCAGATGAAAATTTTGTTGATTGGAAAAGATATATGGGGTTATATTGATGGAACTTCTGTTAAGCCTATAGATAAAAAAGATGAAGCTAAATATGCAAAAGATGTGAAAATATGGAATGTTAGTAATTCAAAAATCATTACTTGGATTAATAATTCTGTTGAGCTGTCTATAGGTGTGCAACTAGCAAAATATGATACTGCTAAAGAGATTTGGGATCACTTGAAACGTTTGTATGTTCAGTCTAACTTTGCAAAACGTTATTAGTTGGAAAGTGATATTAGGGCCCTTAAGAAAAACAATATGACCATTCATGAATTATATTCGGTAATGACTAATTTGTGAGATCAATTGGCTCTTATGGAATCAATTTAGTTGAAAGTTGTCAAAGCGTACATTGATCAGAGAGACGAGCAACGTCCGGTTTGGTTTCTAATGGCTCTTCGTGACGATTTTGAGGGCCTTCATGGGGGTATTTTGCATTGTTCCCCTCTTCCTAATTTTGAATCAGTAGTTAGTGAATTATTGACAGAAGAAATCAGACTTAAGACCCACTCTGTTGTGTCAGATAAGGGAATTCTCTTAACTCCTCCATCTGTTTTGCTGCTCTGCTCCTGTTCAAAAAGGAAAATCTCAAGGGAGAGTTGAACTTGTTAATGATGAATGCGCTTTTTGCAAAGAAAGAGGTCATTGGAAAACACATTGTTCGAAATTGGGGAGAGCGCATAAGAAGAATTTTAAGGGGCCATCGTCCAATGTTGTTGCTTCTACTTCTCCTACCATTGGCTCTAGTTCTGGTTCTGTATACTCATCTGAGATTGCTTCCCAAATATCTGATATTGCAGAACAACTCCAATAACTTCTTGCCACTCAATCACATACCATTTATGCCACATCTACTAAAGGTTTGAACTCCTCTAGTTTGTTAGGTATATCTCCTTCCATATGAATTCTTGATTCTAGAGCATCTCACCATATGACATATGATGATAAATCTTGTGTCTGTGAATCCTGCCTCGTCTATGTTGATTATGACTACTGATGGCACTTCTATGCCATTAACAGACATTAGTTCTATCTCCACGCCTTACTTGTCTTTTCTGATGTTTATTATATTCTTAATCTCATTATGAGTCTTGCTTCTGTTAGTCAAATATGTGATTTCGGTTATTCACTTATATTTTCTTCCACTTGTTGTTGTGTGCAAGATCCACATTCCAGGAGACTGAGTGGGACAGACCATAGACAGGAGGAACTTTATGTTATAGATGACCTGCGGGTCCCACCTACTGCAGCCTCAACAACTACTGCTGATTTATTACCTAGTTTTCGATTGAATTCTTCGTCTTCTAATTTTTATTTATGGCATTCTCGCCTTGGACATGTTTTTGCTTCTAGATTAAAATATTTGGCTTCAAGCTTTAGGAAAGTTACAAACCAATGATATTTCAGATTGTTGAGGTTGTAAACTTGCTAAATTTCCAACTTTACCATTTAGTAAAAGTGTTTATGTTTCATTTGTGCCTTTTGATTTAGTTCACTCTGATGTTTGGGGTCCATCACCGATCTAGATATTATGTTTCGTTTATTGATGATTACACTCGTTATTGTTGGGTTTATCTTATGAAAAACCGATTTGAATTTTTTTGACATTTATCATATGTTTCGTGCTATGGTCAAGACTCAACATAATGATGTTATAAAGTGTTTTTGTTGTGATTTAGGTGGTGAATATACCTCTAATAATTTTTTTGAGCTACTTGCTTATGATGGTGCCCTCCACCAGACATCTTGCACTGATACTCCTCAACAAAATGGAGTTCCTTAAAGGAAACACCGTCGTATTATTGAGACTGCTCGTTCCCTTTTGTTGTCTGCTTCGATTCCTGGGGAGTTTTGGAGAGAAACAGTTCTTATTGTTGTTTTTGTTATTAATATAACTCCATCATCTGCTATATCAAGTTTGTCTCCCTTTGAAAAATTGTATGCTTTTATCCCTGATTACTATTCTTTGAAAGTCTTTGGTTCTACTTATTTTGTTCTTCGTCCACAAGTAGAGCGCAGTAAGTTGTCTTCTCGATCTGCCATATGTGTTTTTCTTGGTTATGCAGATGGTCAAAAGGGTTATCGTTATTACGATCCTTTTGCAATTATATGTTTCTCGTAATGTTGTTTTTCTTGAGCACATCCCGTTTTGCTCTAATTCATCTTATTCTCATATTACTAAGAGTTCAGATCAAACTCATATTGATCTGTTTGATCCTAATGATAATGATTCTAGTGATTGTAATGTTGAGAATTGCAAGACAAATACTACTACTCCACATGACAACATCCCTCTTGTCCCCCAGCTGTCCAACCACCTCATGCAATTGTTGATCCTTTGTCTTCGCTTCTCGTTACCCCTCTCGTCACCGTAAGTCTACTTATTTACCTAATTTTGTTTGTTCCACTTACTCAACTTCATTTGTTTCTTTCTTAACCTCTACTCACAGTTTGTCTGAGCCCTCTTCCTATAAAGATGTTATTCTTGATCCTCTTTGGCAACAAGCTATGGCAGAAGATCTCTCTGCATTGCACAAAATAGATACTTGGGAATTAGTACCTCTTCCTCTTGGAAAGCGTGCTATTGGATCTCGTTGGGTATACAAGATCAAAACTAAGATTGTTGGGTCGGTTGAGCGCTATAAAACACATTTGTTGCTAAGGGATTCTCTCAACAATATGGTATGAATTATGAAGAAACTTTTGCTCCTGTAGCCAAGATGACCACTATCAACACTCTTATTGCAATTGCATCTATTCGTCAATGGCATATTTCCTAAATGGATGTCAAAAATGTATTTTTAAAAGGTGAGCTTTGTGAAGAAGTCTATATGGTCCCTCCACAAGGAGTTTCTCATAATCAGCGAGAAGTGTGTAAGTTAAAATAGGCTTTATATGGTCTTAAACAGGCTCCTCGAGTTTGGTTTGAGAAATTCTCTACTGCGGTCACTTCTCTTGGTTTCGCTCTAGTGAACATAATTTTGCATTGTTTATAAGGTCTACCACTTATGGTCGCATTATACTTTCTTTGTATGTTGATGATATGATTATTATAGGTGATGATGTTAGTGACATCAATAAGTTGAAATTGTAGTTTGTCAAGCAGTTTGAGATGAAGGACTTGAGAACTCTTTGTTATTTCTTGGGGATTAAAGTTGCCTACTCTCCTAGAGGCTACCTTCTTTCTCAATTCAAGTACATTGCCAACATTCTTGAACAAACTCATTTTTGGTACTAGAGTAGCAAATACCCTTCTTGAGTTGAAGGTGAAATATGTTCACTCGAACGATGTTTCTTTACCAGATCTCACTTTGTACCGTACTTTGGTTGGCAGCTTGGTGTATTTTACAATTATCATATCTAATATTGCTTATGTTGTTCATGTTGTCAGTTAGTTTGTTGTCTCTCCCACCACAGTACATTGGACAATTGTTCTTCGTATACTTCGTTATCTTCGAGAAACTCAATTTCAGAGTCTTCTCTTCCCATTGTCGTCTTCATTGGAATTACATGCTTATTTTGATGCTGATTGGGTTGGTGACACCACATATCGTAAGTCCACCACATGATTATGTATCTTTCTTGGAGACTCTCTTATTTCTTGAAAAAGTAAGAAATAGGACATTGTCTCTCGTTCTTTGACAAAAGTTGAGTATTGTGTTATGACATCCACCACTGCTGAAATAATTTGGGTGCGTTGGCTTTTGTTTGATATGAGTATCTCTCTTTCTGAGCCAACTCCGATGCACTACGATAACAAAAGTGCTATTCAAATTACTCATAACTCAGTTTTTCATGAACGCACCAAACACATTGAGATTGATTGTCATCTTACTCGTCATCATCTTCAACATGGAATCATTACTCTACCATTTGTCTCCTCTTCCTTACAGATTGTGGATTTGTTCACAAAGATGCATTCTATTAAATGTTTTTTGTTTTTTGGTTGACAAACTCTCGATACTCCATGTTATATATGCATCGTGAGTTTGAGAAGAGATGTTAGATAATATTATTATATATTAGTAGTAAGAGTATTTTAGACTTTTCCATTCTCTTGTATATATACCTATTGTAACTCTATCACACTAAGCTTTTGTTCATTTAGTTTAGGAAACCCTAGTGGGTTCCTTCTCTTCTTCCTCCTTTCTATGTTTATCATTTTTAACAATATATACTTTATTTCTTTTAGAATTTACAATTACTCATATCAAGGCTAATTGCTTGTTACATTGATAACAATTTATTACATGAGCATAAAAGCATTTCTAAGAAGTTCAAAACAAAAGTGCGAGAAATAAAGTTGAATCATGGAATTGAAAGATATACATAACGAAAAAATCATTGTTTGGAAATTTATGAACCAAAGTTTGAGTTGTTCATTATTCAATGTTCCAACCATAACTAATTGTTACTTAAAAAACCGACCCATTAATAATGGGATCAACGAGCAACCCACTATAACATATACGACAATTGTGGAAAAATGATGGATTGATTAATAACTCACTTCACAAGTGTTGGATATAGGCTACGATTCAGGTTGTGAATGAAGAGATAATGTTGTGGATCTACAGAGGTTTGGTTCGATTCTATTGATGGAAGAAAATAGGTTATGCCTCGACAACCGTTGTAGTTTCTATAGGTTTTCCGACTACAGACACAATGGTGGGTACAATAAACAATTTGAAATATTGAGATCAGCGAAGAAAGTTGAACATTAAGGATTTGGGTCCGAACGTTTTGTATTTGAAGGTTGAGAAAGGAAAAGAAAAAAGTGAAGATAACCAACTTTGATTCCCTGTTTAATTTGTTCAGATTCGTAGCACTTTTCAAGAACAAAAATCTCACGCTAATTTTTTATGAGAGCGACGAAGGATCTCCATCAACTGAGAGCTTTCATAGGAGGATTTTTTGAGGTCAAACTCAAAATCCTTCATTTGATGTCTTTCCATTGCCCTCTGACATGAGAAATTTAAATTTTGAGAGTGTTAGTTAAAGAAACCAATGCAAGCAACAAAAATGAAAAATGCATAATTTTCTTTTATAATGGAAAGTGCATAATTTTTAAACATTGATGCTTGTATGACATAAATACACCGTGATATTGAATTAGAAAATTACGAGATTGGATGAATGTTATAAGGCAGGCGATGATAATGATAAGGGAAAGAAAAAGGAATAAAAATATAACTTAAATTGTTCTAATTTTACTCAATTATTTTTCAGAAAAACATTTTTTAATAAATATCATCATTTACCAAAAAACTAAAAGTGAATGAATTTGAAATTATATAAAAAAATCTAAAAAAGAAAAAATTCTAAAAAACTAAAATCGTATTTAACTCACACTGTTAACTCGACTTTATACGGTGCAGCAGCGGTAAAAAATATATAGATAAACATGTGAGATCCAGCTAACTTTTTTGAGATTATAATAAAAACTAATCCACAGAACTTTTCAACGCGTGCTGTCCCGTCCAAAAACAAAACCCCCAAATTCTCCTATCTCGATTTTCATTCATAGTTGGAGGCGCCAAAGTGAGGTAAGGAGTTGTCAAAGAAACCATCCATCTCACAAAGATGGATTACCACAATAAACTGATTCTCGCTCCTATGGTTCGCGTTGTGAGTTTCACTTCCCTTCAACACTTCGATTTCTCTCTTCTTCACCTAACCACAAAATTCAAATCACTACTACCACTATTTAATTTATTTTATTTTTTTGTTAGGGCACTCTCCCACTTAGATTATTAGCTGCTGAATATGGTGCAGATATCATTTACGGTGAAGAAATCGTTGACCATAAAATTGTCAAATGCGAGCGTAGAGTCAATGGTACGTAACCAACCGCACTTTTCCTTTCATCAATTCATTCATTTTCAGTATCTCTTAATATGAATTCTTTGATATTGATGTGTCTGTTATTTACACCCATAAATGAAGTTCTAAAGCCTAATAATAATGTAGAAATGTAGTTTTGTTTAACTATGTAAACTTCATCATATGATCGAACTTGAAACTTTTGAAAGACTGGTTCAATTAGTTAATTAATGACTTAAAGTAGCTAGTAGGTAGTTCGGTTGGTGCGATAAGTCATAAGAGACACGGATAAGGTTTTAAGCTTGAGGTCTAGGGTTTGAATTCTGGAAACTAACATAACCACTGATTTACTAACATTTGTCTATAAAAAATTAGTTGGAAATGCTAGTCTTTTGGGAGCATATGGAGATGTATGGGAAAGGAAGGATGAGAACATAATTAGCGCTGCCGGCTAAAGACTAGTATTATTCTATTGTAGGATTTTTGATAAGGAAGGAGAAAAGAGAAAGAAATAGAGAGGGGTTGATTATGTTATTAGTATATGTAATGTTAATGTTATATTATGGTCTGTTTGGTTTTGAAAGACATTTTCTGTTTTCAGTTTGAACTACAAACCTGTCACATTGTTTTATGTTTTCAAAGTTTTGTATAGTAAACAATGGAAACAACTTTTTGTTGTTTTCATTACTTCATGTACAAAACTTTGAAAAAATGAAACAAAGTGAAAACAAGGTAGCATTTTTGTAATTTAAACAGAATAGAGAAATTGGAAAAAGAGAATGTTTTTTCAAACCAAAAAAGGCCTTTAGCTTCTTCTGATTTTTGAAACATGCATTTTCATCTGTTAGAGATGAAGTCGAGCATTAATGAAGGTGGATTTGGAACAAGGAGGAGAATGGAAAATTTCATATAGGAGGGAAGAGTGGAGGTGACAGAGGAGCCAAAATTTTGTTATCCTTCAAGGAAAGAGAGAGGAGTGTGGAAGGGTGAAATGCAACTATTGGGGCACCAAAATATTGTTATCCTTTAAAAAAAATGCTGAAAATATTCAATTTGATGCAAGATACGATAATTTCAAGCTAGATGCATCTTCAAAAACTTAGAGGGGGAATTATTAAGAAAACCAACCAAACCATAATTTTTAACTAAATTTGTGCAGATAACAAGTTAATATGCTGACTTTGTTGTAAAACACCCGTGATGGTGCTGTTTGTGAAGAGGTGGAGGGAGGTGAGTGATGGTGGCTGGAGGGGGGATTCATGGTAGACAGCAGACAGCAGCAATGGTGGGGGGCAAAAGTGTCTGACTGCATCTTAGGGGATTCACGGCGGTGCTGTTGTCAAGGGATTCAACTTCAAGTTGGATATTTTCACGGGCTTGTTGGACATGTCACGAGCCTCATGACAGATGAGACATTAAAAAATCCACTAACAAAAATAAAATTTGGGAGAGACAAAGAATAACATGAATCTGTGAACAGACAACAAAAGAAAAAGATTTCTTTGAGTACCGACCTTTGGGGATCTTGGCAATGAAATAGTAATTGACAAGTCAAGAAGGATGGTATATTAAAGTTATAGGGTATTAGATAATGAAGGAGAAAAGAGAAAGAAATAAAGACTTGTGATTATGTTTGATATATGATATATGATGATACAAAAGTAAACGCACTAATCCTTATTTATACTAATACTAGGCTCCTAATTCAAATCAAATAGAGAAACAAATCATGATCATAACTAAGATTTGAAAACTAATTATAAGAGGTAATTTCAAGCAAGATGCATCTTCTAGAACTTAAAGTGGAAATTATTAAGAAAACCAACCAAACCATAATTTTTAACTAAATTTGTACAGATCACAAGTTCATATGCCAACTTTGTTGTAAAACACCCACGATGGTGCTATGTGTGAAGAGGTGTGAAGTGCGGTTAGCAACAGTGGCTGGAGAGGGGATTCATGGTGGTGGCTGTCGTCGAAGGGATTCAAGTTGGATATTTTCACGGGATTGTTGGAAATGTGATGAGACTCACGATAGAGGAGACATTATAAAAAAGACAAAGAATAGCCGGAATGTGAATGGACAACAAAAGAAAAAAAAGTTTTTAAGTGTTACCATTTGGGGATCTTGGCAATGAAATAGTAACATGATGGCAAGTCATGGAAGATGGTATTGCTTTGATACCATATTAAAGTTATAGGGTTTAAGATAAGGAAGTAGAAAAGAGAAAGACATAAAGACTTATGATTATGTTCGATATATGATATATGATGATGCAGAAATAAAATTGATAATCCGTATTTATACTAATACTAGGCTACTAATTCAAATCAAATAGAGAAACAAATCATGATAATAACTAAGAGAGTTGAAAACTAATTATGAGAGGTAATTTAAGATTAATTTAATTTATATACACCGTCAGTGTAAAAAGTTTTTACATTGTCAATCAATTACAACCTTTAGATCATTAGTAACGTTTGACTTTTGTCATAACTACTTTTAAAGTCACCCACTTGATTGGTCATGATTTTCCGACTGTGTAAAACTTTTTACACTGACAGCGCACGAAAATTAAATTCATTTAAGATATTCTAATATGTGAAAATAATTCCAAAAGATAATCTAAGATACTCTACTAAAATATGAAATATCAAGATATTATAATATACTTTTTGATCTTCTCAAAACTACAAATGGTGATTTTGTGAATGCAATTGAAGTTTATGTTGTTTTTGTCTGCCTAAAATATTTGTTTTTATAGAAAAGTTAGGGTTTCAAATCTAGTAATTACTAGGAAAAAAAACTAGCAATTACCGGAAAGTAATAACTTCATGAAGGTAGCCTTATGTGTTTGTGCAGTTTATCATCACTAGATACAACAAATAGAAAGAGAGGACGCCCAGCATTTCCTTTTCTTTATGTTCTCTGCTTACAACTAATATTTTGATAACTGATCCAAAACTAAATAAGCATGTTTTAGTTTCTTTGTTTCTAATGCGTTTTTTGTTTAGTAGGAGGATACCTGACAATCTAATGCGTTTTTCCTCTTTGATATCTCAGTGATAGTGTATATTAGCATGATGAAAAGAAACCACGTTGACTATTGTGATATTAAAAGTCAAATGTTTTATTTTATTTTATTGTGGCTTGACATCAAGTGCCAAGAAATTTGGCAGAAATTTTGGCGATTCCTAATCAGTTATATGCCTGTGGTTTTTCCGTGACTGCTGTTTGGTTTTGGATTTTGAACAACCCATTATCTTCTTGGTCAGAACTCCTTGGGTCCATTGATTTTGTGGAGAAAGGGACGGAAGCTGTTGTGTTTAGAACCTGTGATCAGGAAAAAGATAAAGTTGTGTTTCAAATAGGCACATCTGATGCCGCGAGGGCCCTAACTGCTGCTCAGCTAGTGTAAGTTAATTGTATGTTTAGTTTCCCTCTGTGATAATGTTTTTGCATTTGTATTTTAAGTGAAATTATGACTTATTATTGGTAGTGTACAATTTTTTACATGGTTAGTTGCCTTGCGGCATTAATCATGCCCAATAGAAGCTGACTGTCCTTAACTAGTGTGATAAAGGTTGGTTGTTATTGTTGTTGTTGGCTCTTCATAGTTGCATATTGATCTTACTATATTAGGAATAAAATTCACATATATTACATTAAAAACTTGGTAATCTTAGTTTATAGTCATGATCGGCTCGAGGATCTTTTGCCTCTTCTAATTCCAAATATATCACCCCAATGATTTGTTATAACATTCTATGGTGATGTATGTATGGTGATGGGTATTGATAGGTAATCCCTTGGTTAGTCAGTTACATGCGGGTTGGGGTGATTAGATCAATAAGGCACGCCGTCAATGAAGAAAAGGGAATGAGCAGGATCTAGAGGTACTTTGTTATGGGCCTGGCTATTTCAAATCCCCAGATAACTTAGGTCTATGAGAGGAGGAGGAATAGGAATAATGCATTAGATGAGAGACTTAACCATGTGCTGATTGAGAGGGAAAGTTAGTGCGGTTATGCCGATTATTTGAGTAAGTGACGGAGGTTATTGGAGGGTGGAAATAAGTTTTGGAACTGGGAGAGTGTAGGTCTCTCAAATTGTCTATCATATCTTTCTTATTTCATTTGCATTGTAATCTCTGTTGTGCAGAATTTGTAACCTTTTCAAAATCCTTCAATGTTGATCCAATTTGCAATTTGGAAGTACCCTGCATGTCCTTCTACTGCTGAATCATGAAATTCATTTAGAATCATAGGAATCTTAGGAGAGTTGTGTGGCATCACTATTCTCTCCTTGTAATATAATCACCCCCTCACTATCTGGAATCCATAATATGAGAGTCTGGGTTCAGCACTAAATCCTGCATCAATCTTCTCAATTTGTCATTGTTTTGTACTTCCTCCTCCAAGCCATCTCATTCATAACTCTGCACAGTGAATAGAGCAGCAAACTGTAACTTTCTGGAGAGCACGCATCAATCACTTTATTTTATATTCCTGACTTGTATTTGATCTCAAAACCATGCCCCAACAATTTAGAACCCACTTTTGTTGCTCCCCACCCATAGCCTCTTTGAGTTGTTCAATGGTACGTTGAGTGTCGTTCCCCCCTAAAAATTGTCTTAAGTAGTTGGGTAAGGGGCCAAGCTACCTTGCTATAATTCTTCATACACTTGCAGTAATATCCAGTTAAGCCAAGAAATCCCCTCAATCCCTTCACATTCACGGAACTGGCCAATTTACCATATGAGCTCCCTTAATCGAGAGTTCTTATACCCAGTGTTAGGTATCTACTCTTGTAACACACACTTGTAACACACACAAAGGAATCTGAATTGCAAATTGGATTAACACTGAAGGATTATTTATCTTTATGTTAATTTTTGTGTTTATTTTTCTTTCTTGAGGTTGCAGGTGTAATGATGTTGCTGCAATAGATATTAACATGGGATGCCCCAAGGCGTTTTCTTTGAGTGGTGGGATGGGCGCTGCTTTGTTGTCCAAACCAGAACTTATTCATGATGTAAGTCCAATAGTTTATTCTTGTTTTGATTGTGATAGTGTTAGGATCCTTTCTTTTAGCAAGAAAGAATTCCTAGAAGAATGATGTTAGAAGAGATTCAAACGAATAAAGATTGCAAACAAATGAAGGGTTTCTTATTGGTGTATTAAGATTGAAAGAGAAGATATAAATGGCTTACAATGAATAAGATAATCTTGCACTCAAGGCTACCCCCAAGGGAGCACTCTCTCCTCACTAGAGCATTCTTTAGTTTACAACTTTCAAAAAATGAATTCCTCCCTTCTCCTAAAGGGAGGTTAGTCCTATTTGTAAGCCATACGATTAACAACAATTAAAACAGAAAGTTTAACAAACTTAACAACTAAACTAACCCCTAACTATCTTCTTAACTCCAATCCTAACAAACTCTCCTTTATTCTAGGACCTAACAGATAGGATACTGGATTCGGCCTAAGCCCAACCAACATATGGGCTGAACATAAAGTTAGTGGGGAATGCTGATGTGGCTAGTTTGTTAAGAGGGAAATTATAGCGAGAGGAGAAGGGAGAGAGAGGGAAGATGTAGATAGTTATATGATTGACAGAATCATGTGATTTTGTTTCTGTTTTGTTAGTTAATAATTATTTGTACAAGTAGCACTAGGATTTACAATACATTGTTTCCTTTCTTAGTCATAGCATTCATGTATTGGAAAACATTGCTCCTGATTTTTAGGCCTAGCTTCTATGTATAGGATCGGCAGCCCCTCTATATATTCCCTCAGTTGTATCATTCAAAATCATCACGTTAAATAAAGATTCCACTTTTCTGTAGAAGTTATGGGTATTCGGATTTTGCATTGCGGTTGTGGATGGGCAGAGGCGTATTCATCATCTGAAGGAGTTTTACTCTATAGGGGGAAACTCTTGTAATCTTTTTCATTTAGTACATAATACATTCATGTTCATACTATTCTGTTCTTGGGTTCCTATCAGATTGGACGTTTGCAACATGTTTTAATCCTTTCTCTTTAAAAATCTAGATTTTAACAACATTGCGAAGGAATTTGAGCCTACCAGTGACGTGTAAGATTCGACTTCTAAAATCACCACATGATACAGTGGAGCTAGCCAGGCAAATTGAGAAAACTGGTGTTAATGCTATTGCAGTCCATGGAAGGTAATCTCCAAATCTTTCTTGTTTCTGGACCTTTCCCAATTAAGGGGGAATGAAAATATGGTTGTTTTAATTTCATAAGATTTCATTTTTGAATCACTAACAAAATCAACAAGCATGCATCATCCTACAAGTCGGTTTACCTTGCATGGATAGACTTAGAGCCTGGTTATTAGCAAAACCATTTTTCTAAGAAGGCAACTAGCCAAAGTATGTAACCTAATTCCAAAACATTACAGATGCAGCGTAGGGCTTATTTATTTATTTTAAAAAAGTGATGCTAGAGAAACTAATAAAGTTACATATGCCATGTGCGTTATTTACGAACACATAAAATATGCCTCACCTTTTTGTTTTAATCTATTTACAGAAAAGTCTTAGATAGGCCCAGAGATCCAGCAAAGTGGATTGAAATTGCAGATGTTGTGTCGGCATTATCTATTCCAGTTATAGCAAATGGTGATGTCTTTGAGTATGACGATTTCCAACGCATTAAATCTGCTACAGGTATGTGAAAAGAAATTTTCAAGATTTTAACAGATTTTCAGTTATTTGTTAGAATTATAGAGACTGTGAGGTGAATCAAACTTTTATGTGTAGTTTATTTTTATCGTAATTTTCAGAAGTCTGAGTTGTCATTCCTGTACTTCTGTTGCAACCCAATCTCTGTCCTTGTTAATGAGTTGTCCACAAGTTGCAATAGAAAATCTTAGAAAAAGTGACTCAAATCTCTTGGAAAGTGAGTAGATGGACCAAAGCTGACAAATTTATTTGTTCCAAGACATCCAATAATTGCATATTCCTTGCCCTCCCTCTTAAGGGATACGGCCATGATAGATTCCCCTCAATTCTGCAGGAATGTTTGGGCATACACATGTCCCTACACTTAGCCTTCCCAACAGCTGTCACATCGTATTATTGGTAATCTTTGCATTCCCATTTGTGTAACTTCAACTCAGCTCTCTCAGGAAAAGCTCCGAGTTATATTTAGTACTCCATATGACAGCATTTGACAATCTATGTTAGAGATATTGGAGTGATTTCATAAAATGGAGATGTAGACATTCTTCTATTCGTAAACTATATATTGAATGTAGGAAACAGAAACACTATAATAACTCCAAGGCAGCTCTTAGAAGATTTAGAAAATCCAAGACTACAAAAGTAACACTGAAGAGGCTGAACTAAACTAATTTTGTGTGTATTTTGGGGGCTGCGGTGGCAGTTGTGAGGAGGTTGCCAACATTATGTATTTATCATGTGGCTTACCAAGGCCTGCTTACCGCAAGTCACTCGTGGGCCGACACCTGTAACTAGTTAGATTAAAGGAGAGTTAGGAAAGTACTCATTTAATGTCACATAAAGCTTTAAGGGAAGAGAGTTATCAGTTTTTATTGCATTTGATGAGAATTCATTTTGATCCGGATACTTTTGTATTAAATATGTATGAGAGTTGAACTTATGAATATTATTCGGTAATTTGAAAGTAAAAGTTCTAATATTGATATATAGTCTACTCCTAGTAAATGCTTATCGGTCAATAAGGAAATACAGTATATGCTAATAAATTTATACTTACAGATACTATTCTCTTAATAACTATTGATCCAATACCCTAAATTAGAGATATCTACATATTTACAACACTTCCCTTCAAACTATTGAATGAATATTGACCATTCTCAACTTGCAAGTAAATTGTTTGAATCATTCTTTTGATAAGCCCTTGGCCCCTAGATCAAGAGTTGTTCTCAAGGGAAAGGGGTCCTTGTAATTCGTAGTTTGTCCAAAAAGTAAGTAAAGTCTTGCCAAACATTATTTCAATAAGGATTTGAAATTGCGTTCTCCCGGACGATTTGTTATTAACTGAAGTTCATTAACTACTTGGGCCCAACTACTTTGTTCAAATCAGAAGCTGTTTATACCTAATGAGAATTGAGCTTTTGAATATTCAATATTCTGAAAGTACAAGCTTTAATATTTGATATATGGTCTAATCCAAAGAAATTCTAACTCGGAAATAAGGAAATACAATATACACCTATACAGATATTATTGTCGGAATGATTAAAGATACCATTCTAATCTTAATTGGAGATTTCTATATATTTACAACATTGTGCAAGCTTATTTTTCATCATGATTGAGACTGGCAAGTGGCAACTCATTTTTCATATTTATATTCTATTTGACACGGTTTGGCATAAGGTGCCTCTTCTGTGATGGCTGCAAGAGGGGCACTTTGGAATGCTTCAATATTTTCACCTGAAGGCGAAGTTTCTTCTGATGTCGTAGAAAAACAATATATTAGGAAGGTAATATTTTTTCTTTGTTCAACATTACCCCTTATGATTTATCATTTACCTTGAGATGAATGATAATTTTATGAATAGGCAGTTTGTAAACCTAGATAGACTTGTTATACTTTCAGTTCTGTTATATTTCCAATTTAGATGAACAGTGTTAGTCTCATACTGGTCATCGATGGCTTTGAGCTTATGGGTGTCATTATGGTCCTAACTACTATATATTTCTGCTTTCCATTTTTGATTTCAGTGTATCTTGTGGGATAATGATATTAGAAGCACCAAGCATACATTAAGAGAAATGAAGTCACGTTATTCTTCTCTAGAACTCCCTGAATGGAAGGCTGTGGTCAAATCCGAATCCACAGCAGATGTCGCGTAAGTCTATTTTCTTTATTCTTTATCTTTATGCTTGCAATATATGTTGTGTTGCCTACAAACAATGATTGATGTTTTTATTATATTGACAAGTTTTTAACTTGTATTCTCAACTTTCTTTTTATTGATTTCTTAACCAATGTTCTAAGGACACTCCTCACCAAAACCTTTTAAAAACAAAATACCTCATGAAAAATAAATTTTAAGGTTTTTGTCTTATTACCATTTTGCTACTCTGTGTCAATCTCCACATTACAGTGATTTTTAATACATGTACTATGTTCTCTTGGATGTTTCAGGGAACTCTACGGGGAGCTAGAGTACTACCGATTTATAAAATCAAATTCCTATAACAGATACTTATAATACAGTTTTATAGCACAAAAGTTCATGGTGAGGACATGGCAACCCTAGTTTGGGTTTATTGCAGCTCCCAAGCTAAGTTAAACCCTTGCAAGAAACTCATACACAACCCAATTATTTAAGAGTCTAGAATTTGAACTCAACCCACATTTTTGTGATGAATGAAGCTAACTTTATCAGCCAACACATGCAAGCATGGAAATAGATAATGTTAGATGCTTTGTTCTTGTAATTTTATTTTATTTTATGGAATTGCCATATATTTTTTGTAGAAATTATTTTCTTAGTAACATGAACAAAAATGCGATAGACTGATTCCATATAATAATATTCAGCCCCATTTTTTAATAACGGAAAATTCATTTGTTTTGCTGTAGTTGGTTTAATTTATTTAACTTTTTTCCCCATTCTTTGGTCAATACACTCCTCAATAGTAGGATAATAAGGGTACGTGGATATTTTCGGATAGCTTCCATTGAGGACGTGGACATTTGTTTGGGTGTAAATTTCCGGACTTTTTATGAATGACTCTTTGTTTCAAAATAAATATTTTATATGTTGTGTTTTTCTATATAAAATTATTTGTCGTCTTATAATTTTAATACAGTATTAATTATTTTTTTTATTATTTATTGTATTTTAATTTCTTAAATTTTTTTATTGATTATAATTAATAAAAAATTTAAATAAATAAAATTTATTTTATTATTGAAATCAAAAGCAATTAATTTTTTTTTAAATTGTGCATAATTAAAAAAATATTTAAAATAGAGGAAATACTATGCGTTTGGATTTAAATTTTGTAGACTTCAAAAGTTTGTACTCGGAGGTGTTGTATTTGTCTTTAAAAAAAAATAGTAATCTTCAATAATATGACGTATCTATTTTATGTGGACCGTTATTTGGTCACTATTCCCAATTCAAAGTTTTATCCTGTATTCCATTTTTATTCTTATATCCTCATAAATTTATGAAAATGTTAATTATACTCTTAATTTTTTTATTTATTATTTTATCAATTCAAAGTTATTTCTTTTTTACCATTTCATCTTTTTTGAAGAAAAAAAAAATTTCGATAGGTAAAAGTTTTCCGTTAACTTTTATAAAACTTTTTTGAAGAATTTCCATAAACACCTTATTTCTCTAAAACTTTTTTCAAGTTTTTAGTACAGAAGGTTTTTACCGGAAAATTTTAAAAAAGATTTCAAGATTTCTGGTACATAAGTGAAAAAATTGTACTACCGAAAAACTTCAGTGAAAAAATTTCTGGTACAGAAGGTGTTTTCGAAAAACTTTCTAGAAAAGATTTCTGGTACACACTAATTTTTGTTTTTTAATTTTAATTTTATTATTTTTATAAATGTTAGCCGATATGGATAAACCGCTATTATTATTGGATAAAACATGCATCCATACTACAAATATTTTTGACATTGATCAAGTATGAATAATTATAATTAATATTAATATTGTAAAAATATATTACTGTATTACCGGAAAACTTCAACTTTTCCGGTTTCTGGAAAACCTAGACAAGTTTTCGGTACACACCATTTTTTTAATACAACATAAATAATAATTAATACACCATAAATATTTTTAAATAATAATATACCATAAATAAACCATTAAATAATTAATACACTATAAATAATACACTATAATTAATAATTAATAATTAATACATTATAAATGGTTGCCTTTTATGTCTCACGAATCCCTCTGTAGCATCCATAAATGATGAAGATTCAAAGTCACAACATCTATAGACGATGAAGATTCAAAGTCACTATTCTTCCTACACCCCTACTCACTGAAAAAAAATTAGTTAAAATCAAATGAATTAAATAAATACTAATATGATAAAAAATTAAAACAAAAAAACTAATTTAAAAAAAAATCAAACAACTAATGGAAAACTTGTAGATCAACTTTTTCGGTAGCTTCCGGAAATGTCACGTGGAAGTTTGCCGGTAGTGTAAGTTTTCCGGAAAAGTTAAAATAAGTTTTTCCGGAAATGATGTTCTGTATCGGAAAACATTTTTTTTTGTGTTTTCTGGAGTGGAAGTTGTGTATCAGAAAACTTGAAAAAAAAATTTCTAAAATTTTTTTTTTTTTTGACACTTCCTTATGTTTCGGAAATGTTGAAATACAGAAATAAAAAAAAATGATAATTTTTTATATATATGAGGATTTTTTGATATTTTTCTTTACTTTTTGAGAGTACATAGATAAAGGAAGGGACACAGGATAAAATTTTCTTCCCAATTTTGTTTTGATGTCATATATTGAGTTGCACAAGAAGCATATACCCCTCACATATATTGATTAATAAGAATAGAAAACTATTAATTTACGGTGAGAAAAACCTAGTAATTCATGTTGGAGTTACACTAGTATTTAATAATTTTTCTTTTTGTAAATATTAAATTTCATTGATCAAATTTTTGTTAACTTATTTGTATTATTATGTATCCTATAGATTATAGAAATCGAATAATTGTAACTATAGTTTTATAGTCGATATTTTTCTTGTATTTTAAAAGTATATTATGCTTGAATTGAACTTATTTGATGAAATATTTTTAAAATTTTATAAAGTTTTTGAAAATCTAATCTATTCAATAAGAATTGTTAATTTAATGTTTAGATCGGTAAAATTC
>JBBPBP010000004.1:20389162-20422305 GCA_037974735.1 Cicer chorassanicum
ATAAATAAAAGCAAAAATTTAAAACAATTTTAAACTATAAAAACACAAAGAAAATGATTAATTTTTCGGATATATAATGGTATAGTGTTGTAATCTTCAAATTTTTAGTTAAAGATAATAATGTCATCTTTTTATTGTTTGTTATTGATGTTGTTTTCACAATAATATTTATACTAATAGATGATATTGTCTCCACTTATTAAAATTTTTATACTAAGACTTTGATATATTCTAGCTAGAAACAAAATGAAATAACTAAAATTGATGAGCTGAGACATTTGAATGAATATGAGAATGAGTTTAGGATTCAAACATTGACTATTACCGTAACAACTAAAATTTGTTATCTAAAAAATAGCTCACCGTTTAATAATTATATAAATTTACTCATATCATTCTAAGTGTTGTTGAAAGTAACGTAAACATTTAAAAACAAAATTTGGTTATAGTGATTTTAACTAAAACAATTATTTGTTAAATTTTATTTATCTTCCGACTAAATCTTAAACTACTATGACCTATTTCCTTTAAAAAATTAAAATCATAAAATTATTGAATTCGATTGATTTTAGTAAAAATATTAATAATGAGATAGATTTGTAACAGTGCATCTCTAGCATCATTGACAAGGGAAACTGGACCAAAGGTAGTGAAGGGAGATCCAGCTATGAGGTTGGAAACACAAAGGGTTGCTCATGTGCCTCACCAACTTATCACACCCACCATTGCTGTCAGTGATAGTTCCCTTAAGTTTACTCATCTTCTCTATAACCTCTCCCCAGCAGGTTCTCTTTTACTTTTTCTTTTTTATTATTTTCTCTATACTTTTTCATTATGTATTTTTATAAAATTAAATGTCAATGTTGTGAATACATGTCTTTTTTTCCAACTAAGCTCATTTATAGGATAAGTCTCATCATTCCTTAATGTCAACTAAAAGGTTAGAAAAAGAGAATGTAATCTATATATATGTCTCTTTCTCTCTTAACTATTTATGTTCATATGGCTTATGTCAACTATACATTCTTTTTTTTTTTTTAATTAATTAACTAGTTGAGTTTTGTATTACCACAATTTGTACATCAATTGTACGAAAATGTCTCACCTTTTATATTGGAAAGGATTTGGTTGAGTATGACTTTTTAATAAAAGTCAATGAATAGTTATACTCTGAATTAATGTCACATAATAAGAACGTGTCTAAATTTGAATTTTATTTAAACTTATTTTGTTAGAATTATTTTTTTTTTCTTATACTAAGTTGAATAATATAGCCAAGACAATAAAACGCAATGAATATTTACCCGAAAGATCAACCACCTATATAGATATTCTATAGAAAATTAATGATCAAAATTAGAATTTCACAGTCATGTTTAAGTTTTTGGTAAAGCTGCATGCATTGGTGGTACGTAATTAATAAAGTGTTTCAATTATTGAAAAAAATGAAGGAGCTCAATTTCAAGATACTTATTTGTTTTTTTTTCTTTCTGAACTAACATCAATCAAATGCTCATTGCACATATTAGAAGAAAGAGGATTGTAAATTTTTACTTTCCAAAATATTGTGAATTTTTCCGAGTTTCAAGTAATTTTCAAGTTCGTTAGAATTTTGAGTAGTTTTCAAATTATAGTTTACTGTATATAGATTATTTATTAAAGTGTTCCACCAGCACAAAAAATAAATCCTACTTATTAACTTGATAATAGATATTTAATTTTGTATAATAGAAAAAGTAAGAATGAATGAATGTGAATGGATGATGCAGAGCTTTATGAACAAGCAATAAAGTATGAGAAAGGATCGTTTATAACTTCTAATGGAGCATTGGCTACACTTTCGGGGGCCAAGACTGGACGGTGTCCAAGAGATAAGCGTGTGGTTAAGGATGCTCTTACTGAGAACGAGCTTTGGTGGGGAAAGTAAGCATCTTATTTTTATTTATTTGCACCATATATATATATATATATATATATAAGTTGATAGTATATTTATAGAACAATATTGTATACTATCTTATAAAAAATAAAAATATTAAATTTGAATATTTAAGTGAGATAATGAAATAATAACAATATTGTATACTATTAACATAGGAAAACAATTGAACACCCACATTCAATAAGTCAAACAATATTTCAATTAAAGAGTTTCCACGTAAAATTAAACACCCACATTGAATAAGTCAAACAATATTTCAAATTCAGAATATAATGTCTAACATTTTCAGTTGAGTTAGATTTAAGTAGATATATTTATACATTCATATTACAATCTTATGATATTCTCTTAGTTGAAAGATTACTTATTACTATACACATATTCATAATTTAATATAAGACTATATATCGAAATAATCACTTCCTTTGTTAAATGATATCGAAAGAAATAACAAGCAAATGAAATGATTTAGAATAAAAAAGAATCATTAAAAAAGAATAACTATATATGTAAGTGGGAAATTAATATATCTTGCAAAATGAAAAGTGTCTTTGAAAAAAAAGTATTGATTTATGCTAAAAAAATATGCGAAGAGTCACTAAAATCTACAAAAATTAATCAGTGTGAATATTCAAAAAATTGAGATATTAATGTTAATAAATAATAAAATTAATTAAAATATTTTAATAAATATAATTAATTTATAGATTTTAATAAAGACAACTAATTTACTCATGATTTAAGAGGGAGATTTTTCCTTTAATTGCTAATCAACTTTTATATATAATAATTTTTTATATTAATAAACATTATATTTTTAAATTATAATTAATATAGGTTTTGTTAATATTTGCATTTTTTTCTATTTGATTGAAGGGGTTCCCCTAACATCGAGATGGACGAGCACAGTTTCATGGTGAATAGAGAAAGAGCAGTTGATTACTTGAACTCTTTGGACAAGGTTATTTCTCACTCTCCATTCCTTATGGAAAATGAATCATCATCTTCGTTATTCTTCCCATATATATCTCAAAATAATTCAACCATTAAAACTAAATAAAATTAAATAGTCTACGTGTCTAACAGATTTTAGATAACAAAAAATGATAGCTCACTCATATATATATATATATATATATATATATATAAACTTACTTTAAAATATATTTTTGATAAAAAAATAAAATAGATATTTTTTTAATATTTACAATAATATTTTATTTAAATTTTATCTTTTTATTTTTTTATATTCAAAGTATTTTAATTAAATATGTCAATAGTTATATTTTTTTATATTTGTGAAGTCTTTTACATCTGTTATACTTTTATTCTTTTGAGGCCTAAATATACTTAAAACAAATTAATTCAAAGGTCAAATGTTCTTGCTTTACTAACTTGAACTTTAGACCAACTGTGCGATTATCATCCGTGCACTTTTTTTTTATGGAATATAATTCGTTCACTTTCAATGAAGTATCAAACTATTATAAGATTTTATAAAAAGATTGTAGAGTTGATCAAAATCGCACAATCATACATATTAATATATAATAGATTAATAATGTAATTGAGCCAAAATAATATAAGAAACACTATACACCAATATTGTAAATCAATTTTATATTGTCAATTAATATGAGTATATTAATATCAAATAATTGTAATTTTCATCGATTATTAGCCATACAATCAATAGATCCTACTAATTGTAAAATTGTATACACCCAAATAATATTATACTCCTTTTGAAAATATATGTAATACATTTGCTTATAAACTTGTTATACTCCCATCAAAAAATAAAATGTTTTACTAAATACCTTATCTAATCCAAGTATGGATTGGAAATAGACAGAATAATGAGAGAATATGATTGAATTTTCAGGTTTTCGTGAATGATCAATTCTTGAACTGGGACCCAGAGAACAGAATCAAAGTCAGGATTGTCTCTGCCAGAGCTTATCATTCATTGTTTATGCACAACATGTAAGTTACCATTTGCATATCATTATCATTATGGTTATACATTTGTGCACGTTTCTAATTTAAATCTTGACTTAAATATACTTTTATCTATGTAAATTAATCAATTTTATTTTAACCTCAAATTTTTAAGTTAAGTTCCTACATTTGATAGTATAGTGTGTTTATAACTTATCAAAGGCTAAAATCACAAAAAATTTGTTTTTTAAAGACTATAAACACGTAAGTTAGAATGTGTGTTTTTCATGCTTTATTGTAAATAAAAATTGCATTAAAATGATAAAGATAAAAATTACACAGTGTGCAAATATAGTAAATTAAAATCAAAATATGACAATGTCTTGTTATATCTGATGTTTGATGTGCATATAATAGATAGAAGAACATTATACATTACCATCATATCTTTTGATTATCATCTTATTTTTTAAATCTGTACATAGATAAAAAATTTAGAGAAAGAAAACTATTATATTCTCTAAAAAATTGAATTATATACGGATTAAAAAAAACGAAGTGATAGTCATTAGATATGTTATTAATGTATAATGTTATTCAACATGTTATAAGATGTAAATAAAAATAAAAATATGATAAAACATTATCATGTCTTGATCTTATGTTATTTGGGCACTATATAGTTTAGTTTTGCTATATACAATATATCTAACTAGTTTTATGGCAGGTGCATTCGACCAACTCCTAAAGAGCTTGAGAATTTTGGAACACCAGATTTCACTATTTACAATGCAGGACAGTTTCCATGTAATCGTTATACTCATTACATGACATCTTCAACAAGCATTGATCTTAATCTTGCAAGGAAGGAAATGGTTATCCTTGGAACACAATATGCTGGTGAAATGAAAAAGGGTCTTTTTAGTGTCATGCATTATCTCATGCCTAAGCGACAAATCCTCTCCTTACACTCTGGCTGCAATATGGGAAAAGATGGGGATGTTGCTCTCTTCTTTGGACTCTCAGGTATAACATAAGTGTTTATCATGTAGGAATAAATTATTTCTATAACTAAAATAAAGTCAAACTATTTTTATATAAGTAATAGAATATTTTTATAAATTATCTTAAAAAGTTTATGGAAATAAACTGAAAACAACTTATATTCATGTTATAAACTGTTTCTATAACATCTTTCAAACGTTCTCATGTTTGCTTATTCCGGTAGATACGTTTAAATAAATCAATTCAAACAGATTTCATATACGATATAACACACTTATGAGAAAGTGTTATCTATAAGTACCTCTAGGTAGCGCATTGGCTAATAACGGTTTTAAATCGTTATCATAGGAGAAGGAAAGTGTTGCCTTAAGTTTATTATGCTATAGTGCTTGTTTATAATGACCCTTTTTTTCCCCTTTTCTTTTTATTATAATCTATATTAGGAACTGGAAAAACCACTCTTTCAACGGATCATAATAGGTATTTGATTGGAGATGATGAACACTGTTGGAGTGAGACTGGTGTTTCAAACATTGAAGGTGGTTGCTATGCAAAATGCATTGATCTCTCTAGGGAGAGAGAACCTGATATATGGAATGCAATCAAGTTTGGTACAGGTATTACCATATTAATCTATAAGGAAACTTTAATATCTCTTCATCTTTAATTACCTCTTATGAGAAATGCATTTTGATATGTTTTTCATCACTTGCTTATTAGTTTTGGAGAATGTTGTTTTTGATGAGCATTTTCGAGAAGTTGATTATGCAGACAAATCAGTGACAGGTAACTAATGACTTTGATATTTAGTTGCTATGTAATAACCCTCTATTTGCTAATGTTCTCTACTGCATTTTATTCCATTTAGAATTAATTTCAAATTTGGTCCCTGAAAACCATTCCAACGTATCAACTTGGTCTATCACATTACTAATATTCTTAAATGATATCTAAAATTACAAAATATTAATCAGGTTCAACTCTTCATTTATATTTGCAGAGACTATAATGACTTTAAGTTGGTAATATCAATGATGCTTTGAAACTGAGTGAATAATGTTAGAGACACGTTTGATAATAAGTTCAATCATAGGGACAAACTAAATCAACATTTTAGTAATCATTTTAGAATATTGATAATATGACAGACCAAATTGACATAATTTTATAATTTAAGAGACAAAATTGAGTATTTACTCAATTCATTTAATTTTAACATTGTTTAGACAATAAACAATGAAGTTAAATAAATTCACAGGAATTTATTAGGTACATCGTACACACATGTCTTACACTTCTTTTGGGATAAACCGTGGCTTAAATTAATTTTGCTGATAAATATAATATTGATTTTTTGTATTGCAGAAAATACTCGTGCAGCTTATCCAATTGAGTACATTCCAAATGTGAAGTTACCATGTGTTGGTCCTCATCCAAAGAATGTCATACTTTTGGCATGTGATGCATTTGGTGTGCTTCCACCTGTTAGTAAGCTAAGCTTGTCACAGACAATGTATCATTTCATCAGTGGATATACAGCGTTGGTAATGTCTCAGCCACTCTCTTATATATATCTTGTAATATCTTTTAAGCACTGACACTTACGCCAGACACACATCTACACTGACATCAGTGACATGTAGACACTAATTTCCACTGTCTTATATATCTTGGTAATGTCTATGAAGTATTGACACATACACTAGACACATAAACACCTGTTATAATTTGAGAAAGTCGAAGCAATTGAAGTAACGACGCGTGTCAGTGTCATACAAGTGTCGAACCCTGAAATTTGTCAGATACTCGGAGATGCCTTCAACTTAAAGTGTCAGTGCTTCTTTTATGTATATCTTATTAGTTCTTTTATGTATCATAACTGAAGGTGGCCGGAACAGAAGAGGGTATAAAGGAGCCACAAGCAACATTTTCAGCCTGTTTTGGTGCAGCATTTATAATGCTACATCCTACACAGTATGCAGCCATGCTTGCTGAAAAAATGCAAAATCATGGTGCTACTGGATGGCTTGTTAACACTGGTTGGTCTGGTGGAAGGTATGCTTTTAGTTATGTAGAGATCATTAAAATGTTGATTTTTTTTGTCTCTATAGTATAGAATCTGAAATTAACTTGGTTCGTGGTTCTGTTAAATTGCAGCTATGGTTGCGGAAATCGCATTAAACTATCCTATACAAGAAAAATTATTGATGCTATTCATTCTGGAAGCCTCTTGAATGCCGAGTACAAGAAGACTGAGATTTTTGGATTTGAAATCCCTACTGAAGTAGAGGGAGTCCCCTCAGAAATTTTGGACCCTGAGAACACGGTTAGTTTCCCTTGAACTCTCTACCAGGGTTTTAAATAGTGATCAAAGTAAAAGTTTCAGTCGCGCCGCGATCTTTGATATTTGAGGAGAACGAGAATCACAGTCAAATACGGCCGATGCCACCGTAATCACGGCGGCATTGTGGCATTAAAAAACCATAATGTCACTGCGGCCTAGATCGCAGTTTCAGACCTTTATTTAAAACTCTGCTTTCAAGACCTTATTTAGTCTTATTCATTTTCAAAGCATTGTATATTTTATTCCATTGCAGTGGTCCGACAAAAACGCATACAAGGAGACATTGTTGAAGCTGGCTGGATTGTTCAAGAAGAATTTTGAAACCTTCACTAACTATCAGATTGGTGAAGACAGCAAATTGACAGAAGATATTCTTGCAGCTGGTCCAATCTTTTGATGCTTAGGAAAATGATGCATTCCTTTTTCAATCTTCCTCTCTGCATCAAATTTCAGTTGATTTTGCAATTGTTGATTCATTGAATTTGAAAGAAACTTAGAAGAATGTTCAAGTATTTTTGCTACTATTGGAAATGAAGTCTTGTCTGTTTCTTTGTGGTTTTGCAGAAAAGAACAAGGCTTGCTATAAAATATGTTTGGAAGCAATATATATCTATCTTTTCAGACAGTTATTTATTAACTGGTTTTTTATTAACTTGGCTCCAAACTGATTTATCAATAACCTGTGGGAATTATCTTTTTAAAACTAAGATTGCAAAGCTTTAATTCTGCACAAGTTATTAAAATAATTCAACATCCTTTCATGTATTTTTGGGTTATTTCGGGTTAGTTGTAGAATCCTTGTAATTATGAAAGATAAACACTAAAACAACTTGATCTTGAATATAGGGAAGGGCTACATGAATATCATTTGGTATTTTGATCTTGAGTGGATAGGAGATGTGAACGAACAACTAGTCTACTTCTAATATAATTTCATGGAAGAACAAAAAGCAATCTATTGTTACTTAGTTAAGTACATTAGCTATGACTCTTGTCACATGTGAACTTATGTGGTTGAAACATTTACTGCATGTGCTACATTTTTGTAAGGTTGGTCCTATAAAAATTGTATGTGATAACCAATCAGCTTTACACCTCTTCCCCACTTTATTAGAGAAAAAATTATTTCTAGAGTCATCAAAACTTGTCAATTCTAAATACCAACTTGTTTGATATCTTTACTAAATCTCTATGGCTTACTCAAACATTTTGTATGTGACAAAATAGATGCATATGATGTATATGCTCTACTCTGGGGAGTGTTGAGATATTTTTAACGATTGTAATCAGATTGGATTTGATTTGTTAGGATCATTGTCCTGTTTAGATTATACATCTGATGTATAATAAATACTTGTACAATCCTTGATATTAGAATGCGAGAAATATTCAGATTCAAGTGTTATTGGTCCAATTAGATTTAGTATCATACATGTAATGAATATAAAAAACAAAAAACAAAAAAATACATGGAATGAATATGATAACTCTAAGAGCCATTCTTTAAATAGAATTAATTGTAAATAGGGCAAAAACTTTATCTAGCCTGATGGTAACTGATTCTATACAATAAAAACATAAGACTGTTCAGTGAATATGTCTCCACGCTTGATGAATGATTTCATCATTTATGAAGGGATGCAAAGACCACATTAGGTAGTAACTTTCCAGTTCTTCCGACGACAACTTCAGATCTAAAGCGGAAACGATCCTTTCCTGCAACAAAATGGAATACTTTAAGAGTGCTTCATTTGACTGATAGTAAAGTCACCGACAGGACATTATTACCTGCATCAAATAGTCTTGCTGGACCATACTGTACACGGCAGCCATTAGGAGAGCTAAATGTGTGTAATCAGTATTTTCTTTAATTTTTGTGGTTGCGACATCAGTGCTTCCAGAATGACAGGAAGCAGAATTTTCCTCCTGAGTGAGAAGTCATTGCTAATCTAGTGAGCTAGAATTCCATAATTTTGATAATTACATTTATATCGAAAGCATGTAAATGATACAGAAATCTAGTGGTGTAAACCAAGCAAACCATTACAAATATAAAACACTAGAAAAGGAGTCAAATAAACTTCTCCACAATGTGCATACATACTATGACTGACTAGTACACTATTGGTTACACTACATCGCTAGAGCGATTTGTTCATATTCTGCTACACTACATCGCTAGAGCACTGCTATTTGACAGCACTTTGTACTAGGTAGCGTATCGCAAAACAATGGCGATTTGTACAAATTCCTTAGGACTATACTATAGCTGCTATTTGACAAAATTGGTACTAGGGTACAAGGAAATATCTATATATGGGAGAAGAAGACTAAAAAGAAGAAAGAGGACAACCTTGCATTACATGAATATCATCCCACAGTTATTATGTCAAGCTTTTCTCTTTATTTGTAGGAATTTAGGGTGGTAACTGTAGAGTAAACAGGAAACGGGTGTTTTTGAGGGTAGGGGTGATCTAACTAACTCTATACAGAAGGTTCTATGTAAGAATATTTTGACAAGCTTGACAAATTCATGCCTTAAATCAGATAGTATACGTAAAAAAAGATAGAAATAGCATAAGAAATTCTTTTAATTCAAATATTAATAGTATTACCAAATCATCACAAATCGCTAGCTTATTGAATTTAACATCAATGTCAGGATCTGAAAGGGCTGATAATTTTCCATATATACTTTGCGTAACACTTGTTACATTAGCCAGTATATCTCCAAGTTCATCAAGTGCTACTTTTGCTGCAAGACATAAGTTCACATAACTGATTAGTAATTGTCAAACTAAAAGAAAGAATGCAAGATTGCCAATATTGTTATGACATTAGGTATACACCCGAAGAATATATACAACACAAAACTCAATACCAACAACTTTTTGTTCTTAGCCCATTGCAAGAGATGGGGATTGATTATGTCAATAAGAATCTTTATATTATGATGATAGCCAGTTTGTCAAACACAACTTAAGTATGTAGAAGAACATTTTTATAGAGGAATTGAAAAGATGACCTTTACTGGTTATTAAGTAATACAGATTGAAAACAAAAAAAATTGAAAAATAAAAAGAAGCATCCTCCAAGTTGGAATTGCATCTTCATAAATTATACATGAAAAGAAATGTTGAATGCAAGCCATAGAAAAGATTGAAGACAAGATAAATACTATGTATATATATACATTTAGCAGTAAGTAATCAGAAATTTTAAAAGGAAGAGGCCATACCTTCTCTTATATGGTGAAGAAGTCCTTGTTTACATGAGTTCACTTCCATAAGCATAATTTTTCCATATTGCAACAATTATATTGTCAGGGCAAAGAAATAGGAAAAAAAAAATTAAATAAGTATAGATGAATACTTCATGATGACATTTCAAGTGTGGATGTGATTCACAAAACAGGACAAGACGTTACATATTGTTTGATCCGTGTTGCTAATCCCACCTAGTGGGAAAAGGCTTTTGTTGTTATTGCAAGCACAGATGTATTTTTGGAACAAAAAGAGTAGTTTATGGCCAATTCTTGTGAGTTCAATCAATATTTGTAAACACCGAAATTTGAAGGTGAAGTAACTAAAATAAAGTGGATAAAAGAATCACAGGGAAACTGAAAACAGGCGAAAAGTGGAGACTAACAATTGTTAAAAGACAAGAACTGCAAGAAAGAAATGTCAATCCAACTAAAATGGCCGTGAAGAGTGAAGACATTACTTTGCAAAAATCCTATTATCAAAAGAATGAAACAAGATTCGCGAATTGCTAACAGTCTTGCAGAAAATTCATGGATTTGTGTTTACAAAATAGCCGACTCCCTCAAGAAGGTTAAAAAGGAGTTGTAGTTAGACGTCAATATATGTAGGCCCTCGTTAAGACTTGGAGAATGCCCTAAGCTCATAACAAAACAACCTACCCTTTCCTCTAAACTACCAACAAAATAGAGTTGTACTTACAATTGGTTACATTCTGGACAACATCTTTGGGCTTCTTACATTCGGAATTGACATAGGAATTCAGTCTTTTAGTTTCATTGGCTTTAATGATGTTGTTGATTAATTTAGATTTTGTATCTATAGGAGGCTTCCGAATAAACTCTGCAGGACAAAAGCAAAAAATTAATTAAAACATCAGTGAAGAGATAGCATTATTAATATAATATTAATATAATATTAATATTTTACACTAACTACTAACATATGGTAAACAAAATTCTGAAGAATACCCAATGCTTGTTGAAAGCCAGCCAGCAGCTTGCTTCCAATAGTTCCCAACTCATCAATCTTTGTAATCCTATCATATGGTAGCTGTTGAGAAATATGAAATTATACAGATATATTCTGTGATAAAACAAGTACAAAATTATATGCTATTGTAGCACTAATTCAGTAATTCCAAAAAAAAAAATCTTTTATATGAGGACAGTGTTGAAAAGTCATAAGAACATACAAAGTACCTTACAATTTTTTTGGTAATTAGTGCATCTTTCCATTTCCAAACTATCCAACATTTTTTAAGGTTTTATACCACAACTACAACCACTTATCAGTCTTCCTCACCCGGCGTTGTCAATAAGCAGCTGTGGCGTAGCAGAGTTTTGACAAACCACTATTGCTCCGCAATACACAATTTAGTACAAAGTATTATCAAATAGCTGTAATAGCAGCGCAATAGCATTATAGCATTGAGGAATTTTGAACTTATTACTATTTTCCGTGTTTCGTAATTGACAACACAGTCCTCACCTCCATCCCTTGGGGTTAAGGATCACCTTAACTTATTGAATATCAAGATCTAATTATCTTGAAGCCACTAGGAGAAGGTTACTGGTAGTGTCTGGTTAGTGTATACATTGGTTTGTAGGAGGTCTTAAAATCAATTCTTTATTATGTATTTCTACAAAAATACAACATCTATCAAGAATTATAACTAATGCTAAAAATGTTAGTTTCTGCATAAAATTGTATTTTTAAGTTTCAATTAATTTATTTCATTCTTCATCTAGACATTAATTTGTTTATTGATCAGAAGGTATTTCAGGAACTTCCTGAAAAACTAGGATTCTAGAAAGGCAATATTTATGAGAAATGAAAAAGTGAAAGAACATATTTCAAAGAAATATTTAACTTCGAAGGTGCAATAAAGACAAGCATATAACTTAATTACTTGATAAGCAAATAAAACTACCATATAGTATCAATTATTTCAGGAACCAGTCAATAAATAAATAAATAAATCAGAATACACTTAACAATTACCCTGTCATGAAATCTCTAAATTTTTGGAAAATTTCTTCCTCCAAGTCAGAAATTGACTTGTCTTCCCTGCTTTCCATTCTGCATTATTCATGAAAACATAGTATGAATTAAATAAATAGCTTCGATGTGAAAAGGGAAATCTGTAAGTACCATTATCTTGATCAAAAGATATAAAATGCGTAGAACATCATGATGTAACAACATCATCATACTTATGGATATTTCTAATCATTCGCTCCAGTTGGATATAAAACTATAAATTAGTATGACCAAAGTATAGTTGTTCGGTAATGGTCATTATCTCACAAGTTTATGCCATTTTTCACATGCTACTTGATGTAGGTTATGATCTTCCCGCCTACCATTTTTTTTCTTTATTATTTTGATTGAAAATAATTTAATTATCACGCAACTCGGGAATCGCAGTGCTTATGGCGGCCGCAAATCGCACAGGAACTGGACCCTCTCGTGCTCTACAGGAGAGGGGAAGAAAAATCTGAAAAAAGAAAATAGAAGAAAAATAAAAACACGAATAGCTCTCTCACTGTTTCTGGCTGTTGACGACCGACTCCGTCGCGTTTTCCGGCAAATTGAAGTAGTAGCAGCTGTATATTTTTTTGTTTGATAGAGCTGGCGAGCTGCTAGTGTTGAGTTTTTGTTTTTTAGGGTTTTAATTCAAATATAACTTACGATTTTAAGATTAAGAAAAATTGATACCGGCAAAAATACCAAACTGTCCTTATCAAAATGATTGAATTTTGAGCAAATTATCAAATTACCTCATACAATGCTGATGTGGTAATCAACTTTTCTTTTAATTTATATTTTGATTAATAAAAAATACAATTATAAAAATTAAATTAAAACTTCAAAAATATGACAAATACATTTTATCATTTTTTTTCAACTTTCATCTCTTCTTCATCACTCACTTATAATAACAAATTATTTAATACAACAACAAAAACCTTATAAAACAGTTTTCAATTTTTAATCTTAAACAATTCTTCCATATTTTTCAAATTAAATTGTTTTCCATTACTCTCTTTTCCATAATTGCTCCCTCCCTCTATCAATTCTCATTTTTTATTCAAATCATTTAGTTAACATCCAATTTTTTATCCACCTCATCAATTTCAATTTTTTTAAATGAATCTGAACATATACTAGAATTTGGACATTTATTGACCCTTCGGGCTTCCCTCTTCTTGATGCATACACCGACTCTAAAAAAGGTTCTTCAACAATATGAATAGAACAAATATCTTTATCAATCATAACTTTAAAAGCACAATTAATCGTCTCAAAATTTGATGTTTGAATTAAAACTCTAGCATAATTGGAACGATTTTTATGTTCCGTACACTCATCTAACTTCAGAAATTGACCCAAAGTCAGATGAAATATGACTGAAATTTTCCAATTCCATGCATGAATCAGTATGCCACAAGAACGCACCCAAACACATCTCTCCCAAGCATCTGAATCTTTAGACAACTTTTCTATATGTTCAAAAAAGTGAGAACAATATCATTTACCTCCTCAAATAACACTTTCAAATACTCTCCTCTATGGCCGATTAAAAAAAAACCTTTTGCCCCCCAAACCACACGTTGCGAAATGTTTTCACCATCTTATCTTCATCCCTAACATTCGCGCATCTCACGAAATCAAACCTTTGCCTCCGTATATTTTTCTTCTAGGCCAAGAACAGATCAACTAGCAAACTGCATATCTTGAATCCGTTGCAAATCTCTGAATGATTAATGTTATCAGGAACAATTGTGAAATAGAAAGTTATGGAATCCACTATCGCTTTAGAATCCTGAAACCGTGATCATCATGCTTGTTTTTGTTGAAAGTCGCCATTCCCATAACTGCGCCTATTCTTATGATCGCTGCCACGTCGAAGAAAAGGTTGTTTCGCTTTCCTCCTTCGTGCACTGACGAAAGTCCACTCATCTCCTCCTTCGTGCACTGACGACAGTCCATTCATGTTCGATGATGAAAGAGTTGATGCGTCGTGGAGCCCTAGAGACCACCGCGGCTGCCTCACTCATGCTCCCTCATTTGTATACCTTCTTATTATGTATATACCTTCTTATTATTTTATTCAATTTTATTTACTTAGTTTTTATTTATGGGTTTATCATTTGCTTTCTATTTCATGTCAGGTATTTGAAAAAGATTTCTATATTAATTGACAATTTGAAATATTCTGATATAATTGGTTTTTAGTTAATAAATTAATAATCATTTTATGTATAAAAAGTTATTTGTAAGTTTTTGTATTTAAAAAAAACACCATTTTATAGAAAAAAATGTATAAGTATTATACTAATTTTTTATTTATTTTTTAAAAAAGTATTCAACACTCACTATTATTAATAATAACAAATATAGAAGTTTTTTAAATATTATTTTATTGACTCTTTAATAAATAATATTTAGTTATTATATTTTTATGATGTTAAATAATTGTTTATTTATGTAACTTAGAATTACTCGATTGAAAAATATTTTCAAACAACCTTTTGTGCGCAAAAGGTAAAAGTACACAGTTCATTAAGTTTACGCGTAAAATGAGTCAAAAAGAAAAGTTTATGCATAGAAAAAAAAAAAAACTCAATAGAAAAAGCAGTGACTTTCCTATGGTTGTTGAATAATGAGAACTGCTTACTCTGTAAAAAGCAGAGTGGCTTAGAGATGTATTTGCTGCCTCTGATTCCCAATCTGTTTCTTTTTCCAATGAATCCTTAAGCCACACTTTTTCTTTGTCCTCTTCTCAACTATGTTGTGGCTCTCTTTTAGATTCAATTCCCCTTTTTGTTTCATTGTCTTTACATTCTACCACGTCACTATAATCCATCTTAATACTTCAAAGCCCCTTTTTAGTACACTCTTTAGCAGAAAAAAAAAGGTTTCTTTCGATAAAGATAATGCTTTTGTTTCCTCTCGTATTCTTTTAACTCTGGAATTTTTTTTGCTCCTTTTTACCTTTCATTTCGTTTCATTATTTTGGACTCTGCTTGAGCTCGGTAAGGTTTTAACTTTATCCAAAGTTTGATTATTTGGATCAATTGCTTGTATATTTTGTAATGTTTATTCTTCTGGCTTGTTTGATTGAAAATTAGTGTCTTCATAATAGCAACTATAGCGGTATTATAGCGTAGAGGAATTTCAATAAATTGTCATTGTTAAATAGCGGCTGTAGCACTGCTACATAACAGAATTTGAACAAAAAAACTATATTCCATGATCCGCAATTGATAATACTGTTTATAAGTGCCATTCATGGTTTTGAATTGTAGCCCTTAACTTTACTTGCCTTCTATTTTCTATAATATCAGTAACTTTGAAATTTTGGTTACATTTCTCATTGCCACTCTTGTTATGTAAGAGTTTTAGTTATTCTATTAGCACCAACACTTCAGATTGAAAGCGTATCTAGTGTCTGACACGTACACATAGAATTAAAGGCATGTCTGATGTTTGACGTTGATGCAACACTGATGCATATAATTACATTTAATTACTTTCGTTTTTTTAACTTGTTTTTGGTGTCTACAAATAGTTTGGTGTTTGTGTTTGTGTTGTTTGTGTTGTTTTGTTTGTGTATTAAAATATGAAGCAAACATCACTTTAATAAACTTTCAAATTCATTATTATTGCCGTTTCTTTTCCAGTGTGATACTTCTTTCACCTATTAAGTGAAGTACTATCACTCTTCCCTAGGCATTTGTTATAGTAATTTGATTTCATACACTCATATTTCATTGTTCTAATTATTTGTTTCCCTCTGGAATTTATATTTTGCAGATGGGCGATGTGGCTAAGGACCTTACGGCCGGTACCATCGGAGGGGCTGCACAATTGATATGTGGACATCCCTTTGACACCATCAAGGTCAAGCTCCAAAGCCAGCCTACACCACTCCCCGGTCAGCCTCCCAAGTATTCCGGTGCATTCGATGCTGTCAAGCAGACAATAGCAGCCGAAGGTCCAAGAGGTTTATATAAAGGTATGGGAGCGCCTCTCGCTACGGTAGCAGCCTTCAATGCTGTCCTGTTTACAGTTAGGGGACAAATGGAATCAGTTGTGAGGTCCCATCCTGATGCCCCCCTCACAGTGAATCAGCAGTTTGTTTGTGGAGCTGGAGCTGGTGTTGCTGTTTCCTTTCTTGCTTGCCCTACTGAATTGATCAAATGCAGGTATGTTGGTCTCATTTTCTTCCTTTCATTTCAATCAACTTGTATAGATTTTTTTAGTTTTCCTTATTCTTTTCCCTTTAAAAAATATTCATTGATTTTGATCTCTTTAGAGAAAAAAAAAGGTTTTTTTTTTAGTTTTGTTTGTTTTCCAATAAGGATTTGTTTGGATTGGCATAATTGAGCTTATCGATTGGTATAAACAATTGTGAGATTGTTTTAAAGAGTTTATGAAAACAGCTTATGACATTGTTTTCTGTTTATTTCCATATACTCTTTAGGATAATTTATGAAAACAACTTATTGCTTAACAGTTTGACGTATACAAAGACGCTTATATGATAAATGAGTATACTATAAGCGCTTAAGTAAGTTGTTTATCCAAGCAGAGCCTAAATCATCCTCTCATAGTTGACATAAACCCAATTTTCATGAGAACAAACCAAATGAATTCAGCAGGAAAGTAGTCACGAGTTCCTATTGCTTAAAACTTTTTCATATATTATTTAGACATTAGTAATAAAACTATGAGCTAATTTTGTACTTAACTTTTGGTTTCATTATGAATATCATCAGGTTGCAAGCACAAAGCGCACTTGCTGGCACTGGAACAGAAGCTGTAGCTGTTAAGTATGGAGGACCGATGGATGTGGCCAGGCAAGTTCTCCGGTCAGAGGGAGGCATGAGAGGTCTTTTCAAAGGATTGGTTCCGACAATGGGACGTGAGATACCTGGAAACGCGATAATGTTCGGCGTATATGAAGCGTTAAAGCAACGGTTTGCAGGAGGCACTGATACCTCTGGCCTAAGTAGAGGCTCTCTGATTGTTGCTGGAGGCTTGGCAGGAGCTTCCTTCTGGTTGATTGTTTACCCAACTGATGTTATTAAAAGTGTTCTTCAAGTAGATGATTATAAGAACCCTAAGTTTTCTGGTTCATTTGATGCTTTCAGAAAGATTAAAGCTTCTGAGGGGTTCAAAGGATTGTATAAGGGTTTTGGTCCTGCAATGGGAAGAAGTGTTCCTGCAAATGCAGCATGCTTCTTGGCATATGAGATGACAAGATCAGCTCTAGGATGATTCATTCTTGTAAAAGCTCATGTTTCTTTCCTCTTTTGTTCCCAAAACTTTTTTCATTCCATTAATTACAAAATGGCCTCACATGCTTGTCTTTTGTTATTACTTCAACCATTTAACCAGTAGTAATATATAGCATTTTTTATGAGAAATAATTTAGATTAGGGGAGGTACACATTCATGCAAGATTAGAGAATAAAGGTACACATCCACATTCATCGATAATTTACAATGGGATTTAGGTATGACTTACCCATTGCATATTTACACTGGTGTGAACGGAAAGTTCAACCATCTATACCAACCGCAATTGGTAATATATACATCCTCACAGAATATATAATATAGTCAATTTATGTATCCTAAATCATGCTTCTTAATATTCCATTCATCTTGGGATATATCATATGATCCATCGGTAAGTGCCACCCAAAATAGTCTATATATTCTCACAACTTTACTAATTATTTGACAAATATTTTGGATGAAGTAGTCAATCTTAGAAAGGATTTTCCAACTTTATCAATTAAAAATATAGTGTGACACAATTGACAAATAATGAGTCTCTTAAACATGCAGGCATGAATTTAAATTCTAACAAGTGTGTATGAAATAATATTTGTTGGGGAAAGTCCACCTCTTATACGAAACTCCATGCCTTAAAGGATTAATCTCTAATTTCGATTAGGGGATGCTTTAGACAAAAAAAAAACTTCCTCGAATATAAACATTATTTAATTTTTTAAAGGTACTCGATGAATTAAAATACTGTAAACTTCTCTAAATGTAAGATTTCACAAACCAAATTAAAGGAATTGAAAAATTTAATAAAAATTATAATATTTAGTTTATTAACGATCAGTATTATTTGTAAGTTTATTTATCTTTTAAGTGAAAGAATTAATTTATATTTACATCATAGTATTGGGGGATATAGTTGGCAGAATATTAATTAAGATGAGGTTCTATTCTATCCTTCCACGTAACAAAGGAAGCCAGTGCAAATAATGATTTACAACTCAAAATGCACTGCACCGGAGGGGAAGTCTCTCCCATTGCCCACACTCTTCTCTAAGTGGATCGATCCAATAATCCACAACTTCACTTTCTTTCCAAGACTCCTGTCAACAATTTAAACATTTTTATAAAATAATATAGGTGAAAAAGCGTCGAGGAAAAATGAAAAGAAAATCCTAGACATCAACAAAACCTCATGAATGGTAAGATTTTGACAGTTTTTCAGCAGTTCTAACACCCACTTCCACTTCTCACAATGATTATATCTCAGGATAAGCTCCATGTGAATCAAATTGTGAAATGTAGGAATTTCGCTATAGTGAAACTCGAGAATTGTAATTATATATACACATGTGGATAAAAGATAGAAGATTGAGTAAATCACTAAATCGTCCCTTGAAATTGTAGGAATCGATCATTTACTCTTAAATTTTGAAAATAGACAAATAACAATTTGAAATTGAAAGCCATTTAGTTTGCTCCGTTAATAAGGTTGGACATTAATTGAGCTCAATTGTTAGCCAACTCAATGTCACGTAAGAGAGAGACTAGTTTGTCCGATTTTAGAAATATGAGAGGCTAATTTTCTTGATTTTAAAAACGAAATTGAAACTCATTTTTTTAAAAAAATTGCATGGCTAAATCAATCAATTAACTAGTGACCAACTATAATTAATTGATAGATCTATTGGATAATTGAGATTATGATTTTTGTATGATGAAACATAGATACTACCCTTCCACCTCGTGGAAATAACAAGTTTTTGCCTTCGGTGGAAATCGAACCCAATACTTAGGGGATAAGTACCACCACCCATTCATTCCCACAACCAATTGAAGTTGAATTGATGGTGGGAATGAATGGACGGTGGTACTTATCCCCGAGATACCGGATCCAATTCCCAAGCAAAAACTCACTATTTCCACGAGGTGGAAAGAGGAGCGAGAAGACTGTGATTAACAGTGCCGATAACAGTAAGAACTGAGTTGTTACAACCACTTTCAGCCATTAAAAGACCACCTCCTCCATCCATTAGAGCACCACCACTCATGACAAGACTAACTCATGGACCACTAGCCATCAAAGAGCCATTTCTTAAGTCTGGCTCAACAAAAAATGAATTAGATTTAATGTATTTCATTCCTAATCTAGGGATGTGACCTCCAAATCTAGGTTAGTAAACATATGAGTGAACATTTGAAAAACGAAGTAGTTGAAAAATAAAACATTTTGAATCATGTTTTTTGTCTTATTAATATTTTGCTATATTTTGAATGATGTAATTGACACATATTACTTATTAATCTCTCTTTTGAATTGATATAAATGACGTACTTGACACTTATTTTGAAGAAAAAAAATGTCTTAGGACTAATTTGCTTGTAATAGTAATCCTTTGGGGACCTAGTTGCTTTTAAGTTATAAATTTCAAATACCAAATTGAAGACTACTTTATATTTCTCAGCAACAATGTTACATAAACATATTCAAACTAATGTCTCTCATAACCATGGTTCAAAATATAAACATCATTGTCAAAATATACTTCAATATTTTAACTTCATTCTCTAATGACTCAACTTTGTCCATAAATCTTTTCTTCCACACCTCTTCACTTCCATGATCCTTAGATAATGAGACTAATTTGTCAATCATTTTTTCTTTTCAAACATCATCAGCCCCATTGTCCTTAGTTGAAGATTTTTTTATCAAACTGCCAACTTTGCCTTCCACACGTCTTAGTATGTTTCCCCATTAAGCAAACCTAGTTCCTTAACCCTATCAACCCATATAGTCTGTTGATAGTTGTATACTCTGGTGGATTTGTAATCAGTTTGATTCTAGTGGAAAATCTTTCAAGTTGAAAGAACTAGACGTAGCTACCTTATTAATGGTGAACTAAGATAAATTGTTTGTGCTCTTATTCTTTCCTTTATCTCTTTCTTAAAAGTTTTGTTTTCAAAAGGTTTTAAGCAATTTGTTTTCAAAAGGTTTTAAGCCCTAAAAATTTAAAAAATATCATATTTAATTCATCCCTTGTTAAATTTTTGGCTAAATATCACTCGTGGTCCATTAACTTAATTTCAATTAATGATTTAGTCCTTTATCTTTTTTTTTCTCCCCGATTTGATCCTTTATCTTTTTAAATAATTTCAGCGTTACCCTTTAAGTGGGGTTTCGTTAAGAAAAAGTTAAAAAAATCCCTCCTCCATGTTCAGAAAAAGTTATCCTTTATGTTTTGTAAATATTTCAGAAAAATATTCAAAGTTTGTTCTAAGTTTGATAGTATGATTGATTAGTTAAAACTGAAATTATGGGTATTTATACTCCATAGAAATCACTTCAGATCAGTGACAATCGTTTCTAGAGATTTGATGAACATATACAATGATCTAGATGAGTGATTTTTTAACTTTTTCTTAACGGAACCCCACTTAAAGGGTAACGCTGAAATTATTTAAAAACATAAAGGACCAAATCGGGAAAAAAAGAAAGATAAATGACCAAATCGTTAACCGAAATTAAGTTAAGAGACCACGGGTGGTATTTAGCCTAAATTTTTTTAATTTTTTGTGGAAAACACTCTTATAATATTTTAAACATGCACACAAAAAATAATTCAAAAATTGAGACGATACACACGAATTGATTTAAAAGCAATGACCAAAATTGTTGATGAAAATATTTGAGGTATTATTGTTTAAAGAAATTTTTTTTGACGGATTAAAGTTATAATATAGTATATTTTTAGAGATCAAAAACTTATTTAACCCTTGTTAAACCATGTTTTTATCAAGGACTATATATATATATATACATATTTTATCAAATTCAATGGGTGAACACACATACACATATAAGAATCATATTGTATGAAAAGGAGAAAATAAGAGGGATAATTGTTAACCATTGATCAAATCATGGATAGTTAAGATTAGAACAAAAAGTTATGTCACTTTTTAAGTGATCATGTATCACTTAAATAACTTTCAATTATGATCATTCATGTATTATTGTAGGGTCCTCTCACTATCTCATATTAAAACTCCTCTTACTTGAGACAATCATAACCATTCATGTATGATTGAATGATATATATTAACTTTTCTCACCCCCTCTTATTAAAATTTCTCGCACTTGAAACATGAAGAGGCTCTAATACCTCATCGGTGAAACTCATGAAATAAAATATTGATTGTTATAGAAAAACAGATAAATTTAAAACTTAAAACATGTCATAGAACAAAAACTCATATAACTTTTTTAAGTGATCATGTGTCACTTAAATAACTTTCAATCATGATCATCTATCTATCGTTGTATGGTCTAAATTTAGTCATCTCACTCTTTCATATTAAGACTCCTCTCACTTGACACATTCATATGGTTGTATAATCTATATTTACTTATCTCACCCTTTCATATTAAAATTCTTCCCCTTGATACATGAGACACTCCAACAACCCATTGGTGAAACTCATGAAACCAACCTACATGTCATAGAAAATACACATAATATACATATCATCAAATCTTGTGGCCCGTGAAGGCACGACTTCTACATAAACTGAAGAAAAACAAAACATAATAAAAGTAAAGTATCATGTAGTTCATATGAATCACATGTGACACCAAAAGGTCCTACCTAATGACCTGAACACATTAGCTAACAAAAAAAAAAAGTGAAACAAAAGAACCACCGGCATCGTACAAGCGCGAAATGTCATCATATACCACTTCAACGAATAATGCCAAGAGCTTTGCAAAGAGGATTGATTGATGACTCCCGTACCCTTTGAGGATGTCATATACTCATTGATCCTCATAACTCTCTCAGAAGGCCCACCGCATCCTCGTCCTTGCATGAACCTTTGTGTCCATGACCATAACATTAGTCGAACGAGATGGAATCTGGTGAATAATTCAGTGAGTATTCCAGATCATACGAAGAGGTAAATGCTAAAAAATCTTCACTACTTATGTCCACTTGGTGTTCCCTTTCCAATCCTATGTAAGTTGCCTAATCAAGTGATGTATCCAACTCCCACCATTGATTGTCGTTATTATACATTGTCTCATGGTCATCCACATGGGACTCTGCCTCAGAACCTGTGGTGGCTGTCAATTCTCCATTTGTCCCTGCATGATAATCTTCGAAAGAATCTATAAAAAATTCAAATATATAAGTACAAATAAAACACAGAGGCTAAGATTCTAAGAACATAGAAAAAATGGATATGATGATGTAAAATAGACAAATGTGATGTCAAACATATATAACACATAAGAACTTTCAACCTTGAGTAATATCTCATATTAATCTATATCTGCCCCACATGTTTATCATCAATATGCAAAACTTTGGCCAATTCCTCATGTCACAAATGCTCCCAATTATTGATTATGTCAAGCATCATATGATTTCACGTGAAGCTAGACGTTATAAGTCGATCACAGTCCGAAATCAAACCAGGATGACCTAATTCGAAATGCCATCTATTCTTCCAGATTAGGATAACTCTTGGTAACATCATTCAGTTTGCTAGCCATGTTAGAATAACACAATCTCTCAAATAACCAAGCCAATAATCAACATCGTGTGCCCAAACATAGAACAATGGACTTATCACAATACAATATAATTTATATGACTCTCTTTGAATCAACCATGTATCCAATCATAGTATCACATTCTCTAACATAATCATTTATCATCTTAATATCATATTCCATTTACCTCAATATCCATTTTTCTCACTCAAACGCAATACTCTTTATACAACTATATTTAATAGCAACATCGTGATATAGCAAATCAATAATCAAGCATGTGTAGGAAAGTAAAACATACATCAAATCAGAAAATAGACATATCACATATTGACCCTAAACATGATATTACAATCACAAACAACACACAAAAACTATAAACAATAGTCAACCTTGAATCAATAGATCTCAATTTAATGGTGAGTAGTCATCAATGGTCTAACTTCTAAGTAGTATTACTCAAATGAGATACTTATAAAACTTAAGTATTCAATAACTACTCAAAACTCTAGTAAAGCTTGGGTCATCATACACATAATATTTAAAACTATTTTACTCTAATCGTCCTGATATGTACTGAATATTTGCTCCATCTTGTGACAAGTTAAACACCAACGAAAGCTCAATAAACACACCACAAAAGAACAATGCTACTTCCCCATACCAAAAATAAAACGTACAAACAAATTCAGTCCAACGGATATGTCATAGCGATCCATATTTCGTTCAAACACAAATATACGATTAGAATGCATTATAGATCATTACAACACAACCTATAATGGAATAATTGAAATTCTAGGGGATGTAAACACAAGGTCAATCACTTCCCCAAATAGAAAAAATGGCTTAAAGAAATAAAATGGTAAAACCGATTGTACCAATATTTTACCAAAAGTTCAAAAATGATAGTAGGTTGAATTAAAGTGAAACCAAAGACATATTTGTGTGCTATCAAAATGGTGATATGGGTCAAAAGCACTCTAAAAAAGTCCAAAAGAAAATGACAGAAAATCTCTTATGTGGCCTAGGGTCGTTTATAACCATAACTATCGAATAAAACGCTAAATTGATAAAGAATGATTAAGAAATGAAAGAAATAGTTTGAGATATACAAGAACAACATTTGGACAATAAAATAAGTGGACTTACAGCTAAGAAAGGGAATAGTAAAAGCTTTAGAATAAAAAATGTAGCTGTTACCGAAATGTTGACAAAAACAAGGATATGATTGATGGTTGAACCAAATGAATTAAATTATGGATGTATGATGCTTTAATAATTAGAATAACATCTCATGTCCTTGGGAAACATTTTCTTAGAGTTCGGGAAAGGAAGAAATGAAAATGTTATGTAAAAAGTGAAGAAATCAAGTTTATTTCTATTAGAAATAGGAAAAGTATAAAAACACACAAGCATATTAGGACTAGAACGCACAATGAAAGCTCGTTAAATTAATTATTTCTTGTGGAACTTAAATTTAAAAATTATCAACCATAGCCAATAACAATAATAATAAAACAACTTTACAAAAGTGAATATTACAAACTGATTATTAGAGAAAATAAAATTACTAATAAAATTATTAGAATATCAAACTTAATAACAAGAATAACATATTAAAATTTCAGTCAAGACAAAGAACATTTGTTGAACCAACATCCACCGCCTATTCAAAATTCTTCTTCTCTTTTTATTGTTGCTCCTGTTACTTGCGCCACTCTTCAATTTTCTTACCCGCGCTCACTATAGCTAGTGTTACTATGCTTACAGAAACTCCTTGTTGCTCTTCATTTCAACTTAGGGATTTAATCTTTTTTATTTTATTCAACTAACACATTATGGGCAAAGCCTATCATTAATATCTTATTTATTTATTTATTTATTTATTTATTTATTTTCTTTCTTTTTATTTAATTGGTGTGGACTTCCACTTGAGGAGAGATCCACCCAACAAAGCATACAAGCACTTTAAAACACCATACACATCAACAAGGAAATGAAAAACAAGGCGTTACAATATGTCTCCCATGTATATATATACACACATATGTTACAATAACGGTTACATACTTATTCAGTAACATCTTACTAGATAAATATTTTTTAAAATTAACTATTAGATTAAAAATTACTATTATATATATAAATTTTGACATTTATCTATAATTATTTTCTATTTAAACAAAAAGCGTCGAGATTAACGGCAATTGTGTTATTCTACGGTAGTACCTTTGTCCCTTTACGTAAGACTTTTTTTTTTTGTTGCTAAAATATGTAAGATCCTTTTGATCAACGGACAAGAATTAAGAAAAATTATTTTCACATTAATTTTGTTAATATTGTACATTCTCTTTCCAAAACTGTATTTTAATTATTAACAAAGAGAAATAATTAGTCTTTTAATTCTTTATATTTTTTCCAACCTGTACATTCTCTTTCCATTCTTTTTATCGGCATTTTTGAATTATGTTAGGCCTGAAGCATTCTATACATTTAAATAGGAGTATTTTTACTATTAAACTTATATATATATATATATATATATATAATAACTAATATTTAAATTTGGTCAAAATAAATATATATAAACCACTAAAAAATGTATAAAAAGTTGTTTCTATATAACAAAAAGTCAAATTTAATCATAACCATTCACTCTTTCTTTCGTATATAGTCAACGAAAATGTGACTGATTAAATGTCTTATTTTTATACATTATTTTAATTTTTGTTCAAATCAATCATAAAAATAGCATTGCTCTTTAAACATATTTATTTACCATATGATAAAAAAAAAATTAATTTATCATGTATTTGTTAGTTATTAATTGCTTGGAAAGTGAAAATATTGTCGTTTGATTTTCACTTTTTTTCCACCCGTACCCTTTCGACTTGGTTTGGATTATACAAAAAAAACATAAAAGAAAAAATGAAAGAAAAGAAAAGAAGAAAAGAAATAAAATAAAAAATAAAACAATTATATTTTGATTTCCTATAAGAGAAAATAAAACGAAAGATGGGAGGAAATTAAAAAAGTATAACCCTAAAATGAAATAAGTATTCCTAACAAAACATGATATATGTTGAAAGAATAAAAATTCATTAAAAGGACATAAATTAAAAATATTTATTTTTGTTTCCATTTATTTACAATCAACGACTATAAAAAACTATATAAGAATATTAAAATAGAAAGAAGTAAATTTGTAATTTTGCCAACTCTTTCCTCTTTCACTCCAATATTTTCTCAAATTTGTGTGTGTGGAGTTGATAATGTGCTTCCAATCCTTTTCTCTCTTTGCGTGTGTGCCCACACACACTTCAACTCCTTTTCTAATATTTCTTGTGTGTAAGAAAAATAATAAAACATACGGTGAAATTACAAAGACACCTATGAAAAATCACTTAGGATATATAAGTCTAACAAATATATAAATTCACTCTTAAATTTCTTACTCTATCTTATGGCCAATACACCTAAAGAACTAGATCTAATTCTAAGTTTTCAAACCAACAAGTGTGAACTACTCAAAAGACCTAAACCTAACCGTCAAGGATTATCATGCTGCCTACAAAAGATGACTCTACTTGCCATGACTTGCTCATAATATGATTTGGTAAGAACTGACATGATTAGGACCATAAGTAGTGACTCACTTGTCCGTCTCAATTCGCATATAAAAGGAGAATCTATCTGGCTAGGAGGAATCATGTTACTCACCAAAATTGATACATATACCCTTATAGCATATAAGTATTTATATAAATATGTCTCATTTCTAATGCACATCTCTTCAACTAATCAGAAGTAAATATCAAATGTGAAAGAGTTTTCAAATATACAATGAATTATATTCAAACAATATTGATGATTATATATAATTAATGATAAAACACAATTAGATATATTTGATGAAACTAAGCATAAAAAATACATATGCTTCCAAGTAAGACTGTACAATGTTTTGTATCTAAACTGTCAGGAAAAATTGAAAATAAATAAACAAACAACTAGTGTAATTTTTTTTATAGACAAATATTAGTATATATGTTAATTATCATAATTAGTAATGGTAGTATTTTTGAAATGAATATAGTTTTAATAGCTTCATTATTATTTGCTTCATTTCCAACTATTTCCACATTGAACAACCAAATCTACAATAATGTTTCCGCAATTGCAATTGGATAGTGCAATTTAAAACTATAAATCAAACTACATAATATATGCTTTGGCCATTTGAATGTACGATAGTGCGCAAAAGTCATTGAATGCCAATGCATTTAAGATATATAGTTGTCATGGGAAGACAGCACTCATCCTGAGTATCCATTCGTCACATTCTTCTATTCTCAATGCAAGTAATAATTAGGTAACAATTCATTTTTTTTTATATGTTCCCTCTACGTCATACACTATACACTAAATACGTCATACACTGTACACTAAATGTGATTACATCTTCACGGAGATTTGAACTCGGATTCATCACGTTGTGGGAGTTTTCCATTCTACTATATCCAACCTTATTAGTGAACAAAAAATTTATTTAATCATATATAATAAAAGTAGATTTATCCCACTTTAAGTAACGATCGTACCCACCACGGCCATAGGAAGCCCCTTCAAAAACCGACTGTTGAGAATAATATGTCTAAATATCTTTAGAAAATTTTATTTATTAAATTTATATTTAAATTTAGTTTAAATATATTTAAGATTTAGAATAAGATATCATTAGAATATATAATTTATATTTTTATTTAGAATATATATGTTTAGGATTTGTTGTTTAATTTAAAGATGTGATGTGTTTTTATATTACAATTTAGTTTTATATATAAAAAAATTAATAAAATTTAGGATTAAGAGATTTCTCTACAAAACTAGACTTCTACATACAAAATATATTAATTACATGTAATGTTACTTCCGCAAATACAAACATAAAATATAAAAAAAATAATAAAAAAAAACTCCAAACACCAACCACAAATGGAAAACCACACACCCTATGGAAAAAATTATAACTTATAGAAGAAATGGTTCATACTCTCAACATGAGCATTACAAAGGGCACACACAACCACTATGAGAATGATCAAGAATATCACTAACTAGTTGAATTTAGTATGTAGTTTAGGCGGGCTAGGGTTTTGAGGAGGCATGAGGGGGATTATATTTATAAGATGTTTTCTCTCTCTCTCTCTCTCTCTCTCTCTCTCTCTCTCTCTCTCTCTCTCTCTCTCTCTCTCTCTCTTCTTCTATTTTCTCTCATTCTAAATTACCACTAAACTATATATGATCTCTTTTTCTTTTACTCTTTTTATCTCTTCTCAATTTCTTACCTTTTACTTTTTTCTTTTAACCAAACAAAGTTTAAATGACCAAAATGATCGTACCATGTACTCGACATGTTTAATATATCTGGATAGAGTTCTACATAGCCGAAAATGTCAAGTGAAGTCACAAACAGCTTTCAACTTTAACTATTATAATATCACAATTGTTTTTATTTTCTGCTTGTTCATGCCCACAATTTAATTTTTTATATTTTTCTCACTCAACCTATCAAGAGTTACATGCGCCTATACTTCACATTCATATAATACATAACACATTCGATTTCTACATTGCCAAAGTATGGCTACGACTTAATTATGACACTGCATTGGTGCAAACTAGGGTACGATAGAAAAACAAGAGATTTAAGAATATCCCCTCTTTCCGAGTGGATCGATTTGTGTTTGGTGCGTTGTTTGTCTGGTTCTTGTTGCTCTTCTTGGTTGGTTCTACTTCTGGTGTCTCTTTTCCAGATGTGCAGCTAGGTCATTGGTATCCCTCCTAGGGTCTTCTTCCTTTGGGTATCGATTGTAGCCTTCTATCTCATTATTTTGTTTTTTCTTTGTAATTTGTGACGTGAGTTTGAGTAATTCTTGTACTTCTTGTAATTATATGATTTTCTTTATAATATTTTACTAGAAGTAATCTTATTCGTGGCACGTCAGACACTAAATATAAATATTTTTTTCAGTGGAAATTTAAACTTGAGATGATCATGTTGTAAAATTTTAGTTGCTTCAGTTACAGTCAACCCATTTGGTGAATATCCCCTATTTCTAATACAGTCGATTGCAATTAATTTTAAGTTAGTATACATACAACATCAATCATTGTTAATTAATATATACCTCAAAAAACCACAAGCAAATTGTAAGACATATAAAAAAGGTATTTACACTTTATGAATGAAAAGGGTATAGTCATCATTGACATAATCAATATGAAAATGATCAAATGAATTCTAAATAAACATTTTAGGAAGGGAGGTATTAATTAAAGTAAAGTGAGAGGGGAGATCAAGGCATTACACTATAACATGTAGTGGTTTCAAACTTAGAATAGAAATGAAACCTAAACTAGACAAGACAAAAGTCTAAATAAACAAATTAATGTAAGACATGCATGATATATATAGGAAAAAAAAACGTAAATTTAATTGATATCTATGTTAAATTGAAGCAATCTAATGTGAGAGGTTTACCCTATGTAGATTGAAACCTACAAATTTGTCAATAAATTCAATTTGCAAAATCTAGTTTAATTAATGTAAGATTTGCTAAATATATATATAGCAATCATGTCAAAAAAGTAACCTACCTGGTTTCATAAATAAATGGAATTTAAATTTATACACACTCCTTTGCCTAATATATACATATTTTTTTTGACTCAAGCATAGTATATTAGGAAAACATAAAACATTCCAAATATTCGCTCATTCATTTTACTAAGAATACATAAACCAAATCAAGACTAGTCAATTCACTCAAAGTTGTAATTTTTCTTGTACTCAGTCATCTTGCAATTAAAAGTCACCAAACAAAATATTCCAAAACAGCCATTCATATGGAATAGGTGACCTAAATGCTGAACATATATATCTTTCATTGCAAAATCACTTTCCAAATAAAATCAGTACTTAAAATTATATTCCATTGTAAAGAAAGATAGCAAGAAATAAAGGCATTCTTTCAGAAAATAAAGCATTTTGACCCACAATCCATTGTATATTTGTATTACAAAAATGTATATATCCATACATAACAAAAACAAATATTATGTGCAATCCTATTTCATTTCTTACTGTATCTCATTCTTCACTAATTCTTGTGTATTATACATTGAAGATCAGAAACCTCAACAAATTCAGTGTGTATAGTCTAATGTAAAACTATAAGGATTGCAGCCATTTTCTTCAGCAATAAAAAAAAAAACATAAGAATGACAAAAAACAACTACAAGCAACTTGAAAGATCTTACAACTTGCTTGTACTTTACATGAGAATAAAGTAAATATAACAAAAAGCTCTGATAAGATCAGACTGTGAACAAAGAACAATGCAGTTAAAATGGAGCATCCTCAATGAAGCATGAGAAGGCTATTGATCGAACCGGTTAGGACTTGAGAAAGGAAAAATTCCTGCAGAAAGTGGAGACTGAGGAGAGTCTAAAGTCTCCGGATGCAGATACGGATAGAAAGGGTATTCGGGCGACGAAGGAGGAGAAAACTGAAAGTTAGGTGATTGAGGGGATGGCATATTCACGTTACTTGTCAACGAAGGCAAGGGGAATTGAGAAGTTGGTGATTGAGGACCATTTGTGTAAGGGGAACTCAAACCATTCACAATTTGGTTACTACCATTCATAGTAGCAATTGAATTGGTAGCATTCATAGAAGTAGGACACAAAACACCTGACGAAGGATAAGACGACTCAACTATGTTGGGACGCACCTGAAAAGGTAGTGTCTGACCTTGAACAATAACAGGTGCTTGAGTATAAAGAGGATAAATGTGAGTCTGAGTGTTACCAGACGCTTGCGTCTGAAGACGGTATGTCTGAGACTGAACATCAACAGAAGGATAAATATTAACCTGAGCATTACTATTACTGTGTGTTTGCTTCTGAAGAGCGAATGGATATCTCTGAGGCTGAGCCTGATCATTAATACGTGCTTGTGTTTGATATATCTGTGGCTGAGTTACATTGTGTGTTTGAAGAGAGTAAGGTTGTGGTTGAGTTTGAAATTGGTTACCTCTTGAAGTATCATAAATGAGCTGATCTGATTCTTGAAATCTTTTCATGAAAGCTGAGATTGGTGAGTCAGGAACATTACTCCAACCCATGTCCATAAGAGGAGGACCAGAAATTGGCTTCAAAGGATATTGAAATGAATCTTTGAACTGAACAGTTGCATTGTAAGTAGTATGTGGAGGGGCAGCTGACGACGGAACCGGATTCGACGCCGGTGGCCTGACATTGGCCAACGGAGGAGGCCTAATATTCTGAATCTGAATTTTGTTACTTTCATCTGAATCTAAACCTGTAAGTTGCTGAACAACACTCTTGAAATCATCTCTGTGTATGTGATATACTTTTGGTGGAGGGTATTGTTGTCTTCCACTACTCATAACATTGTTGCTAAAACTAATTGTTTTGTTTTGAAAACTACCCTTTTTTATATTCTTCCCTATTTTATTCACTCCCACATTTGAGTTTTCCATTTTTTTGTTTTCTACCAAATAAAATAACATTCAAATCCCACACTTTTAACAAAATTATTATATATCTATATCAATTACACCCAAAAGAATACAAGGACATAAACTAATACACAACCAATCACACAAATAAACTCAAATTACAAAACTTTAACCATGACTGGAAATTCTAGATTTATTAACACAACAACAAAAGTACCGAAAAAGAGAAAGAAAAAAGAAAGCGGAAACATACCCATTTTGAGCACCACATTTGACTACCCACTAATGAAAGAAGAAGAACTCAAAAAATCAAAAGAAAATGATTATATAGTTTTGGAGGAAAGAAAAAACGACCCAGATAAAGGAATTGAGAAAAAGATTGAAACTTGACTCAAGGGTCTAGTGGTGAGACTTTGAAGGACATAGCAAAAAAAACACAGAAAAGTTAGACGAATGAAGAAGAAGAAAACCCTATGATATGTTTTATAGGAATATTTTGATGACTAAGCAAAGGTAATAGGAAATGAACTAGAAGGGTATTTATGGTACAATAATTTCGATTTACCCAATGTAAACTATAGGGTTCAGGTGTAAAACGTGAACACCTCCTTGCAAATGCAAATTTGTATTTTTTATTCACATAACAAATATATATTTGTTGACAGATGGTTTTTTGTTAAAATTTTAGGCTTAAAAATATCATATGTGAAATATATTAAATGGAGTTTGTTAAAGGATTATGATTACCATTACCTTATATTCATATTAATTATTAATTGGGTCAAAAAAATATATTAGATGATAAATATTACATACTTGTGTATATTTTTAATGTTTTCTTTTGTTTTATGTATTTTATTTTATGAACCAAATTTTTGACTAAATTAGTTGCCTTTTCCTCCTTTTCATTTTTGACAGGTTGCCTTTTCCTTCTGATAAGCACTAGTAAGAGAATGTTTGACCATGAAAGGAGTATTCAGTTAAATGGATAAAGGTATAATATAAATGAGGAGTATTTAATACATTCTTATAAATAGTATTCAATATTTTAAATATATTCACAGGATATGGTTCATGAATTGAGAAATACAAAATTAAAATTAAATATACAATGATAAAGTATAGTGATATTTGAAACAACTACCATTTTTAATAAATACTTCTAGAAGAAAATATGATAGGAAAATGGAATAGACAAAAAAGAAATGAATACAAATATTTTTGTTTTAGTTTTATTTTTTATTTA
>JBBPBP010000004.1:20423923-20437066 GCA_037974735.1 Cicer chorassanicum
TTAATTAAAAAATGTTAAATATTTATTTAATATAAATAATTACACAGTTATTTTCATTCTTCCCCGTTAAAAAAATGGATACCCCTATTTTTTTACTCAAAAAAAAGATACCTCTAAATAATTATAAAAATTTGTTTTAACGTAAATTTATTTATTTTACCACTTTTAGAATACAACTAAAAGTAAATATATAGATAAAAATATTTTATTTATTAGTAAAAAATTTTGATTTAAATGAATAAAATGATATTTTCGTTGAATCCTTAGAGCACAATAATTGAATCGTATCTAGAAGTATGTAGTAAACTTATAAGTTTTCTATTAAATAATGTATTTGTACATATAAAATTGTCGAATTTGTACTTTTGTTTGTGATATAGTGAAAAAAGCTTCTCATTTGTTACGGTATAACTGATATTCAATTGCTCAACCTGCCCTAATAATAAAATACACATTTTCCTTTCAAATAATCTATAAAATAATTGACTAATGATAAACATATGTCTCGTGTATAATTTATGTAATAAATTATAATATTATTATTATTTTTTCATATTTTTATCTAGACAATATTCAAAAATTAGTTAACGCGTTGCAATAAGTAATGAATCAATAACATTAAATACTTACTCCTAGTGGTAGGTCTTGCACAAAATATTGGGGGAGCGAAAGATATTAATTAAAATATTATAATTGAAGATTTACAATTTTCATCTTTGTCGGAAACTTTCTTCTTGAAAAATGCATTAATTTTCTTATGTTTAAATATCGTGTCACTCCTAAAAAATACATTAATTAATGAACATAGTTCACAAATTAATTAAAACAATTCACAATTAACAAATAGTATCACACCATATCATATGTCAACTGTTAACATATAAAAATTTGTTATAGTTTGTTAATAGGTACTAGCTGGGTTGCTAATTATGGTGTTAGAGTTTGTCCGTTTGATATTAGTTATAGTTTATCATTTGATATTAGGTAGTTTATCTGTATATAGAGCTCGCTCGTTGTAATAATTTTATTATATTTTATCAGTATAAATTCTAATAAATATTTTGTCTCGTTTCTCGTTTATCTCTTCAATCACGTAATTTTTAATATGATATCAGCGACTTTGTTGTGATTTAAGTACCATTGAATGATCTCCTTTACATTGTGGTAAAGATAAGACGAAGATTATTGCTCACAAGAACCATTAACATTTGTTTTTTACCCTATTTATAGAGAAAAATTACTTAAGTAGAAGAGGAAAAGAGTAAGAAGCTGAAAAATATAAGAAGCTGGTTGAGATAGTATGAGGATCATGACGAAGAAGCGATGCTAGCGGTTGACCGCTGCGACTAACAGAGAGTCCAAGAGAATAGGGGAGAGAAATTTGAGCAGAGAACTGAGAGAAGAGAAGAAACTTATCACTATTATTTATATAAAAAAAATCAAAATATAGGAGATGTTGTGGTCTCTGTCTACTCCTGAAAAAATCTGGCATTGCTTGCTCCTAAATTGATCGTGAACCAACAAACTCATTTTATAAACCTAGCTGTGGAAACCTTTCTCCCCTCCATTTCAATTTCTTCTTTGTAAGGGTGATTTGGACTTTTGGAGCTATTTAAGGGTGACAAACTCATCCATTTATGCATAATCCAACAAACAATCCATCCACGATGGATAAAAATGTTATTGGATTAGATCCAATTTTTCCATTTAAAATTATGGATGAATGTAATTTGTCTAATCTTCTTTTAAAATCTAATGAATCACATACTTGTTTTAGTATTTAATCATTGCCCCATTAATTTGACAGTTAACCAAACACACAAAATTTAAGCGGTAATGAAATAGTTCACCACTTAGACTCTATGAATATTCTTACTTTCATGAATATAAAAGTATATTGTTTCTAATATATTAATGTATGAGTGGAGATATATTGACTCCATAACTAAGATTGAGATAAGTTACTTCGCTTGGTAACTAAATATAAACGACGAAATCTAGGCATTGATATTTACTTATATTTTTAAAAATTTATTATACGTTCATTGGAAATTATTTAATTATGTATCAAATTGTTTTAAAATTTTATAAAAATTTATGGAGATGATCTACAAAATAACAACTTTTCATTTGACGGTCGAATTATTGAAATTCATCGTTTATATTGAGTTATTAAGCGGAGTAATTCATCACAAATATACTCTTTGAGTCAAGTGATCCTCACCCTAATTATATTATGTATAATTGGGTAGGGGTCTGTTAACTCTAGGAGTAACTTTGTGATGAGTTACTACGCTTAATAATTGAATATAAACGACGAATTTTACTAATCCAACCGTTAATTATTGATATATTATAGCAATCAAAGTTTTATATAAATCAGAAATTCTAACTTTGTAATCTAGTTATCGATATTTACTTATATTTAAAAAAAAAATTACTATACATTCATTTGAAATTATTTAATGACATATCAAATCATTTTAAAACTACATACAAATTTGTGGAGTTGATCTACTTAAATAGAACTTTTGATTTGACGGTTGAATTAGTGAAATTAATCGTTTATATTGAATTGTTAAGCGGAGTAAGTCATCACAGAATTACTCTTGGAGTAAATGGATCCTTGCCCTAAGTAAATATACTATAATGTTGTTTATATGAGTATCATAGTAAAAGTTCTCATTAGTTTCCTCCTTTAAAATTTTTTGGATTGAAACTATTTTTTTTTTAATTTTTGTTTTACTAAAAATTGATATCCATTCATTCAAATTAAAAGATTACATCGATCTAGAACAACACAAAAACAAATTTGCTAAAAGTAAAAAAAAATGAATATACAAACAAACTCACAACAACAAGATGAGAAAATCAAACTGCACTAAGATAGCCAACAAAACAACTCACTCAGACAACAAAATAACAGAAAAACACGAAGAAAAAAATAGATCTATACTAAAATCACTTATTTAGATAAAATGATTGAAGAAAAAATGATGCATATGGATAATTTAGAACAAAAAAATACTAAAAATCACCCCTTGACGAAGAAGAAAGAGAGATAGAGAGAAAGGTTTGTTTACACCAAAAGATAAGTAGTCAAATCATGTATTTTTTTACTAGACTGAAGTGGAATAATTTGACTATCAACTGCATCACAATCAGTTGACATTAGAATTAGCTATTACACAATCAGTGGCAGCGAAATTGATTATCGGCTAAACACGGGTACTAAGTCTAAATGGACTTGGAGGCTGTTATAAACCTTATTGGAAGGATTTGCATATTAGCTGCATCACAATCAATTGATGCAGAATTAGCTGACAGCTAAATTGGTTGTCGGTTGACGGTCAAACTTGGCTACCAAATCGTAATGGATTTGGATGTTGTTATTGGGTCTTATTAGAGTCGTTATTATGTCTAATGAGAGCCCTAGAGGTTGCAACTTATATTTGACATATAACCACTTTCTAGTGTATGTGGTATGATAAAGGAAGTGGTCAAAGAAAGGAAAGTGAATATAAATTTGACAACAAGGTCACTTTGAGGCAAAATCCCTCCTAGTTAATGTTTTGAAGATAATAAAATGTTTAATTATATTTGTTAATTACAATTCTGATCTTATTAATTATTAACTTGGGTTTCTTAGTTATTTATTTACACAAAAAATCAAAAATAAGTTAATCCATGATATGTTGAAGTATGCATATTCATGCAAGATCACATGGTCATTTTCAAGTAATCAAGATTGATTTCATCATCAAATCTTGATCCACCTCATTTACACAACAAGACAAGAACACTTTTGTGAAGAATAAAATGATTTGGAAGATTCCTCAAAGAAACGTCAAACCAAATTGATGATAGAATGATTGCATAACATTTTGGTTGTCTTATTAAAGATAAGAGACAAAATGGATCTATTTGGGATCACTAAATGCATGTCCTAGATTGACAAGATTCTCACATGGGCCACCGAAAAGTGAACAAGCTTCAAGAAGACAAATAGTGAAGGTCTACTTGCAAAAAAAAAATACATGTAGATTGATCTAGATTGATCAGATGGAAGCAAGTAAAAAATCACGGAACTGCGCTATGAAAAACATTTTTGACATGACATATGTGCATACTTCTGTCTCAACGCTATCGCAACAAACATATTTAGCCTACTTGCCGAAGTTTCCTTCAAGACTTAAGGAAGAAGAACATTTTGGACATAAGTGTAGATACAAAGAATGTTTCAAAGAAAACAATTGACAGTTGGAAAAACTGTCCAATGGCTATATTCATATTAAATTGAATAATCTAAGACTCTATTCATCTATAAAATGAAGATCAACCAGAAGATGAAGGCAAGAGTTCCATTGGCAATCTATCTACACTTTTTCATCTAAACACAAGTTGTGAAACTCTTCTCTCAAGCAAAACTTCAAGTTGTTAGAACCAAGTTGGTTTGAAGCACATTGACGCTTAATTATTTTTATGATAACAAAAATTATTTTGTGGGAACAATTTATTGCGCTAATGAATTTATTTAAGTATGCAGAATATTGTCATGAACTTTAAAGATTTTATGTTGCATCCTTTGATGAATAGAGTAGATAAACAAGGAAATCAAAATAATGCTCTAAATAATCTGTTAAACTTGTGTCTAACTCTATTAAATGCTCAATGCGCCTCTGCTATAGATGATCTTACGAGCTCACTCTAATAATTTTATGTTTGATAATTCTGGTAGACCAAATGATTGTTTGGTCAACGCTTCAAGTCAACATTATGACTAAGTCAACACCTTGATTTAAAGTCAACTTTCTTTAAGTCAAACATTTGAGCCAATAATTATGAAGAAGTCAACATCTCAACATCTTCTGGTCATCAAAGTCAAACTTAACATTTGTCTAAAGAAATGTATGACATCCTCTGAAAATGTCATCATATGCCTTTCCTATTGTTTATATTAAGATACGTTGAATCAATTATGAAGACGAATTTAGAGAAGCTCTTAAATGTTGATTCCATATATTTGAATACTAGATACAAGTCATTATGTTACATGCTTATTTCATGCAATCATAACAACGGTCAAAAACCCTAATGGCCTTGAAGTCTCTCTCTATAAAAGGATTTGTGATCTTCACTGCAAGATAGACATACGAGAAACTTATTACCATTATACTTAGCAACTCATGAAAACTCTTGTATTAGTTCTGAGTGCTAAGAAACCTAAAATATATTTTAAGAGCATACCTTATAAACGTTTTCTTGTAACTTAGCCCAGTAGTGGCTTCTTCCCTCAACAGCTTGACTATATGAAGCTAGAAGGTTGAGAATAGTTGAACACAGTCAGATTCACTAGTAGGTGTTTGGTGGACATGTGATACTTTTCGTGATTAGTAGATTAAATTCTTCAAAGTGAAGGAATTTGACGCAACTACCGTGTTGGTGGTGAACCAAGATAAATTGGTTTATGTTTCATCTCTTTATCTTTTTACTTGCTTTTGTTTTATCATGTTTTATTTTATCTTCTATTTAAAAAAAAAAAAACCCTTAAAAAACACAATTCAAATCCTCTTTCTTGTGTTTTTTCTCTCTTCACAAGCTATTTTCACTATATTCATGGATTATTATTTTTGAATTCTTGCTTTAAGTAAATCTCAAACAAAGAGTTGAGAATAATCAAATCTCAAACACTTTTTATCATACACTTTATTTGTAACTCAAATCTATCTTTTATATTAGATTGAGTGTGTTTATAAAAATCCTTTCTAATTTGAAAAGTGATTGTAAAAATCATTTATGGATTGAAAGGTGGTTGTAAAAATTCTTTATGAATTGAAAGGTGGATGTAAAAATTCCTTTATGGATTGGAAGGTGAAAGTTGTAATTGATCAAGTGTGATCAAGAAAGAAAATGCAAAGGCATAATGTTTTGTGTTAAGCATATTAGTGGAAATCTCACAGAGTGTGAGGACAGAACGTAGCATGGGTTGGATGAACCAATATGCTTTTCTTGTGCGATCTTCTCATCCCTTCTCCTTTAATAAGTCAATATTCACATGTCACACTTCACTTGTTATTGCACTTAGTTACTTTATTTCTAATTTAACTTATCCAGAACATTCTAATTATTTTCGTCTCTTCTTGCTTAGGTTACTCTTGAGTATATTAAATTAAATGCATAAATTAAAATTTATAAAAATGTGTCACAAAGGGGGATAATTGTCTCAAGTGCAAATTAGCTTAAACACCATATTATCAGTTGAGCAAACAACAATCAAACAAGCAACAACTAATCAGCTGATTACACAACTAGTCACGACTAGTCAACTAAGCACTGAATTTTGCACCACGCCAACAAGATTTGATGATCGACTGTAGCTTAGTTAGAAATTTGTAGCAATTCACTTAGTGTCCCTAGGTAAGTTTGATTTTGATATTGAATAAACCACTACGTTGTAATCTTATACACATTTATTCCAATACCGGGTGCCACCAAGCCAAACCCATTTGGATGATTTTTTTTTTTTTCTGACAAGAACCTATTTAAGTCTTTAAAGTTAGATTTTTCTTGTGTATTAGTTGCGCATTTATTTACTACTAGTACATTGATTTTTCAATTAAATAATACAAAATTGAACCATGAAGATCAACAAATGGGAAAGAATCATCCCTGGACAAAAGGATAAATCAAATCATCAAATAAACAAAAAAAAAGGGGGATTTAAATTACAATGGTGCAAAAAAATGTGCTCCCCATAATTTGGGTAGGCACTTGAAACACCGTATGCTATAATGAACTTTCCCAATTTATCCCTCTTTACACCTTCCCTCACCTTGCCACCAAAATAACCCAATGCAAAAAAATACCATTAAAATATGAATTCAAATCTCACCGATATTAAATAGTTCATTTCAACGTCTAACGAAATGGACCTTACAATATCAAAGAAGATCTAAACCCTTTAATTTATATAATTAAATTTTGCATTGAATTTAATGAGATCTCATCTCATAATCAATGGCATCTAACACCAGTTTTATCTTGTTGTCCCATCAACTCCTCCAAACACCAATCTCTTCTCATTCCCCTGCTCCTTAACAGTCTTGGTCCAACATTTCCTTCACTATTGGTACGACGATGTTCTGTTTTTATCTTGTCCATAGCACCACCACTACTTTCACATTGTGGTGGGGTTAAATTCCCTGACCAACTTCTATCAACTTGTATTCTCACTTTCTTAGTACAAGCCTTAACTTCCATGATTTCAGGTAAATTCTCTCTTTCAGAATTTTCGCTTTGAAGGATTTGGTCACAGGTAAGACAATTGAGACTCATTTTTGTGTTTTTTGGTGGGCCCCAATCCCAGCTTTTCCCATAAAAGGGTAGAGCTTTAGGTGGGTAAGGAAAATATGTGCTTATAAATTTTATATATATTAAATAATACAGATGAAATTGGAGATGACACGTTGGATTTTTTTATTGGAAGAAAATTAATTAAGGATTTCTATGTATTAAAATTGCAACATAACAACCTGTGTGTTGGTATGTTCTAGCATGAATTTCGGATCCGAAAAAATAGGTTTGCTATTAATTGATTCCTAATTTCATTTGTAGAAAAATTGACTCCTAATTTGGGTTGTATTATATGGTTATTCGATTTAATGTACTATATGGTTATTGGATTTAATGTACCATATGGTGTCTAGGTTCCAAATTGGGATCGAGTTATCATTTTTGTTAATGATACACTTTAATATCAAAAGTGTTAGTTTTTCTTTTTTTACTTAAACAAACTAAAGACACTTCATTAATGATAATGGAGAAAATACAATCAAAAATGTAATAAAAATCAATGTGATGAGCATGACCGATAGATACTTTAGCTAAAAAGTGAACACTATCATTTGTTATAGTTTAACAAAAACAATTTGATAGTTGTTGTAAAAAGCTAATAAGGATTTATATTCATTCACTATAGATCCATATTATGTAAAGTGGTTGTGTTAGATTGTTTTTTCTAAATTAAAAAATAGATACTACTATAATATTTTTCTTTTATAAAAATGTTCATGTTTAAGGTCAAGTTTAAAGTATATCTACAGTCATTAAATTCAAAAAATTAGGCAAATTTACACAGCACATCTTTTATCTTATTTATATATAACATTTTAGTATTTTATCTTATGTAATTGGTTACGGCATATGGCATATTTTGATTCTACCGACAAAAATTGCGCGCATAATTAAAAATTATCTCCGGACTAATGTTTTGAGTTTAGTTTACTCATGACACTTCTGTAGATAATGTCTCCATTGAAATAACTGTCTATCTATTATCATCACCAATGACATTTCTACCATCCAAAATAACCCTCTAACTACCATCATCACCAAAAGAACAACTACATGCTCTCATTCAAAAGAACCCTCTAACTAATAACCACGTTAAATTCATAGGTGGTCCAAAATAATCCTCTAACTATCATCACCAAAAGTATTTTCCAATTGACCATCAAATCAAAATGGTAAACAAAACAAGCCAATATTAGTCTAAGAGAGTAGCGTGATTGCAATCTCAACTTCCAAAGAACATGCAAATTAGTGGATTAGAAGCATGATTACAACGAAAGCAATTGAACAGGGCAAGAGGAAAAATGTACATTAGCAGTGACACATACAATACTAAATAAAGAACAAAGAGATAAATTAACAATAAACTGAGTTGTTACTGTTACAACGGTTATTGCTGCGTTATGTGGAACATAATCACGCACATTAAGTTCTATACACTAATCCACAGGTAAAATAGAACAGCACGCATATGCAGCTGAACCTATCTCCCATGTTACAATAATCACCATTAATCAAATATAAGTGTCCCAATTCTGTTCAATAGTGCTTAGTTTGGAGCCAATTTTAATATTCACTTTTGTAATACACTCATACATACAAAAAATCAACCCAAAGAAAACGTACGCAAACACCAGGGAAATCGTAGAATAAAATAAGATATGCTCAATATGATATATGAGATAAGAAGCTAAAATACTGAAATTGAAGAGAGAAAATGTACAAATAATAACATGGTTATAACCTAATCTTGCCTTCTTGTCCATAAAAAAAAAAGTGACATGAATGTTAAAACTAAAAAATGCAAGGCAAACAATGTTGTTGGACTTGAAAGGAAGAGAACAAAGCAATAAACTATAATAGTAGAGATTGAAATAGAGAAAGTTAGAATAGCTTACATACATAGCTAATTTAGAAAAGCTTCCCCAATTACATTGGTCTTTATCAGTAACTAATAAAAGACTTGAAGAACTAAGTGGTCATCATTTAAACATAAATATAAAGCATATAAAAGAATAAGAAACTCATTTTAGAAATTAATATATAAACATAAATATTAAAAAAAAATGGTTGAAATTCAAATGGTTTAATCAAGCAAAAATAAAAAAGTTAAATTGTAAATGTATTACCTGCACTTTGTGTTCATTCTTCCACTTGCCAACATTTTCAAATTTCGTTCCCTTTTTTAATCAAAGGTAAATAACTAAAAGGTATGAATCATACAGCAACTCAACGTTTGTACAAGAAAGAAAGACCATTATCATGAAAGTTGAATAATTTACTGCTCAAAATTTTAGAATTTGCTTGAATAAGCGCTGTAAAATCTTCTTCTGTCCAAATTTTTATAGTGCATTTCAATTAAGTGCTATTATTAGTGCGCTTTTTAATCCTTAAAATCGCGAAGTGTTTGTAACACTTAATTTTAAATCAATACAAGATAAAATAACCAATAGTACCTCACACAAACAAGAAATTGGCGTGAACATAAAGGTAACATATGTGTTGCGTTTTTAGATAAGAGATAATTAGGTCAACAAAAATATATGTATTTGATCTATGTTTATAGATTAAATATATAAACTTTTGTTGATCCAGTTTTATTTTTTGATAAACCATCCATATAGTCTCTAAGTTAACACTTTCTCATCAATATAATCTCTAAACTATTAAAATCAACTAAAAAAGTCCTTAAACTATTTTTTCATCCATCAAGTTAGTCCCTTCGTTAATTGTATCAGTTAAGTGACCATTAATAGTCCCTAAACTATAAAAATACTACAAAATAGTCATTAACCTATGATAAAAACAATAATTTAGTTCCTCAGGGTTCAAATTTCTTATTGTCAAACACCTCAAGATTCAATGAAGTCCTGAAGTTCTAATTTTTATTTTATGAACTTGGTATAGATTCCGATTTTTTTTTAATCTATTTTGCGATAAATTATAGTTTAATGTAATTAATTTATAGATTGTCTTACTAATTTTATTGGTTTTTTTTTATGTATACTTAATCAATGAATTGTGGTTTTACCCTTTATTGGTTTATTGATTTATTGATTTTTCGGGTTTGCTGGTGTAACAGTTTTTTAGGTTTTCTATTTTATTGATTTTTTCCTTCTTCATGTTTTTAACTACTTTTCTGGTTATTGTTACTTTATTTAGGATAAAGATGTAAAATTAGTTTTCAATAATTAATCATTATAAATCAAAAGTTACAAGCACTAATGAATAAAAATCACAAATTTAAGTCAAATCTAAATGTTAAAGTTATTAAGTAATTATCGTATATCTAATATAATAATTTATAATTAGTGTAATAAGTCAATGTAAATGTCGTTTTGTCTCTAAGATGAGTTAGAGAATATAGAGAAAATAATAGACGTGGTGTTTTAAAAAAAAGGGAACTTTGAATGAGTAAATTGTTTTTTATGATAGTTTACCAACTATTTTGAAGTGTTTTCATTGTTTAGGAGTTACTAACCGTTATTTAACCGATACAATTAAAAGAATATTAACTTGATGGATGAAAAAAATATATATTTTAGTTGATTCTTAACAATTGAAAGACTAAATTAGTGACGAGTGTTAGTTTAGAAACTAAATTAATGATTTATATTTTATTTTCTATACTTAAGGAGTATAAATTAAATTTTACCTTACACCATCCACTAATTCACCCACCGTATAGAGAAGGAACTGAACTAGACATGACTAGACGAGAAGCATAGATAATCACATGTCATCCACATGATTCAGATGGATACAAACTGATATATATATATTTTTTTTTTTGATATTTGGGCTTTCACGAAAACACGTGAGACAGATTAGTAATCAAAAAATTTATTTTAGTTTCAGAAAAAATAAGATATGACCATTTAGTCTCTGAACAATTATATGTCATTGAATTGTATGGAAAATCGTTGTCTTGTACTATTAAATTTTATTTTAATTGTAATTTTTATTTTTATTTTTTTTATCAATTCATAAAATTGATCTCTCTATTTTTAAATCTTAGAGTTTTGGTCATTTATTCTGATTTTTTTAATTAAGAAATGACGATATGACATGTTTTAAATAATGTGACATATAATATGATGATGTAGAATGATTAACACTCACATAATCACAATAAAATCCTTTAAAAACTTAACTTTCAAGTTCAGAAATTTTTAGTTTTTGTAATTTTATTAATGTCATATGAAATATTAATTCATGTTAACGTTTCTATATCATGAAATCGTGATTCTATATCATGAAATCGTACGTCATTATTTAAAATTTGTCAAATCGTCATTTTTGAGTTCAAAAATTTGAGGGAGAGACCAAAATATCGAATCTATAATAGGAGAATCAATTTCATAAATTGGTAATAACAGAAGGATCAAAACTATAATTAAACTTTAAATTATTAAAGGTGTCCATGAACTTTTTACGTGACCTTTAATAAAAACATAAGAAGAAGATAGTTTAATCTCTTATTTGAAAATCAAATAAAAAAATTAAAAAAGAAAGAGCTAAGACTTCTAACTATGAATATAAACAAAATGGGTGGAAATAAAAACTCTTACAATTCAAAACTACAGTTTTTTCATGTTTTCGTTTTTAAATAACAATTTCTTTCATTTTTACGATGATTTTTTATTATTATTATTATATGATTTGTAAATTATCGTATATTCTAATTACAATTCAAAAACACAAAAGAAAATTAATTAAAACAAATTAACAAATTAACAAAATAACTAATATATTTCAATTTATTTTTATCAAAAATTAAAAATGGTTGTTTTTTTTGTCCAAAACTAATATATCTCGGAATGTTTATTCGATGGACCAAAGTATCGCTTCTTTCTATTTTTTTGTACTGAATAGATTCACTAGCATCCAAAATTTATAAATACCAAGGAACCCATTTATGTACTATAAATTAAAGTAGCAAAACCATCCAATTGATAAACACCATTTATAACATGGCACAGATTGTTGGCAAAAGGTGAATTCCATCTTTAAAAAGTAGCTTCCGATTCCGTGTTTGTTTCAAATACTACAGTATAGTACACTATAAAGATAGCTCCTCACTTTTTAGTCCTTTTATTACATGCACCATTGTCAAATTTGTGTATCATATATCAAAGTAACTTTGACTTATTATTAGTTTTGACTTTCTCCCTAAATGAACTAAAAAGTATATTTTGCCCTACAGGAATTTTTTTTTTTATATATTTATCCATCTAATTTTAATTTTGTTATATGAGCTGTAACCCAGGACCATTCTAGTGAAGGTGAACATTGAAATTTTATTTCATTAAGGTTTTTGGGCAATTGAATAAATATATAGGGGCAGAACCAAGATTAAATTATTGGGATGGTCAATTATTTTTTAAAAATTCACCTAATACATGTATCGAGAGAAAAATATTTATTTCAACTAACTACATTAATAATCTATCATAACACATAATGGTTTTTCTGCATATCACGAAAATCATTTATATATAAATAATTTTATACAAGTCTGTTTTTAGAAAATCCCTTTCAATATATACTAACAATTTGTAAGAATTCATCTTTCATCTTATTACAAAGTGTAATCTTGACATATTCATAGTTTGAAAGATCGTTTTTATTACTATAAAACAATTAATTCAATTAACTTTTCTATTTTAAAATTAAAAAATCAAATTTGTTTTAAAAAATCTCGAATCTTTTAGTTGTTTAAAAAATATCAAATCTAAGACTTGATAAGATTTAGTTAATGGTTATTTTTAAATTGTAAATGTTGAGGAGGCT
>JBBPBP010000004.1:20459961-20502345 GCA_037974735.1 Cicer chorassanicum
ACTCTAATTTCACACATTAAATAGATAAATTTAAAAACAAATCTATAAAGATTTAAAAATAAATTATTTTATCATATATAATATATTGATGAAAATATTATCTTTTATGTTGTTAGATTTAACATTGTGTTTAGTGGAAAAAGTTAGATATCACTCATAAATTCTTTTATATATATATATATATATAGAAAATATTGTATATTTAAATGATATGATTTTGATTTTATTCCCCCAGATTTTTGGGATGAGTTTGATTGTGATACAAAGTCAATGTAAAATTTATTACACTATCAATACATCACAACCTATTATGTGGATGATCTTATAAATAGTTATGATAAAAGTCAAATATCTCTAATGATTTAATGGTTGTGATTCATTAACAATATAAAAACTTTTTACAATAACCGTGTATATGTATTAAATCCTTTTGGGATTATACTATTTTGTTGTTATATAACCATATAAACAATTGCTATACGTGTTTATCTTTCAATATTTTTGCGTTAAATTATTTAATTAATCATATCTTTTAATCCGCAGATATTTTTTTTAAATTGTTGTTAGTTTTGCAACATGAAGGGCACAACAAGGTGTAATTTTGCTACTTAAAAAAAGTTATAATTTTAAAATGTATAGCATCATTTGTAATGAAAAATGATTTTTATATACGCGTGATAAAGTGGATTTCGAGAAGACGTATGATTCAACTAAATGAAATTACTTGGACCTTGTGATGTCAAAGATGAATTTCCCACATAAATAGCGTAAATGGATCTCAAAATGTGTTGGTTCAACATCAGTTTATGTGTTAGTAAATGACAATCCTACAGATGAATTTGTTACATAGAGGGGTTGAGATAGGACAATCCCTTATCACCTTTCTTATATTTGATAGTTGTTGAAGGGATGAACGCTTTGTTTAGTGCATCAATGGAAGCCAATAGGTTCAAAGGATTTGAGGTGGGTTCCAATGAGTTTCGAGTCTCTCATTTATAATTTGCAGATGATACTTTGATTATAGGAGTGAAGTGTTGGGCCAATATTAGAGCTGTTAAGGCTAATTTGTTATGGTTTGAACTTATGTCTAGCCTTAAGGATAATTTTTATAAAAACATGTTTGTGGGTTTTAGCGTTGACAGTTTTTGGCTTCAAACTGCGGTAGAGATACCTAATTGTAAAATGGGTGTTGTGCCTTTCAAATATTTGGGGATGGCTATGGGTGATAATACTCGTTGTTTGGTGTTTTGGAAACCTATTAATGATAGGATCTGAATAGGTTGTCAGAGGGGGAAACTAGAAACTTGCCATTGGACAGTCGTTTAGTACTCCTCAAAGCTGTCTTGTTTGTATTGTACGTTTTTTTTTCCTTTCCTTCTTGAAGGCTCCTTCAAGTATCACTTTTCATCTTGAGACTATTTTTAAACTTTTTTCTTTGGTGAGGGAGTGAGGAAGCGCATAAGGTTCACTAGGTTAAATGAGAAAACGTGTGTTTGCCTATACAGAAGAGAGGGTTTGGTGTGCAAGATTTGAATAGAGTTTTGGTAGGAAAATGAAGTTGAAGAATAAAAACAAAGACATAGGAGCTTTGGGTTAGTGTGTTGACAAATAAATACGAAGCAGAGGTTAGTGGTGTTAGGGGACCTTGTGCAGAGGTCTGTGGTGGAAGGATATCTTCGTGGACGGAGCAGGTAACGATGTGGATTGATTTGATAAAAAAATTATTTAAAGTTATTGAGAATGAACGTAATACTCTTTTTTGGAAGGATCCTTGGTTGGTTGGTGGGGTCTTTTATGATAAGTTTAGTAGATTATTTAATTTGTCTTTGCAGTACGAGGAAAATGTAGAAGTCATTTTAGAGTCATTGCGTCATGAGGGTGTTCAAGGGTTGAGATGGAGAAGCGGTTTTTTGTGTGGGATGAGAGTTTTATAGAGGAGTGTAGGGATTTGTTAGCTGCATTCATTTGCTGGTTAATGTAGTAGATAAGTAGTCGTCGAATAATACTCAAGGAGGTTTGCATTCATTAAAGGAGACTTATTTTGTGTTGCAGGAGGATATTGTTGCATGTGTTGCCATGCCTCCATTTTGAGATTTAATTCGGCATCCAATCATACCTTCTAAAGTTTTTGTTGTTTTGGATTTCGAAAAATTTTAAAAAAAAATTTATGCCACCGAAAAGATTACTGGGATGAGTCGCGGACTAGGTCGCTCTCTTTAAGACGTTTCGAGGCACTGCCCAAAGGTGCAAGGCAGACTATCAACCACGAAGTCCCCAGGATAAAACAGCCCAGATCACTGTACGGAGTTCTACTGCACTGCAGAAAACCGTTCGAATTACACCCTCAATATGGCAGTCTAACGACTACCACTCGTAATATGGCACGAAGGCCACTCAAGAAAAGAGAAGAAGTAGAAGTAAGAACGGGGGGAAGAAGAGAGAAAAGCCTCAGAATCGAAGTGCTTTTGGTGCAAGTTTTCAAGTGAGGAGAGTCCTCTAGCAGTTACGTGGCACCTTGAGTCAGGGATTTGACCGGGCAAAAAGGAAGGACTGAAACAGATCATTAGGCAGATTCGGTGGAGGGCAATTACGTAATTAACGCAACAATAAGAGATCAAACGCAAGCATTCAATTTTCAAAATAAATAAATAATTTTTAATTAAAAAATAATAATAATACACCATAAGACCAAAGCCAAGACCAAAGCCAAGGCCAAGACCAAGGCCAAGGCCAAGGCCAAGGCCCAGGCCCAGGTCGGGCCGGGCCGGGCCGGACGACGGCGGCGGCGCGCGCGCGCGCGTGTGTGGTGGTCAACTTTGCTTGCGTTCTCCCTCCTTCACAAAATTGGGGTACCCCTTGGGGCACACCCCAAGGTACATACCTCCACCTTATATACCCTTCCAAAGTGTGGTATCCCTCCTATGTGGGACTTCTCATTTTTTCAATTCACAACCACACTAGTTCATTAATGTCACCATTAATACCAACAATTCCTTCAATAATTATTCATCATTTCCAACAATCCCCCACTTGAATTTAAAAAAGAGAGGTTTCAGAAGTAGCGTCAAACGCTTCTATAAGATTGTGCATAAACAAAGGTGTCGCTTGACTTGAACCCTTGCATAGCAAGTAAGATTCAGATTCAACAAGAGTGACTCGTAGTCTTGAACTCTATCTCTGACATCAAACCCACACACAACCTTTTCATAGGGTGTATTCTCAAAAGCCCGTGCTTTTAAGGCCATGCACGTATATCCCAGTATAGTGAACGCTCTAGGAATTCTGCCTCAAAATTCCATAGGAAGCGGCCCCCACTTCCACATTCACATAGGTGAGTCTATCAAGAGTACTCCTGTAGCTAGGTACTCCACTTCACATAGAGTATAGATCTCATTAAGAGTTTCTATTATCTCATCCTTACATCGCTTCAGGAATCATGCTTCTCTCATAAATAAATAGCATGTTCATCTCATATCACTATGACTTGTTATTACCCATTGAACCTAATTCTTGGGATCTCCAGTCTTTTAGGTCGGGTTACCATCATAAGTGATTCATTGATCTATAGGCAATAGTCCCATCCTTTTGGATGTATTTAGGACTTTCTCTCTAGCTAATCCTTTCGTCAAAGGATCTGCTAAATTATCATCAGTGCGTACATGATCCACTAATACAGCTCCTTTAGAAAGTAATTCTCTAATTGTGCTGTGCTTACGACGTATTTGTCGTCTCTTACCGTTGTAATAACGGTTCTCAATTTTTGCAATAGCCGCGGTACTATCGCAGTGGATCAACACAGCTGGTAAAGGTCTTTCCCATAACGGGACCTCAGCTAACAAGCATCTCAACCAGCTTGCTTCTTCACTAGCAGTAGCTAGTGCTATCATTTCAGACTCCATAGTGGACTGAGCCAATATCGTCTGTTTCTTCGATTTCCAAGATACTGCACCACCGGCTATACAGAAAATATAGCCACTGGTTGCTTTGGAATCATCCGATAAGGTGTTCCAATCAGCATCACTGTATCCTTCAAGAACAGCAGGAAATCTTCGATAGTGTAATCCGAGACTCATGGTCCTTTTAAGGTATCTCATGACTCTTTCAATAGCGTGCCAATGCTCCATACTAGGTCTACTAGTAAACCTGCACAACAATCCCACGACATAGGCAATGTCGGGTCTAGTACAATCAGTGGCATACCTGAGACTGCCAATGATGCTCGCATATTCAGTTTGTCTGACACTTTCACCAGTGTTCTTGAAATGTTTCACACTTGGATCATATGGTGTGCAAGCAGGTTTACAATCAAAGTAATTATATTTCTTTAGGATCTTTTCAATATAGTGAGATTGATCCAAAAAAATTCCCTCCTCTGACCTAGTAATCTTTATTCCAAGGATTACACTCGCTTCTCCGAGGTCTTTCATATCAAAGTTGTTACTCAACAGAGATTTCACATTGTTGACGGCATGAATGTTTGAACCAAATATGAGTAAGTCGTCTACGTAGAGACATATGATAGTGCAAATGCCATTTTCAAACTTGTAATAAATACATTTGTCACTTTTATTCACTTTAAACTCATTCGACAAAATCAGGTTATCAAATTTTTCATGCCATTGTTTAGGAGCTTGTTTAAGACCATACAGAGACTTATCTAATTTACAGACCTTGCTTTCTTGCCCATGTATCACAAAGCCTTCAGGTTGTTCCATATAGATTTCTTCTTCTAGGTCACCATTTAAAAAAGCTGTTTTAACATCCATCTGGTGTATCACCAGGTTATGAATAGCCGCAAGTGATATGAGCACCCTAATGGATGTTATTCTAGTGACAGGCGAAAAAGTGTCGAAGAAATCTATATTTTCTCTTTGTCTAAAACCTTTGGCTACAAGGCGTGCTTTGTATTTATCAATTGATCCATCGGGTTTTAGTTTCTTTTTCAAAATCCATTTACAACCTATAGGTTTGCAACCAGGAGGCAAGTCCACTAAGTGCCAGGTCTTGTTAGACTCTAGGGAATCCATTTCATCGTTGATAGCTTCTTGCCATAAATCTGCATCCAAAGATGACAATGCTTCCTTGAGATTTGCAGGATCCTCTTCCAAGTTATAAGCCATATATTCAGGTCCATAATCTTTAGCAACTCTCACTCTCTTGCTCCTTCGAGTTTCTGTTTCGTCTTGTTTGTTGCTTTCAGAGCTTCTTATCACAGGAGCTTGACTTGGTTCGCCGCCCCCACTATTTCTCAATTTGAAAGGAAATTTATTTTCATAGAAGTCAACATCATTTGATTCTATGATTACTTTAGCATTTAGGTCGTAGAACCTATAAGCTTTGCTGTTTACCGCATACCCTATGAATACACATTCATAGGCTCTACTAGCGAGTTTAATTCGCTTGGGATCGGGGATTCTGACATAAGCCAGACAGCCCCAAGTTCGAAGATAAGACAAGTTGGGTTGTCTTTTCTTCATTATCTCATAGGGAGATGTTTTGTATTTAGATTTAGGGATTCTATTCAGAACATAGCAAACAGTCAAAATAATTTCCCCCCACCAGTGAGATGCAGCACCAGAATTAAGCATAATAGCAACAACAAGTTCAGTAAGAGTTCTGTTCTTTCTTTCAGCTTTACCATTCATTTCAGGGGAATATGGAGCAGTAGTTTCATGTATGATTCCTTGCGTTTTGTAAAACTCATTAAACAAACTAGAATCATACTCTGTTCCTCTATCACTACGAAATCTCTTAATCTTCTTATTAAATTGATTTTCAATTTCAGTTACAAATATCTTAAACATGTCAAGTGCTTCACTTTTATTTTTCATAAGATATACAAAGGTATGGTCGGAACAGTCGTCAATAAAAGTTATAAAATAGCGCTTTCCATTTCTGGTTAAAGTCCCATCAGGTTCGCATATATCAGAATGTATTAAGTCTAAAGGTTCAGATTCTCTAACTACTGATTTATGTGAACTTTTAGTTATTTTAGCTTGACTGCAAAAATCACATTTTTCAAAATCCTTTAGGGATAACTTTGGAATTAAGCCTAAGTTACTTAAATTCGAAATTACTCATTTGTTCATATGACAAAGTCTAGCATGCCAAATATTAAAATCACACAACATGTAAGCAGAAGGAAACATTTTATTGATTTCAACATTTAATTTAAATATGCCATCAGTAGCGTACCCCTTCCCAACAAAAATACTATTTTTAGAAATAGTATACAAATCTGCCCCTATAGTCTGAGTAAACCCTGCCTTATTGAGAAGAAAACCAGAAACCAGATTCTTCCTTATTTCTGGAGTGTGCATGACATCTTTCAGAATTAAGGTCTTTCCTGATGTGAATGTTAGTTCCACATTTCCAATACCAGCAACATTAGTGGTGTGAGAATCTCCCAACAACACTTTCTTATCTTCAGCAGCAGTGTATGTTTTAAACATAGCACGATCATAACAGACATGGCGGGAGGCACCAGTGTCTATCCACCATCCATCTGATCCACCAACAAGGTTGATCTCAGTTATCATAGCAATGAATTGCTCTTCTGTCAAGTTAGCCTGATTAGCAGGGCCTGGCTTGTTCCTACACTTGCGTGCAATATGACCCTCTTTTCCACAGTGAAAACAGAGAAAAGGAGTAGGGCCATTTCTTGGAGGTGGTTGCTGCTTTGCAATTGGGGCCTTTGGAGGGTTCCCATTCTTGTTGCTGTTCTTTGAAGGGCGATTCTGAATCTTCAGCTGTTTACTGTTGGGCTTCAGAACTGCTCCGATGAATTTCTTTTTCTTGTTGTTTGCCACAAGAAGAACTTCATCTTTCTGGTCTTGCTTACGGGATTCTTCCTCAATTCTAAGGCGAGTTATCAGACTTTCTAAAGAGAATTCTTTTGTTTTATGCCTGAGAGAATTTTTAAAATCTTTCCAAGCAGGGGGCAGTTTGTCAATAATAACAGCAATTTGAAACTGTTCATTAAGGGACATACCTTCAGAAATGATTTTGTGAGCAATTTTCTGGTTTTTATGAGACTGAGCTTCCACGGATCTGTCATCTGTCATCTGATATTTGAGGTAGCGGCTAACAGCATACTTTTTGGCTCCAGCTTCCTCAGTATCATATTTCTTCTTCAGAGCTTCCCAAACCTGTCTAGCAGTATTGCTGTCTGAACTATAGTAATCATACAGATCATCAGCAAGTCCATTTAGAATATAATTCTTACATAAGTAATCATTATGTTCCCATTGGGTTAATTCAGCAGCTTTCTTATCCTTTTCTGTTTGTTCAGCATTTTCTGGAACAACAGGAATGTCATCCTTCAGAACGTTGGCAAGGTTTTTCGTGGTTAGAAAAAATAACATCTTTTGTTGCCATCGTTTGAAGTGACTTCCTTGAAACCGAAACGGTTTGTTGTAGTCAGAAACAGAAGAACCTGACCCAGTAATTTCGTCGGTAGACATGGCAGTTCGAAAAACGTCTTAAAATTGTTGTTTTGGATTTCGAAAAATTTTAAAAAATTTTATGCCACCGAAAAGATTACTGGGATGAGTCGCGGACTAGGTCGCTCTCTTTAAGACGTTTCGAGGCACTGCCCAAAGGTGCAAGGCAGACTATCAACCACGAAGTCCCCAGGATAAAACAGCCCATATCACTGTACGGAGTTCTACTGCACTGCAGAAAACCGTTCGAATTACACCCTCAATATGGCAGTCTAACGACTACCTCTCGTAATATGGCACGAAGGCCACTCAAGAAAAGAGAAAAAGTAGAAGTAAGAACGGGGGGAAGACCAAAGCCAAAGCCAGGCCGAGACGGACGGACGGCGGCGGCGGCGCGTGCGCGCGTGTGTGGTGGTCAACTTTGCTTGCGTTCTCCCTCCTTCACAAAATTGGGGTACCCCTTGGGGCACACCCCAAGGTACATACCTCCACCTTATATACCCTTCCAAAGTGTGGTATCCCTCCTATGTGGGACTTCTCATTTTTTCAATTCACAACCACACTAGTTCATTAATGTCACCATTAATACCAACAATTCCTTCAATAATTATTCATCATTTCCAACAGTTTTATTATGTGTGTGGATGTTGTTTCAGAATATATTGTCTACCAACGTCAACTTGTTCGGTTGATGTATTATTTCTTTTGAAGCTCTACAATATGTGGTAGGTTGTGGTGAAGTTGAAACAATTAGTTATTTGTTTTTTGAATGTCCTTTCTTTAGTTCTATGTGGTATAAAACTTTGAATTGATTTAGACTATCATGTGTGTTTTCTTACGACACAATTGATCATGCTATCCAATTTAATAGTCTTTTTTGTGGTTGTCCAATGCATCAAATAATTAATATAGTTTGATTAGCAGCAACATGGGTGATATGGAAATCAAGAAATAATACGATTTTTAGATCTTATGTTTTGAATGTAAATTATAATATTATCATGTTAAATTATTAGCTTGAAATGGATGAAATTGCATGTAAAATAGTTTAATTATGAGCATCATCAATGATACTCCCAATTCTTGAAGTTACATAAGTTTCGATAGTTGTTATTATCCATGTTCATAGTCCGTATTAATCGGTCCATGTGTTTTGGCTTGGGTTTGGTTTTTCGGTGGAAGCCTCAGTATTTGAAATCGTTCTTTAATATATTATTTTTTAACATGTTAAGAAAAATTAATTACTAAAAGGCCGTCAATAAAAAAACTAATTTTTAAGAGAACTTTTGTCCTCTTCCTAAAATTATAAAAGATAATTTTTATCTTGTTGTAAATCCTAAAAGGTATGTTTAGCAACTTGAGTGTGATCTAATAACAATACAATATATCTAATACTGACTTTTAACTTTTGTCCATCCAAAAGATGTGATTGTTATTATACAGTCACTTTTTTTAGGTAAAATTTATCTAGATAACACCACTTAATATGGCATCCACTTTTAAAATAGGACTCACTTTTAAAATGGTGAGGCCAAGATAAATTTTAGTTAATAAGATAATAAATATTGAGAGGAGTGTTGAAAAAAGTATTGTTAGTTTTACTCATATTTATATAAACTTTTAATTAAATATTTGCCCATTACCAAAGTCGGTCCAATTAGTTTGGAGGTTTAAAATAATCTTTTAAAATGAGCTTTTTTGTGTGTAGAATTATATGATTATTTTTAAACGTAAAATAATGACATAAAAATTATATATCTTACAATAATAATTCAAAACTATATTTATTTTTTTAATAATTAATAATACTCATATTCATCTAAATTAAGAGAATACTTTGATCTAGAACAATACAAATTTTTAAAAATAAAAAAGGACGAATATGTAAACAAACTCACAACATCCGTGTTAATAGCATAAAATGGAAAAATGCATACAATTCTGACAAAATTAAATTAAATGAAATACCTATGCATCCTACAACGTTTACGACACTAAATTATTTGGTTGAATTTGTCAGCACTTGATTAAAGTTAATCTTTTACCTAAATGAAATAAACATTGTAACAAGACAGAAAAACTAATACTATCGCACCAAGAGGGCGAACAAAACATGTTGTACTAAGACAACGAAATAACAGAAAAATACAAAAAAATAATATAAATCTACTTGAAAATCACTTATTTGAATTAGAGAAAAACGATACAGAGGAGTGATTTTAGACTAAAAAATACCTCTAAGTCCCAAAAATAAATAGACTTAGAGAAAGAAAGGTTAGGTAACATGAAGGCTAAAATCAAAATAGAAAACTTGTTAGTTAAACATATATATCCCAAAAAATAAAACCTAAAAATAGTGGCATGATTTAGATTTAGATTTAATAATGGTTAAAAGATTCAAAATTTTACACTTTAACAAATAAGCTAACATATTTGTAACATGATTAATAATAGCATAAATCTATTTAGTTTGAAAATATTTTTTTTCTTGGTTAAATAAATATACTTTTTTTTTTAAGTTTAAAGCCCTTATTTTAGGGACTTATTGTGTGTACTCATAGCCGTTAGAATTGTATGCAGTCATACGGTATCACGCGTCTAATCAAGATCGAACTTTCAAATTTCAAAATTTTTATTTTAAAAAAATAAAAATCTATCTTTAAATTTGAATCATTCAATCTTAATCGGATAATATAACTGCATACAATTAAATTGCATCAATCCAAATTCTTATTTCAGTGGCTTAGAGCATCCACGATAAAGGGTGTTCGTATTGAGACAAACTCTCAATTTAAGTTTTGATGAAAATAAACAAAGGTTAATTAAGAATGTTAATTATGATTCTAAAATGTTATATTAATTTAACTTGTGCTTTTGAGTGGATTAATTCAAAGATAGGACTCAAGCAAAGCAAATAAATCAACAATAAAAGATAAAAACTGAAAAGATAAGAAAGGAGAACATTCTGCATAAAATCTGTAAAAACAGAGAATGTTCTCCAGGACCAAGACTGGTCATCATAGCCCCAAAATCAATCAATCTCCAGTAGTTAAAAGAAGATTTTGCCTCTGGAAATTTACACTTATATTATCAGTACTTGACAAGGAACAAATATGATCTATTCCAAACAAAGAAACCATTCGAATCACAAAGAGAAAAGATCATGAATCAAGCAAATTCCAAACAAGTCTGAACCTTATCCAGCTTGATTGTCAAAGAATGTTGAACGATCTTGAGTTATACAAAATGTCCAGATTGATCAGGATAACATCCAGAATGATCAAAAACTAAACCTCTAGATTGATTATCAATCTCCAGGATGTTCAAGACTAAGTCTCCAGATTGATCATCAATCTCCAGAATTTTCAATAAACATTCTGCAGCAATTCATCATCATTCTCTAAGTTGTTTTGGCTGAATCAGAACTCCAGATCGAATCAATGGCATTAACAAATATATTTGAAGTATAAAGGATCGTTAAACACAAGAGAAATCTAATCAAGAACGAAGAAATGAGCCCAGTCAACAGAATTCAAAAAATGATCAAAGGCTGGAATATTTTTATTCATATAAATTGGTTTTGGTCAAAACTGACAAAGCACTACCAACAGCTATTTTTGATAATTATTAAATGCTCTAAAACGCCTATAAAAGGAAGGCCAATGTTCAGGGACAAGGCAGAAGTTCAAGTGCTAACAAGTCTCATTAAATCATTCACATTCACATACTTGAAATTCTCACTTTCTCAAGAAAGAATCAGTTCTGATTATATTTCAATATTCTGTTTTTATTGTATTGAATTCTTTGTAAAAAATCGAATCTCAAACAAGAGTTGAGACATCTCAAATTCTATCAAAACAATCTCATTATTATTGTAAAACTCAAACTATAAGAGTTTAGTATAGTTTGAGTAGATGTAAGAAATCCTATCAAGGTTGATAGGTGACCTGATTAATCTCTTTTTGAGTGGAAAGAATCTAAGTTTGTAATAGATTAAGGTTGATCTGAGCTAGGTACTGTAAAACCCAAAAGGTTCTTTGTTTTGAACACTTAGTGGAAATTCTCATAGTTGTGGAACTGGACATAGCCCAAGTTGGTTGAACCAGGATGCATCCGTGTGTGGTATTCTTTCTCTTATCTCCTTATTTATTAAGCCTGATTAGTCATTTAAGTTAAAAACATAAACTGAATTTCTGATTTTAAGCTAACCAAGAACGTTCTCCGTTTTCTGGTAAAAATTAAGAACATTCTCCGTTTTCTGTTTTCTTAACCAATATCATTCTTGAGTTAAATTCTTAAGTTTTTTCAGAAATTTTTTAAATAAGAACATTTACAATTCAAACCCCCATTCCTTGTAAATCGACATTGCTACTTCAGTTTCTCCTAATAAACATCACGCGAAATAGACACCTCTTGTTGACACCTAATTTTGTCCGCTTTTTATTTATTTATTTATCTATTTATTTATTTTCACTTTTTATTAAAACGAAAGAGAAATAATAATAATAATAATAATAATAATAATAATAATAATAATAAATGTATAGAAATATAAAAATAAATAATAAATAATTAAGGCTATAAACACTTTTTTTGAAAAAAATAAATAAAATAAAAAGTAAATAAAGGTACATAATTGAATGAAAAGAAATCGAAAAGAAATGGATTGATGGTCATAAAAATCGGTATAATGATTATCAATTGAATGAATTGATGGTCATAAAAATCGGTATAATGATAATCAATTGAATGAAAAGAAACCGAAAAGAAAGAGATTAATAGTAATAAAATGGTGATCAATTGGCAATTATTCTCTTGTCTTTTGTAACCTACACCCAAAAAGCCTATTGAGAGAGAGCACTATTGAGAGCACAAAAAAACAAAAGAAGAGAATAATAGACAAAAGAACATCAAAGAATCTGGTATTGGGAAACCAGTCCAACAAAAAACCAATTCAGTAACTTTCCTATTGTTTCCTAATTTTCTTCTTATTAGTCTTTTTGTTGTATCCTTTTAAAAAATATTTTTTTTTCTTTCTCTTTTTCTGTTTATGCAAAAAATAAACTCATATGTTAAGCTTTCATTTTTCTAAAGTTGTTTGTTCCTAAAATTGTTTTCTTTGCAACACAAAATACTAAAACAAATATAACTAATTGATTTTTATAAACCAATCACCAAGAAAAAAAAAATTTCCCCTATTGTAATATAACAGAAAACTCATATCACGTCTTTATCAAATAATTCAAAAAAAATCATAACAACGAATAAATAATTTTTTCCTTAAGATTAGAATTAATGGTCGCTGCCGTCAGACGCTCGCCGCGCCACATTACTCACCTTCAATCGTTGGTGACCTTTGTGTTGCGACAGATTCACCGCGCCACATTATTCACCTCTTTTTTTTTCGTTATTATTATTATTATTATTATTATTATTATTATTATTATTATTACATTTTTGTTTTTGGATACGTATATAATAATTATCACAATAAAAAATAATTAAAATAGAGTAATAATAAAAATCAGACAACACATAAATATTTTCTAACCACGAACAACGTGCATTTTGATTTCTCTATTGCATCTAGGGATACGTTGGAGCAAATGTTTTTCCCTTGTCAAACCAAATTAATAAAAAAAAAATTATTCTTTTATTATTGTAAATAATTTTTTTAAATTATTTTTTAGGGGATAAAAATAAATAATTAAATAAATAAGTAATTTGTATACAATTTATTATAGGGTAACCATTTTAACGGACGATGTGGGTAATATTACTTTCCTTATTCGTAATCGACTCACCAGTCTGTTTTTTTTTTTGTTCAAGAATTTTATTCTAGGTTTTATCTAATTTTCCCTTTTAAAAAAAATAAAATTGGCGGCGACTCCTTTTTTCGCGGACAAACTGGACGCGACAGCTGGCGACTCCGCCGGGGAATTTTGAGAGTCAAGCCCAATCTAATTAATTGTATTTAATTATTTATTATTTTATTTATATTACCCATATTGTTTTATTTGTTTTTATTGTGAATATAATTATATGTGTCTTGTTAATTTACTCTCATTGTGACAATTTTTATTTTATTTTTTATATTTTTTTCTATACACTACCCTAACACAACTCACACACTTATGAGTGGGCTCTATACCTGAGCTGAGTGCAACCTAAGACAAGTTAGAGACTGTGTAATGATAATCTTCTAGATGTACATCCTGTTTGGTTGTCATGAAAGTCTCACCTAGAGTTGACCTTTTCTAAAACAGTTCCATTTTAATAGTTTACCTATTAATTGGTTTAATATTTTGGAATTGAGTTGTATGCTCTAAGAACCAATTTAGAACTATAGAGCTACCCATGGTAAAGGTTCACATGAAAAAAAAATATAAAAAGAAAATAATCGTGTAAATCACATGTACATACGAAAAACCTACCCTATCTATATCTCATATTCATCATAATGCATTGCATAATCATGCATGTTTCATCTTTTATTTCATTTTACAACATGTTTTTCTTTTTCTCCTCATTTTTTTTAGAAAAAATTAATTGCATATTAGGAGGTAGTAAAATGTTTCAGTTAAATGCATAATAATTGCATTCACTATTTTTATTACATTCTCGTTACATTTTCCTTCAAGAAAAAATAAATAAAAAAAGCCAAAAAATATCAAAAAAAAAAAGAGTATCATGACACCCTTACCGAACAGGTTCTCGAGCTAAAATCATGGATATATTGAAGCATACAAAGATTATCTGAATAAACTGAAAGACCCTATGGCTAAAAATTTGAAAATTTTGCAAACCCTTGATACTTGAAATCATGGGAATACTTCATGGAAAAAAAGTATATCACGAAGAACTCATGCTTACCCCTTGATTTCATAAGTCTAACAATTTTTATCTTTTAGTCTACTTTTTGGGCTACCTCAAGTCACTTGTCCACAAGATTTGAACCTGATACTAATGAGATTAATCTTCATCCTCCACCCCTACTTATGGGTCATGGACATACTTTTTTGGCTTTTTGCCGCAGGTGAACTTCTAGATGTTGGGTCATCTATGTTGAACTTTCATCAGTATCGCTTATTACTTTGATGCCATGAAAAAAATTCATCAATCTAAACAAAAATGTCAAATCTTGCATGAACCTTTAAGACCAATTGAAAAAAAGCTCGACTAGACATTATGTTGAAGACATTGACGATGTTGCATATAGTTTCTGAGTTTATCCAAGGGGCAAAGTCAACAATGAAGATATTATCAAGTTCTCTCAATTTGATTTTGAAGCACTGATAATATTGCCAAGTATAAAGTCTTACGATACTTTATTATATTGAAACATTCTTGTTTCCTTAATATTATGAATATCAATAAATGCATTTTTTTTTCTCTTCCTTTCTACCTCCCATATATTTAACCATTTCTTACTCAACACTATATGCCTTTCTTTTATTCTAACCATGTACCTTACATATTTGGAATTAGTTCATTCATAAATAAGTTTCCTAAGATTTCATTACATAATTTCAGTTATGCTATTAATTCCACTAAAGGGGATGAGAGCGATAAAAATAAAATCCCTTATTTGGATGGACCTCAATATGGTGGGACATGCAGTTAACGTCATGTTAATCCCCTAGCAATGTCGTTTTATCTTTATCATTATCTAATTGTGCTTTGAACATACCAATCACGTGGAGGAATTTGAAGTTTGTACCATGACTATTCTAGCCACCTACAAATCAAAAGTGAAATGTTGAAAGCATATGGAGATTTAACCTAATCATCAACCAGTTGAATCAAGAATGTAAAATTTGGGATAAGAAGATGATCATTTATATGTACATATTAGAAAAATGTCTAAAAATTTGAAGTCATTTTCTATCATGTCCCTCAACAATATAATCAAGTTGTTGGTATTCTAGCTGTTTTATCTTCAATGTTCAAAGTCAGTCATGATGAAGAATAGTCACTCACAAGAATGAAAGTCACGATCATCCTGCTTACTATCTAATGTAGAAGAAAAGCTTGATAGAAAATTCTCGTACCAAATATTATCTCGTAATAATGGAACACCCTCCTTGAGAATCAGACTATGATTGGGTCACCCCTTTTATTCTTACTATATAGAATAAAGGCAGTGCGACCCATTCAAACAAAAAATCCTCTTATCAAGAGTAATGATCTGTGTTGGCCGACTGAATTCAATTCAAGAAAAATGTTGACTACCTCATGTCAAGTACAATTATTTCAAAAGATCTTAAAAGAAGAACATATGAACTTCGAGGCTTCAAAAGAAAGAATTAGCGCTAAAAAAGATTTCACATATCTAAAAGGACTACCATGGCAAGTGGACTTCCAACTATATGAGCCCCAATACCATAAAAAAAAGTACATTCAAGTGTGGCTTTGATCCACATCAATATGGATCGAGAAGACTTATCACTACTTGCACACATTGATGCTTCAAAAAGTATTACATCTAAATGAAAATCCGCTAGGTTGAAAATCCAAAAGGACGACCTAGGAAAAAATTAGGGTATAAAAAAATAAAATAATAATAATACCCGCTAGGTTGAAAACCTGAAAGGACAACCTAGGCAAAAGTTAGGGTGCAAAATCATAATAATAATAATAATAATAATAATATTAATATTAATAATAATAATGATAATAATAATAATAATAATAATAATAATAATAATAATAATAATAATAACAATAATAATAAATATCCGCTAGGTTGAAAACCTGAAAAGGCGACCTAGGCAAAAATTAGGGTACAAAAAATAATAATAAATACTCACTAGGTTGAAAATCTGAAAGGGCAACCGAGACAAAAATTAGGGTACAAAAATGAGTTAAGACCCACTAGGCTGAAAATCCAAAAGACAACCTAGGAAAAAGTTAGGATGCAAAGTCGAATAAAGACTTGCTAGGTCAAAAACTCGAAGGGGCGACTTAGGCGAAAATGAATGAAGACATGCTAGGTCATAACCCAGAAGGGCGACCTATGCAAAAATTATAGCCACAAAAAAATATAGAATGAAGAAGTTATAAAGAAAAATGAGCAAATGATATGGCTTACATAGATCAAAGTCGAAGCAATATATTTCGAAAGGTTGTGAAGATAAATTCGGACAAATCATATCCTCCAAAGTGGGTTAATAACGCGATTGAAATTATGGTATGATTTATTAGCACACTTCTTTTATGAAATACTACTAATCGGGTCATTTACCCATATGAGATCACCCTATCTTCTTCTCTTCCTATGAATCGTTCTTTTTTTGTACCATATATTTTCTCACTAAATATCATCGTCTAAACTAATTTCTTGAGTTATGAATCTTTTTGTCAAAATGCATTTTTATGATAATCATATGTTGGGGCACAAGATATGTGAATGTCAAGAGGCCAAAACTAGTATGATGTCTTTACACATAAGGTAGTGGCAACTAGAGATCAAGTCGAATATGTAACAAAAATCTCTTTAAAGATCAAAAGGACAATCTCCACTATTTATTTGAAGTTGTGCATATTTTTCATCTATGAATCCAAGGATCATGTTCGTAAGGAGGTAAAAGAAATAAACAAAAATTGTAAAAGAGTTGATTGAAAAAATTGAAAAAAAAAATGAAAATGAAGGAAAATGTTCATTCATCAAATGCATTCATGACATTTCATATTTTCAATAGTATATAAATTTACAGTCGGGATGACTAACCTGCACCCTCTGATTTAAAACCCAAGATGATTCCCCGTTACCTCACATCGATATTCTGGTTGACAATGTGGCCTACAATTCGTTCTTCTCTTTTATGAATGTTTTCTTTGGGTATAATCAAATTAAGATGGCAGCCAAAGATATGGAAAAAAAAACAACTTTCATCACCCCATGGGGAACATCTTGTTACAAAGTAATGTCTTTTGGTCTGAAGAATGTTGGGACGACCTACCAAAGAGCTATGGTAACCCTATTCCATGACATGGTTCATAAAGAGGTAGAATTTTAGGTAGATGACATGATCTAAAGAAACTCTTAGAAAAACTTAGAAAGTTTATGCTAAAGCTTAATCCTTCCAAGTGCACTTTCGGCGCGACGTTGGGTAAATTATTGGGATTTGTGGTTAGTCAGAAAGGAATAGAGGTCGACCCCAATAAGATTCGGGCCATTTGAGAAATGCCTCCCCCGAGTACAAAAAAGGAAGTTCGTGATTTTCTTGGGAGACTAAATTATATTTCGAGATTTATATCACAACTAACTGCCACTTGTGAACCAATCTTTAAACTTTTACGGAAAAATCAAACAGTTGTATGGAACAAAGAATGCCAAAACGCATTTGAGAAAATCCAACAATATTTGTAGAAGCCTCCAATTATTGTCCTCCCAATTCCAAGCTTACCCTTGATTATGTATCTTACAGTCCTCGACGGGGCCATGGGATGCATGTTGGGGCAACACGATGATACAGGAAAAAAGGAGCATGCCATTTACTATCTAAGTAAAAAATTTACAGAGGTTGAAACGAGATATACAATGTTAGAACGTACGTGTTGTGCCTTAGCCTGGGAGGCTCATCGCTTGACGCAATACATGTTTTGCCACACGACTTACTTGATATTCAAAACGGATCTAATCAAGTACATTTTTGAAAAGCCAACTCTCACAGGGCGAATTGCTCGCTGGCAGGTGATGTTATCATAATATGATATTACCTATGTTACTCAAAAAGCCATCAAAGGGAGTGCCTTAGCAGAATATCTAGCTAATCAACTTGTGGATGATTATAAGTCAATGCAATGCGAATTCCCAGGCGAAAACATCATGGTTATGTTTGAAGAATGCGATAAAGGAAAATGGACCTTGTTGTTAGATGAGGCCTCAAACATAATGGGGCATGGATTGAGGTTGTCTTAATATCTCCCAAAAAATAGTTCATACCTATCATAGCGCGCTTGTGTTTTGATTGTACCAATAATATGGCGGAATATGAAGCTTGTGCCTTGGGAATTTTGGCGGCCTTGGAATCAAAAGTGATAGTGCTAGAAGTGTATTGAGATTCAGCTCTGGTCATTAATCAGCTTAACCAAGAATGGGAAACTCGAGATAAGAAGTTAATACCTTACTTTATCTACATAAAAGAATTGGTTTCACAATTTAAAAAAATCACATTTCACCATGTCTCTCGAGAAAACAATCAATTGGCTGATGCTTTGGCTACTTTATCCTCAATGTTCAAATAAGTCGAAACAATGAAATCCCATCCATTAAAATGGAGAGTCGTGATCATCCTGCGTACTTCCACGTAATGGAAGAAGAAACCGACAAGAAACTGTGGTATTACGACATCAAACATTATCTTATAAATAGAGAATATCCTCCCAGAATATCAGAGAATGAAAAAAGAACTCTGAGATGGTTAACCGCGAGCTTTTTCGTGAACGAAAATATTTTGTATAAGAGGAATCATGATATGGTACTCCTCATATGCGTTGATGTCAATGAGGCGAAAGAAATTTTACAAGATGTCCACGATGGCTCTTATGGGATCCATATGAACGGACACGTCATGTCTAGAAAGATTCTTCGAGCCGGGTATTACTGGCTCACCCTAGAAAAAGATTGTTTTAATTATGTAAAGAAATGCCACAAGTGTCAAATATATGCTGATAATATCCACGCCTCACCAATGCCCCTGAACACCCTTTCAACGCCCTGGCTGTTCTCAATGTAGGGCATAGACGTCATCGGAATGATCGAACCAAAAACATCAAATGGACATCGCTTCATCCAGGTGGCAATCGATTACTTTACCAAATGGGTCGAGGTTGTGTCGTACGCCATTGTAACAAAAATTGTGGTAGTCAAATTAATAAAAAAAGGGAGTTAATATTTCGTTATGGCCTACCAAGCAAGATCATTACCGACAATGCCACAAATCTGAATAACAAAATGATGGATGAGTTGTATGCCACCTTTAAAATTCAACACTACAACTCGTCCCTGTACAGACAAAAAATGAATGGCGCAGTTGAAGTAGCAAATAAAAACATCAATAAAAAAAAAATTAGTCAGAAAATGGTTGTAACATACAAAGATTGGCACGAGATGTTGCCGTTTGCACTACACGGGTATCGCACTTCGTTGCTCACTTCAACTTGGGCAACCCATTTTTCCCTAGTATATGGGATGGAGGTTGTGCTACCATTGAAGTATAAATCCCCTCACTAAGAGTATTAATGGAAGCCAAACTAGAGGAGTCGGAATGGGTACACACCCGTTTCGATAAATTGAATTTAAGAAAAAAGGTTGGCGACCTTATGCCATGGGCAATTATATCAGAAAAGACTGAAAAGAACGTACGAGAAAAAAATATGTCCTTGAGAATTTCGGGAGGGAGACTTGGTACTAAAAAAGATCTTACCCATTCAAAAGGATTATCGTGGAAAATGGACCCCTAACTATGAGGGCCCAAACTTCGCGAAGAAAGCTTTCTCAGGTGGAGCTTTGATTCTCACGAATACGGATGGAAAAGATTTAATCATCCCTGTAAACTCAGATGCCGTAAAAAAGTATCATACTTAAATAATGAATACCCGCTAGGTTGAAAACCTGAAAGGGTGACCTAGGCAAAAATTAGGGTACAAAAAAGCATACCCGCTAGGTTGAAAACCTGAACGAGCAACCTAGGCAAAAATTAGGGTTCAAAAAAAAATACCTACTAGGTTGAAAACCTGAAAAGGCGACCTAGGCAAAAATTAAGGTACAAAAAATATAATAAATACCTACTGGGTTGAAAACCTAAAAGAGAGACCTAGGCAAAAATTAAGGTACACAAAATATAATAAATACCTACTTGGTTGAAAACCTGAAAAGGCAACCTAGGAGAAGAAAAAACAACAACAACAAAAACAAAGAATATATACTCAAAAGGACAGGACCAACAATATCGATCGGACTATGGCACGAGAAGTTAGTACAGTCTACCTTTGAATTACTAGTAAGCAAGTCCGGTCTTCCACCCATTCCTTTGGTTTTATCTTATGTATATTCATTTTTTTTTTACGACGAATATTGAACCTCAATATATTGATATATACTTTTATCATCTTTATTTAACCTTCTTTCCGTAATGCATTTTATAATTATCGTGTACTAGAAAGTAAAACATATACCATACCTCGATATAATGAATTGTAATAAAGTCGGATATAGTAGAGGTTCTTTAGAGTACAAGGTAGACGACAATATGAGATCCAGTTGAAGATTACAACAGTAATTCTTCTTCTTCTTCGGAAAAAAAAAAAGAGAAAAGTACAAAAGAGAGATCAAAGATATCAAGTTCAAGAAAAATGTATAAGTGTCTTTTTCATCCATGATTTTAATGGTCGTGTCCAATAAAAATATTAATAAAAACCAACATCTTCATTCATTCATTGTTCATGACACTACATACATTTAAAGTCGAGAAAACGACCCACATGTTGAAGTCGGGAAAACGACTCGCACCCAAAGCCGAGAAAACGACTCGCATCTTGAAGTCGGGAAAATGACTCGCACCTAAAGCCGAGAAAACGACCCGCATGTTGAAACTTAGAAAACGACTTGCACCTGAAGCCGAGAAAACGACCTGCATGTTAAAGCGGGTAAAATGACTCGCACCCAAAGCTGAGAAAATGACCCACATCTTGAAGCCGGAAAAACAATTCGCACCCTTCTAAAAAATCTTTTCAGACAAAATTAGAGTTGTCATCTTTACTTATCTTTTACTTTGACTCTCAAGTAAATTCTAAGTAAAGAGGGGCAGCTATTATCACCTAATTTTGTCTGTTATTTATTTATTTATCTATTTATTTATTTTTGCTTTTTATTAAAAAGAAAGGGAAATAATATAAATAATAATAATAATAATAAATGTATAGAAATATAAAAATAAATAATAAATAATTAGGGCTATAAACTCTTTTCTAAAAAAAATATATAAAAAAATAATAAATAAATAAATAAAGGTACATAATTGAATGAAAAGAAATAAGAAAGAAATGGATTGATGGTCATAAAAATCGGTATAATGATGATCATTTGAATTGATTGATGGTCAAAAAAATCGGAATAAAATCGATTGATGGTATAATGATAATCAATTGAATAAAAAGAAACCGAAAAGAAAGAGATTAATAGTAATAAAATGGTGATCAATTGACAATTATTCCCTTGTCTTTTGTAACCTACACCCGAAAAGCCTATAAATTATCGATAGTAAGAGTAGATGAGAGGGAGCACTATTGAGAGCACAAAAAAAAAACAAAAGAAGAGAGAATAATAGGCAAAAGAAGAGCAGAGAATCTAGTATTGGGAAAATCAATCCAACAAAAAATCAATTCAGTAGTAAGGTATCACTTTCTTATTGTTTTCTAACTTTATTCTTATTAGTCATTGTATTGCATCCTTTTAAAAAAAAATGTTCTTTTTTCTTTCTCTTTTTCTGTTTATGCAAAAAATAAACTCGTATGTTAAACTTTCATTTTCCTAAAATTGTTTGTTCCTAAAATTGTTTTCTTTGCAACACAAAATACTAAAACAAATATAATTAATTGATGTTTATAAATCAATCACCAAGAAAACGAATTTCACCCTATTGTAATATAACAAAAAACTCATATCACGTCTTTATCAAATAACTCAAAAAAAATCATAACAACGAATAAATAGTTTTTCCTTTAGGATTAGAATTAATGATCGCTACTGCCGGATGAAATTCATCCTCGCTCGTCGCGCCACATCACTCACCCCCAATCGTTGGTGGCCTTTGTGACGCGACAAATCCGACAACTCACGGGCAAATCCTTTAACAGACTGCTTCACCGTCGCGTCCATTTGTTTTGTTCACATACCGTTGCGTTACGTTGTTCTACAACAAAAAATCAATTTTTTTTCTTTACTTTAAAACAAAAATAAAAAGATACAATCCGTGAACAGACATCTCACCTCTTTTTTTGTTGTTGTTGTTATTATTATTATTATTATTATTATTATTATTATTATTATTATTGTTATTATTATTATTATATTTTTGTTTTTGGATACATATATAATAACTATCATAATAAAAAATAATTAAAATAGAGTAATAATAAAAATCAGACAACACATAAATATTTTCTACCCAAGAACTAAGTGCGTTTTGATTGCTCTATTGCACCTGGGGATACGTAGGAGCAAGGTTTTTCCTTGTCAAACCAAATTAATAAAAAAAATACTTTTTTTTTCTTATATTATTGTAAATAATTTATTTATTTTTTAATTATTTTTTAGGGGGTAAAAATAAATAATTAAATAAATAAGTAATTTGTATACAATTTATTATAGGGTAACCGTTTTAACGGATGTGGGTAATGTTACTTTCCCTATTTGTAATCAACTCTCGAATCCGTTTTTTTTTTCAAGAATTTTATTCTTGGTTTTATCTAATTTTTCCTTTTAAAAAAATATAAAATTGGTGACAACTCCTTTTTCGCGGACAAACTGAACGCGACACCTTTGTTGTGGAGTCAAAAACTCTCTTCACTTTATACATGTCTCATTCAATAAATTATATAAAATAAATAAATGATATTGAAATATAATAATATAGAGTTATCGATGTGATCTATTAAATAAAAACATTTTAAGTATTGAGTTGGAGTGAATAATACTAATTAAAAATTAGGTTTAATTGTCATTTTAGTTCCCTATTATTTATGAAATTGGTCCCTCAATTTCGACAGTTTTGGTCAATGTCTACGATATTTTAACTAAAAAATAATGATGTGAGATGCGTTAAATAACATGATATATGAAACAATAATATAGAATGATTAACACCTACGAAATTAGAATAAAACACCGTAAAAACTTAGATTTTAACTTCGAAATTTTTCATATTTTTAATTTAATTTGTGACATATGAATAATTAGTGCATCTAAATGATTTTATATCATAGAATTATATGTCATGTCATTAAAAATATGTTAAATTATCATATTTTTTTAATTCAAAAATCTAAAAAAATTACTACAACGATCGACTTTTAAAATAAAAAGATCAATTCTGTAGTAATAATAAAGAGACCAAAAATATAATTAAACTCACAAATTAAGATTAATACATTATTGATAAATAATATACACACGCATGATATATTTAAACATTCAAATTTAAGAACAAGAACTCCAGTAGATGGTCTTAGCCGTATTGCTTGAATATAAATTGTTATATAAATGGTTAATTTGAATAATGCAAAAAGGAAAAGGACGCGTCGTGGTATGACTTCTGACATATTAGTTGAATTTCCGTCATAAAAGTTTGACTGTGGATACTTTTTAACTCTATATTTTAGTGCATATAAAACAAAAATAATTTATAGTTTTTATAAAATTATTATGTATGTAGTTTTAATTTATATTGTTTAGTTAACGTATACTTTTGAGTGAATTATTACAGACACGTTTATTATATTAAAAAAAATCTATAAAAATTAAATTTCTAAGTCTATATTTTTGTTATTTGAGTTTTTTACATTTTAAAAATTCATATTTAATTTATTTCAAGTTAAAAAAATTTAAATTTTTGTAGCTGAACTTTTTACAATATTCTAAACTTATTTGCAAAAAAAATTTACAAATTTTAAAATTGAAGGACAATTAAACATGTTTCAATTCAACAAAGACTAAAATTGTTTGTCGAATAAATTTGTAATGACTAAAAATTGTATTTTTATTGTATAGAAACTAAAATTGTAAGATTGAAATTTTACAGAGACTATAAGCATATTTAACCCAAATTTAAAATATGGTCAATATAGGTAAATTTTTAAGGCTTTGTATGAATTGAATGAATGAGTTTAGTTCGAAATAGATATAGTAAGATAAAATCAATTTAAAATTTAAATTATTTAAAATTAATTATATAAAGTAATAATTTGACTTTATATAATTGATTGATAGTCGAGTACCAAACTCAATCAATTTTGAAAGAGCAATGACTCTGTAAATATTTATAATACTGATGACAATGATGATAATGATACTAGGAATATGGATACGCCTCAACTTGACCTAAATCAGGAATTTGCTCTACTAAATTATTCACAGGAACCAGATTTCTCCCAATAAATAATTAGAGATTCTATGCGCCCTCAAAGGCGTAAAACAGTTACTTGGAAACTCTTTCAAAGTAATATCCATTCTCCAATTTTTTTTGGAGATAATAGACTACAATGAGGTTTCCAAAAAGGTGGAGGAAATGGATTATGGAATTCATTAATACGATGAAGGGTTTGAGGCAATGTGACCATTTATCACCCTTTTTTTTTTATCTTTGCTGAAGGGTTAAACGAATGGTGTGTGCCTCGATTAATTCTGGCTTGTTCACATGGTACCTGATAGGAAATGAATCTCAGTTTAGAATTTCTCACGTACAATTTGTTGATGACACTCTGATTCTTGGAAAGAAAAAGCGAATATCAAAGCCAAAAAGGCCATTCTACTTCTGTTTTTAGTTATGATTTGGTTTTGAAGGTGAACTTTCATAAAAGCTTGTTGGTTGGTTTAAATGCGTTAGAGTCGTAGTTGGAAGCAGCATCTCGTGTGTTTAATTGCATAACTGACAAAGCTCCAATTAAATATCTTTGTCTCCCAATTGGGGGCAACCCTCATTGTCTTTCCTTTCGGCATCCTCTGATTGAAAGGATTCAAAAGAGACTTTTGGGGTGGAAGTGTAAAAATCTTTTCATGGGTGTTCGTATTGTACTGCTCAAATCTGCTTTATCATCTCCCCTGATTTATTTTCTTTTCTTTTCTTCTTCAAAACTCTTGCATGTATTATCTCTTGTATGAAATTGTTATTTAAAACTTTTATTTGGGGTGAGAGTGAGAATCCCTTAAGATCCATTGGATACATCGAGATAAAATATGTCTAGGAATACGTATGATGCGTGAGTCTAATTTATCATTGTTATGAAAATAGTTTTGGAGGTTGAAAGTGGATCAAAAAGATTTGTGGTTCAAAATGTTATTGCATAACTATAGAGTGAAGCTTGGTGATATTTTGGGAGGGGGTAGAAGGGCGTAGACTTGGTGGAAGGATGTGCAATTGGTTAAGGAAGAGATTATTTGCTTGAAAAAAAGAGTTAGTCTTAAAGTGTAGCTCTTTGTTGAATAATATTTTTTACAGAAAAATATGATCCATAGATTGTCTTAAAAAATCAAGAACAAAAAACTTATTTCGTCAAAGACTTCCAATAATTTAATTTAAAATCAAGTGTCTTCATTGAAAATAAATAAATTATCGATATTTTGAGAAATTATTATCTATATAATTTCTCCACAAAATCAAAATTCAAATTTAGTGGTGGTCTAAACTAAAGCGCTATAATTTTATACAAAATTTAAATCAACAGTGACTTAAACCTTCAAAATGTCTGGTCAATGCTTTTATTTGATGTGTTTGGACTTGAATCCACCTGTTTTTTATACCGTTACTTTCTAGTACTTCTAATTTATATTTTTCTAGTTTTAAAAAAACTATAAAGTACGAAACATTTCATCTAAAATATATCACTATTAACCAATTAATTATTGAGTCACGTTTTCCTCGATGCCTGGCCCAGGGCGTGTATGACCTTTTACAGTATTATTTTATATTTTATTTGTTTATTTATTTGTCGGTTGAGCACATGCATATATCACTTTCCACATGTGAAAAACCTACCACCTCTAATATATTATTTGGTGCCCAATATTTTATACAGAGTCTGCAGTCATTCTTGTCTTATTACTTTTTATTTAAACACGCGATAGATCATCATGGATTTTATTCTTTAAATTATCATGTCAATTTGCATACGTAGTGTCTTTTAATTGTTTGTCGTAAAGCATTTGCATTATTTATTTGTGATTAAAGTTATTTTCATTTAACAATAAAATTAAAATTTTATCGGTATGTGAAATCTAATTTAATTAGACCGGATAATATATCTCAGTTGTTGTGCGAATTTTTGTATTATTTTATATACAAATTAAAAAATTAAAAATTAAAAAATCTAATAATCTTATATAGTTGCATATATCTTTGTTAAGTTATCAGGCTCCTACATGTACAAAATAATCACTTATTTTATTTATTTTATAATATAATTTTGTGATAGTGAGCATATAATTCCTCAAAAAAATGTATATTTTCTCAACCATTAGTTATTCAATTATTTTTAAAATTTATAAGGAAAATAAGAAAGAAACCAGCTCAATAGACAAAAAAATATCAGCTCATATAGACGATTCTCTCTATAGAGATCTCCAAATCTATATGAAATCTAAATTCACGAGGCAGATATTTGGATTAGATCATTTCTCACCATGTTTTATCCATCATCTCTATCTCTCATTTTCCTCTTCTTTTTTCATCGTAATAAAAATCTCTATTAAATAATAGGCTAAATACCACCTTTAGTCCATTAACTTAATTTCGCTTAACGATTTAGTCTTTTATTTTTTTTTCCTCGATTTGGTCCTTTATGTTTTTAAATAATTTCAGCGTTACCCTTTAAGTGGGGTTCCGTTAAGAAAAAGTTAAAAAATCTCTCATCTAGATCATTGTATATGTTCATCAAACTTCTAGAAACGATTGTCACTGATCTGAAGTGATGTCTATGGAGTATAAATACCCATAACTTCAATTTTAACGAATCAATCCTACTACCAAACTTAGAACAAACTTTGAATATTTTTCTGAAATATTTCCAAAACATAAAGGATAACTTTTTTTGAACACGGAGGATGGATTTTTTTAACTTTCTCTTAACAAAATCTCACTTAAAGCTAACGCTGAAATTATTTAAAAACATAAAGGACCAAATCGGAAAGAAAAAAAAATAAAGGACTAAATCGTTAACTGAAATTAAGTTAAGGGACCACATGTGGTATTTAGGCAAAATAATACGACTACTAGAGTGAGCTATAAGCGTTTCACAAATAATTTTGCTCTTCCTTTTTCAATTCCTTATTTTTTCAAATGAATAAAAAAAAACTAAAGTTTAAATAATTTCTTCCCTCTCCTCTCCTTTATTTTTTTACTATAATTTTATTTTTACTTTTGGTTTATTAGTTTTAATTTATTTTCTTATTATCAAGTAGCTGTACACAAAACGGAAAATAATATAATTTTATTATTTTATATGTTTATATATATATATGTATATATATAATATGAAAATTTAAAACTATTTTGATGAAAATTAATTAATTTATATGTTAAACTTATAAAAACAATGCCAAAAACATTTTGTTTTACTTTTGATTTAGGGGCTCACTTTTCGGCCAAAAATATATCCCTAAATCAATTAAAATTAGACAAGTTCTACAAGTTGCTATAAAAAAAAAGTATGTATCGATATTATATTTTTTTAATAAATAATTTTATCTAATTTGTCCACATAAATATTTTAAAAATAATAATTAAATAAATTATTTTTATAATTGAAATTAATATTTTAATTTTAATTAAAATCATAAAAAAAACGTCATTTTATAATAGATTTATAAATAAAATTTAAAATTTGATGGTATTAAATTTAAAATATAATCAAACTCATTTATAAATAATATATTATTCAATTATAATGATTTAATTTAATAGCATAAAAATATCTTAATTTTCAAGTTCTCCTTAAAATAATATAGGCTAGAGCATCATAGTCTTTGATTTCAAATATGTATAAGTCAAAAGGATATGGGAAATTTGTTGTTAATTTTGATGGTGACGTGCGAATTATTTGATTAACAATCCAGCAATCAAAATGGAACAAACGATTGCTAAATAGCAAACTACCATCAGCCACGTAATACTCAACTTACATATTGTGTTTGATTAGATAATGAAAATTAGAAATAAAATTATATAAAGAGAAATAGAACTCAATAGTCAATAGTCATAAGAGGAAACCATTTTAAGCACGGATTTAGATTGTATATTGTCTAAATTACATCTGAGCATTTCTGACCATCTAAATTTTATATTATTTTAATTTCTTATATTAAATTTAAAATATGATTTTAAAATTTAAATGTCTGATCTTATTCAAACAATTATAAATGTTTCGACTGCAGGACTGTACATCCAGACCTTTTATTATATATCTACTTTTGAAAGTCGAATTATAAATCTTTTTAAAACTCTTTAATAAGTGAGATAAATTAGTCTCTAAAATGTCTTTTTTGAATTAGATAACTAGAAGATTGTTAATTGTCTTTCGAAATCAATCTTAGAGGAATTGGAAAACACACAAAAAAATTGAAATTTGAATAGTGTTAGCCATTTTAATTTTTTTTGACAATTAATTGTTTTAAAAAAATTTATCTTCGTTTTAATACATACTAGGTAATACACAAATTGAGGATAAGACATAGATAACAAAAATAAGGAAAGAAAAAAAAACAACACAAGTATTTTTATACAAATTGACGACAAATTATTGCTACATTTAATTTTTACTTTAAAAATAGATTTTGTCCAAGTACAGTTAGCTACAAACTTAATCCACTAAAAATGAATATATTAATCATCTCTCTAGGTGTTTAGTATCATATGTCAAAGCCTCTTCATAATCCTTGTATTATGATCCATCAGGCAACAAAGAGTACATTCTCTAGATCTCTTAAACTAGTGACTTTACTTGCCTCTTGAGTTGATTATTTCTTATTTAAACAATAATGCCATTACCAGAGTGGACTTACAAAGTATCATTACTAGCTGATCAAATGAGCTTAATATTCTCTAGACTTAGATGATCACAATATTTGAGCCTTTGAGATTTTGACCAGAGCCACACTTACAACGATGAATGGTATGGATTTAGGCATTGATGTGATAAGCATTTTGATGCATCTTCCAATATTGTATGATAAACTTTATCTTAGTATAACAAGTTTAAGAGAGTTTGAACAACTATCAATACTATCACGTGGTCATAGTACGATTTTGCAAAGCTTGTCATCACTCGTTGACACATTTTCTCGTACACACAATCTTTAGGAATCGTTTGATGATGTTTACGTGCATACTTACAAACAATAATGTAGATCACCAAAGTTTGAAAAGGAAAAGAAAACTTTTATCTACATGGTTAGTCATTTAAAGTTGTAATCGGTTTTCATATTCTAGTTCTTCTCCTTTTATTGATTTATTCTTCTTAAGAAATATTTTGAATCATTCACACTTTTCATTGAAGAAATTTGAGGATACATACATAAGTTTTATAAAATAAATAAATTGTCAATATATATCATTGAAGCTTAACTAAACTTCTAGCTATATTCAAGACTAATCACATGTCTAAATACTTTCTTACATTACATAAGTTAATATTTAACATCCATATTTATATTATTATAACTTTAAACTATATATAATGGATATGGTTGAGTTCTTTTATACTTCTATTCTTCTCTTTGAGTAATTTAAAACTGCTCCATTAAAAGATTTTAAGTCATGATTCAAAATATTATTGAAGAGTGACTAAACAACAAAAATGAATGTTTTGGAAAACTATATCCTTTTAAAAAACTATTTTGAAACCAAAATGATTTTTTTCTCAAAATTAAATTGACATTATAAAGTGGAATATTTGCTTGTGCACTTTTTCGCTTAAATAATTTCAACTTTCTTTCATAACAAATTGCTATTATCATTCCATGAAAAAGAAAATAAGTTAGAATAAAAACAAACTAAGAATGAACCAATCAGCACAAACAAGTCCAACAAGCTAACCAAAATTTTTAGTGGTTAATGACCTTACTCTTGCACGGTACAACGCTCAATCGAAAGACTGAGCTCTAATACCAAATATGCGAGTGCATATTTCTTAAAATCTAGATTTAGTTTAATTTTGAGTGATATCAAAACTAAATTTAAATTAGATGATGGATTATAAGTCTTTCTAAATTAGCCTCAACATCTTAGAAACTGAGAAAATTAACTTTTTAAAGATGCCTTAAAATCAATTTTGAAGTCATTTTGACATTTGAAAATATTGAATTTCAAACATGCATAAAAGTAACAATTTTCACATAGTTTGACAATGATTTGAATCAAGTTTTATGTTGACTATTTCGTTTTTGCATTTTTGAGATAAATAGAGTGATGTGATTAAAATCAATCTATATGTGATTCAAATCTATTTTGAAATGAAATTATATTGATTCACATCAACATACTAACATAATTCAAATCATGCTCACAAATTTTGATTTTTTTTAACGCATTAGAATCGATTTTTCATTTTTCATTCATATCAAACCATCATTCATTTTCTCATAACATTTTGAACATTAATTTCTCTTTGAAACTCATTCTTTTGTGAGATCGAAATTGGAAACTCTTCTTGATCCAAAGCATTGAATAGTTGTAGTGGAGAGGCTTAACTAGGTTTCTATGTTGTTAGTGTTTCATTGATATAGATTGAGAATTGTTCAATCATATCTTGAGTAGAAGGAAAAGAAGGATAACGTTTTCATATTAGATAGAGATTTTTAGGGTTTTTGTGGGTTGATCTTGCATGGTGCGAAGAAGTTAGTTAAATCAAGGATTTGGATATTCAAGGTGAATACTTCAAGATTGGAATTGAGCAGATTCAAGGTAAAGTTCGAGATTAGAAATTGAAGGCGATGATTCAAAAAGGTGTGAGATCATAGGACTAAAGCAATTTCATCAAGGCCAAATTTTGAAGGATTTCTAATTTGGGATTTTTAAGATTCAATAAAAATTATAGGCAAATAGATTCAGAAGGTGTTGGAATCCTAGGGCTAAAGGAGTTTCTGATTGTAATCAAGCATGTATTCAATCATATTGGAAAATGGATGAAACTTTCTCCTTCACTGTGAGGGGATTTGAGTAGGCAACTAAGTGAGAACGCAAGTAGCTGAACTAGTATAAATTTGGTGGCAACCTATCTAACCCTAAGCTCTTTAATTATGTAAGTTTTTAATGCAATTTGCGATTCTTTGATAAAGAAAATTTTCTGTGGCTAAGACAATCTTTTGCACACTTTAAAAATATATTTTTCATAAAGTTTTCTTTTTCTTAATGTGGATAAAATTAAAACTCTAATCGATTGAAAGTTATTCTTTGTACATAGCAGTAAAATTCTGGTATTGTATAAAAATTTGGTTTTATTAAAGATTTAATTTTTTTTTCTAAGTATTTTATAATCAAAGGGTAAAAATATGTATTGGACAATTGTGCAAAACTATATTGGGTTATGTTCATTAATTGCATTGTTTAGTTGATAGTTAATTGGTTATTGTAAAATTAGTTTTAAAATTTGTTGGTGATAGTTTTATCCAAATTGTATATCAATTGTGTGTGGTTAATTATGTAACAAGTAAATGATTACCTACTTGGATCAAGTTTTAATTAGAGAATTAAGTACTTTATTGCTTCATTTTATCGAGTATTTGTGTTTTACAATCAAAAAGTGAGTTGTGCTCAATCAAATCCAATAATGTATCAAAAAGATTTGTAAACTTTTTTTTAAACCGCACTTTTCATTTGTGTATCGAATAATCTATCCACCCCCTTAAGATTACGAAAAAGCATATAGTCTAATTAGTTGAAAATACTGAAAAACACAAGAATGAATATTGACCACTTAAATTTTTTTTGACAATTAGTTATTTATCAAAAACTTATCTTCATTTTAATACACACTAGGAAAGAAAAAGGTTGAGGATAAGACATAAAAAACCAAAACATAAAATAAAGAAATATGGGAACTGAAGAACACACAAGTATCTATTGTATATACTTAAAACAGACTCCGCTGCTACCTTATGCTATTTCGTCCACGTATGCACAAATTTGCCACCTCAGCTAAAAAGCTGATGTGTACATCTTCCTAGAGAGTTCCCTATTCACTTTCTACCTTTCCCCTCTCTCCGGACCAACCCGGATCTGCCCAGAATGCAAAATCCAGTCATATATCTTAGCTACCTTTCCCCTCTCTCCGGACCAACCTGGATCTGCCGAGCATGCAAAATCCAGTCATTAATTGCCTCCCGGATCTGCCGTCGAAAGTCTCTCTGCATTTTGGGAGCATATCATCCAAAATCGAGGAACGAATCTTTGAAAAATCTGCCAAATCTTAGAAAAATTGCCTCCCATATCGAAATTCTGTCTGCATCTTGGGAGCAGATCATCCAAAATCGATGAACGAATCTTTGAAAATTCTGTCGTCGAAGGTCTCTCCGCATTTTGGGAGCAAATCATGCAAAATCGAGCAACAAAAATGGAGGGGACTCGCCTCATCCTCGCATTCACAACGTCAATTTATTGCAAAAAATTCTTTCACAGGTACTGGTAGAGTTAAGCGTAGTTTATGTTAAATATTAGTCTGGAAGGAATAGCTAAGGGGTGGAAATATTAAATTTCAATTGATAATTATAATCATCCACAACCTTCATTAGATAAGCATACTAACTCATATGTTAACCTTATTTTAGTTATCAATTTTAATCTGAAACCCCAACATTCATCTAAAAGCAGTTCAAAGCACCCCTGTCTTAAGATTGCAACCTATAAACTACTTAATTTTCGCAAAGATGATCGATTTCACTTATGCTTCTGCTCCTCGCAAAATGATTTGTTCATAATTGGTTCATTACATATATTTAATTAATTTTCTAACTAACCGTCCAAATTTCTTTTTTATGACAGTTTGAGAAAATTTGGGGGAGGGGACTCGCCTCATCCTCGCATTCACGGCGTCAGTTTGCAAATTGCAAATAATTCTTGATCCTATTGTAAGCTTTACTTCCTTTTTCGTAAATTTGATCAAAGAATTTGTGTGTTGTCTTTCTTTGAAGTGTCTTTTTCGTTAAAATTGTTATCCTGTTCCTTTAAATTTATATGACTTATTTAGTGGTGGGGTTAATAATAGTGTTATTCTTATTTTGTTGAAGATTCATTCGAGTGTTATTCTTATTTTGTTTGTGCTAAGGTTATTGCTTTTACTATGCCATTGTATTTTGATGTTCTATTATCTTCTACACTTTTATTATTTTATTCATAAGAAAAGGAAATAATAAAAGAATTTGTGTTGAAGATTCATTCAATTTCTTTTGTTAATGTAATGTTAGGTACATGTTTACGAGACGAGCGTCGGTGCCTGCGCTGCATTCCTTGCAAATTATGATATCACATCTCTGGAAAATGTTACATTTGGAAATGACCAATACAACGTACCGCGTTGGTCTATCAGTATTCTTCCTGACTGCAAAACTGTTGTTTTCAACACTGCAAAGGTAATATGAGACTGCTGAATATGTTAACATATGTTTTGCCTTTTAATTTTTGTTTAATAAAGATGACCGAATTCTATAAACTATGCTCTGATATTAATATTGTCACGGTGTGTTTGGACTGCTTAAGATGGTATTTAACATTGCTTCTTTGAGCATGGAAGAAGATTGTATATACCGTTATCAGTGATCAAGATTTGAATTAAGTAGTTAGACTGAGTAGTTACCTTCATATTACCTTCATATTACCTTCATATTAGGACTTTTAAGTAGTTAGACTGAGTGATTGCTCTGTTGCTCATTGGTTTTGAATCAATTTCCAGTGATACAGTTAGAGCTGTTTCATTATTTTGGTGAAGGCAAGTCAACCTTGGTGGTTCGGATCGGTTTATGGAGGTATATTAAAGCTGGAAATGATTGTGGTGATATGTTAAAGGTTAACTGAGTTTAAAATTAAACCCGTTTTATATTGCTGTGATATGCACAAGGTATAATCTTCTTTTTTATTTATTCTCATATTATGGTTATCAAATATTTGCCATAACCTCAACCATGAGAAGGAAAATTATAACAAGATGAGGGCTCCCGTCAGAGGCCCCACGGACTACTCAAACCCTGCTTCAGGGCTTTGGGCATCCATTACTTGCCTTACCACAGTCCAAAATACTGACTTTGTACAATTGGAAACATGAATCCATTGATTATTTTATAATAAATTTCATCAAAAGAATTTATTATTTCTTGACCATAGTAATTTCTTCAACTCTTTTTTTCCTTTCCCAAGTGACTAGACATTTTTGGTTCTTCCCTTTCTATACATGGCATTACCCCTTTTGTTATTAATGGAAAATATTTCAGAACGACTGTAATTGCTTTGTTTGCTGACATTTGAAGGCTTGAATAATCTCAAGGATTTCTGTTTGTGAGGAAATAATAGAAAGAAAACAAAGGGACATACTGAAAATCAAGGTCCATCGAATCTATTCCATCATAAGTCGCCACCATTTGGAGTTAAATGGTGAAATATGCAGGTGTTTGGTACAGTTTTGTGTAAGGACAAAAGATGTAAGTCTTACCTATTTTATTTTCATGGTTGCACACACAAGTTTTCTACAATGCTATCTTTTGAAAGCTAGCTTTTCACTAAACTGATATTGTATTTAATTTCATAATGCAGTTTGAACGTGCATACAAGATGGTTGATGAATTGCGGGAAATGAATTTCAAACCTACACCAACCATGTACAATACCATAATGGTAGGAAATTTTCGCGAGGTATCATTTTGCATTTTGTCGACTTCTATGCTCTCGCTCAGATTTTCAACTATTTCTCAAACTAGATTTTAAATGTTTTGCTTTAACTTCAAATGTAATGCGACAAATTTGTCATTTCCAGCATTAAGTTCAAATAACTTCACAAATTTTGTCATTTCCAGCATTAAGTTCAAATTTTGTCATTGTTCTTCTTAGATAGAGTCAAAATTTAGATGATTTCATAAGAATTAGAACAAGTAATCATATAAATAGTTTATGTACATGATTTCTTAGGAAGAATATGGCTGTCAATAATGGTTCAATTATCATTAGGGGGTTTTCAATTGCAGATCTGTAGAAGGATCACAGAGTTGTTTTGAGTTTGTTTACTTTTTCCCTCCATTTTTGGTTGGTCTGGGGGCACTGTTTTTTTTAATTATTTTATGTGCTTCTTTCTCTTAAGGAATTCTCATTCAATAAAAAAGCATTTAAATGAATATATGGAATTTGTTTAAAATAATTAACTCCTTTTCTCACCATATCACCACAGTCATTTCAGTGCTGCTGTCCATGCACCATATCACCACAATAATTTCCAGCTTTAATATACCTCCATAAACCGATCCGAACCATATCACCACAATGTATTATATATACTTAAAACAGACCCCGCTGCCACCTTATGCTATTTCGTCCACGTATGCGCTAATTTGCCACCTCAGCTAAAAAGCTGATGTGTACATCTTCCTATAGAGTTCCCTATTCACTTTCTACCTTTCCCCTCTCTCCGAACCAACCCGGATCTGCCCAGAATGCAAAATCCAGTCACCTATCTTAACTACATTTCCCCTCTCTCCGAACCAACCCGGATCTGCCAAGCATGCAAAATCCAGTCATTAATTGCCTCCCGGATCTGCCGTCGAAAGTCTCTTTGCATTTTGGGAGCATATCATCCAAAATCGAGGAACAAATCTTTGAAAAATCTGCCAAATCTTAGAAAAATTGCCTCCTGGATCTGCCGTCGAAATTCTGTCTGCATTTTGGGAGCAGATCATCCAAAATCGATGAACGGATCTTTGAAAATTCTGCCGTCAAAGGTCTCTACGCATTTTGGGAGCAAATCATGCAAAATTGAGCAAAAAAAATGGAGGGAACTCGCCTCATCCTCGGATTCACAACGTCAGTTTGCAAATTGCAAAAAATTCTTTCACAGATACTTTATGTTAAATATTAGTCTGGAAGGAATAGCTCAGGGGTGGAAATATTTAATTTTAACTGATAATTATAATCATCCACAACTTTCATTAGATAAGCATACTAACTCATATGTTAACCTTATTTTTGTTATCAATTTTAATCTGAAACCCCAACATTCATCTAAAAGCAGTTCAAAGCACCCCCGTCTTGAGACTGCAACTTATAAACTACCGGATTTTCGCAAAGATGACTGATTTCACTTCTGCCTCTGCTCCTCGCAAAATGATTTGTTCATAATTGGTTCATTACATATATTTAATTAATTTTCTAACTAACCGTCCAAATTTCTTTTTTATGACAGTTTGAGAAAATTTGGGGGAGGGGACTCGCCTCATCCTCGCATTCACGACGTCAGTTCGCAAATTGCAAATAATTCTTGATCCTATTGTAAGCTTTTCTTCCTTTTTCACAAATTTGATCAAAGAATTTGTGTGTTGTCTTGCTTTGAAGTGTCGTTTTCGTTAAAATTGTTATCCTGTTCCTTTAAATTTATATGACTTATTTAGTGGTGGGGTTAATAATAGTGTTATTCTTATTTTGTTGAAGATTCATTCTGAGTGTTATTCTTATTTTGTTTGTGCTAAGGTTGTTGCTTTTACTATGCCATTGTATTTTGATGTTCTATTATTTTCTACACTTTTATTATTTTATTCATAAGAAAACGAAATAATATAAGAATTTGTGTTGAAGATTCACTCGATTTCTTTTGTTAATGTAATGTTAGGTACATGTTTATGAGACGAGCGCCAGTGCCTGCGCTGCATTCCTTGCAAATTATGATACCACATCTCCGGAAAATGTTACATTTGGAAATGGCCAATACAACGTACCGCCTTGGTCTATCAGTATTGTTCCTGACTGCAAAACTGCTGTTTTCAACACTGCAAAGGTAATATGAGACTGCTGAATATGTTAACATATGTTTTGCCTTTTTAATTTTTGTTTAATTATTGTTTATTTCATTCTTGAGTTAGATTTATATTATATATGCTATATATGATATTGTTCAATCTTGATCTTTTAGAAAGTGAATGTTGTATTCAAAATTAGAGTGAGCAATATCCCTTATTTTGTTTTGCATTTATTTTGTTTGAATTAGAATATTTGAAAATAAGGGACAATTAATGCAAATATCGTCAAACAATCAAACAAAATAAGGGATAATTAATAATGACTTCATCAAACAATCAAACAAAATAAGGTAGGATTAATAATGACTCGAACTTAATTTAAAAGGGTGTTGTCAACCCTCCAAATAAACACTTGAATATTTGAATTTTTTAGAACGTTATGTGATGAGAAACAAAATAAGTTTTGCCTTTAATCTCGATACCCACAATAAACTTAGGAAAAAAATAGCTAGGTTAAAGCGACGAATGAAAATGGTGGTAAGCAGAGGAGGAGCGCAAATTAAGAGATTATATACATCAGAATTTACATTCCAATTGGATTTTCATATTGAGTTTTTCTACATCTTCAAATTCCAAATATTTTACATAGCCCAAATGTTTACATATATAAATTCAATAATTTACATATAATTTAAAAAAAATATTTAATTTATATAATATCAACAGTTTATATATAATTTATCAAAAATACAGGAAAGGGTATTCACAATCTGTGCAACTATCAATGAAATTGATTACAAATTTGGATGGAATTACACTGGATGTGAAAACTGTCTCACAAAATTAACTCAACAAGGCCAACAATATAATTGTCCTTCATGTGACATGACATCAAAGTACCTTGCACCAAGGTATCACATAAAATTTTACTTTTCCCACCTTCATTTTCTTTAACTCATAACTATTACATTATTTTTTTTAGATTCAAGATTCAATTGAGAGTGTCAAATGAAACAGCAACAACAACATTTACTATGTTTGATAAAGAAGCTCAAAAACTCCTCAACACTACAACAACTCAACTTTTGGAGAAATTTGACAATATAGACAGACCATCCACTCTACAAAATTTGTGTAACCGCAAGCTCATTTTTGAAATACGGTTGTCAGACAAGAACTTGAAAGAAGGATCGCAAACATACACGATCACAAGAACTTTTGTTCCGACCAACATTTTCTCCGATCCAACAAATAGTACCCACATCAAACAGGTATAACATTTACACAATTTAAAAAAAAATACACTTTTTTTATGGATAATTATTGACATTTTATTTCTTCCAATAAATATGGAAAAAAACAATTTTTTATGGACACTTAATTCCATTGTATTCTCTTTCAATAACTAGGAACCCAACTCACCGCAACCGACAAAGTCCAACTCAAATGACAAAGAGGATATAAAACTAAAATGTAAAATACATGAAGAAGTGAAGTATGGAGATGAGGATAATGATCAGGACAAGGCTGACAACCCATTATCAAAATGAAAAATCAAGGTACAACAGAGCAATAAAACCTTTCAGATATCATCTTCAAATGAAGACACAATCAAGACAACGGTTACAAAAAAGAAGAAGATTATGATTGAGAATATTACATCATCTGAAGAAGAGCTCATCCTTTTACATACCTTAAGGAGAACAAAAAAGAAGAAACCAAAAGAAAAACACCCGGGAGGTGTAATGAAATTGATCAACCCAAAAAAATCCAAAAAATATTGAAAAAATCAAAATTCATTTTAATAATTTTTAGTTTCAACAATAAATTAATACTTATTGTAACTCAATTGTAAATCAATTGAGTCTATCTCTTAATTTCAATTATCGAATAAATTACTTCTTTTCTACAAATCACATTGGTACAACCTATTATCTATCTATTATAATATATTAAAAAATAACTCCAACACCATATGTTGCCATGTTATCGGTCGAATGCCACGAAATCGAATTTAGGCCACTTCACCAAAAATATGATTAATCTTTTTTGCTACTTTTTCATTTTCCACAAATTTTATACACCATCAACTATCTTATACTATATCTCCTATTTAAATATTATTTCATAACGTCTACACAAAATTTTCTAAATTAATTCCACATTATTATTGCATAACGTCACATTATTATTTCATAACTTTTGCCCCACATCTTTCAAATTAATTCCACATTAATCAACTTCACATTTTCGCTTCTACCTGTCATCTACTTTTTTTTTGTCTTGATCAACTTCACATTTTTGCCTCTATCTGTCATCTATTTATTTGCTAGCAATTCTATTTCTTCAACTTCTTAATTGAGAGTACATATGTCTCTCTTGCTTACCCCTAACATTCATATTGATAAAATTTAATATATATTATTGATATATGTCTCTCTTGCTTACCCCTAACATTCATATTGATTTTTTTAAAATTCCGCTTAAATTAAATTAATAAAAATATACCCGCGCAACGCGCGGGTTAGTATCTAGTTTTTATATTAGTTCACAACAAATTGTTACTACATCTAGTCATCTCCTTAGAAAAAGATATAGTCCAAGAATAAATAAAGACTTAATCCACTAAAAATGAGTATATTAACCACCTCAACGAGTATTTAGTATTTATTTGCGAAATCCTCTTCAAGATCCCAATATTTTGAGGCCTAACTAGGCAACCAGAAGTACCTTCTCTAGATTTCTAAAGACAACTAACTTCACTTGTCTTTTGAGTTGAGTATTCTTTACTCTGCATCTCTAGGCCAAATATACTTCAGAGCCTCTCCCAACCCATTAGAAGTACAATCTCTAGATTCCTCGAGAATACTGGCTTCACTTGTCTTCTGAGTAGAGGATTTTTAGTGCCTCTCTAGACTTCTCACTAGAGAACTTCTAGTATTCTCAACACTCCTAGAACCTTGAACTTTTGAGGAACCGAGCATTTAACTGTCTCTCTAGACTACAAATATTGTACTAACTGACTCTTCAACCTACACACTAGAGACCTTCAATTCTTCTCACCAATTATGGCGAATGATAGCAGTTAAGCAAATGTACTGAATCGTTGCAAGTAATAATAAAACGGTAGTATCGAGTGTCGAACTCAAGGATTGCGTTTTACTATCGAGTTGTATTTAATTACTACATTGAACAAAAAGTTTCCGAATTGATTGAAATAATATTTAAAATTAACAACATTAATAAAATTGATCCTTTATAATAAGACAGATGTTAGGGATGAGTTTCACTTCGAATCCAACCTTGGTGTCTAATTTGATCCTAGTTACTGAATTCCTTTATTGAATTATTACTGAATTCTCTTTATTATTCTTGCACTAATGTCTTTGTGACAGAACCTTTAATTCCAAAGTAACCCCTAATTCCTTTGTGGATTTAAGATTAGAATTAAGCATTTCTGTGCATGAATTCCCTTGTTTAAACTATTTTCTTTGCAACTAATTTAATTGGTTTCATGACCTGCATCTATCCCTAGACTACAAATTCATGAATTTCTCATCTCAAACATTCGTAAAGTCCACTTCCGTTTCAAAATACGAATCGTAGAACATTTTGATGTTGATCAAGCAATAAAAAGCATTAAGCACATAGATGAGAAAAATAATTCAATAAACTCATTCATATAACTAAAAATCAAATCAGAAAAATAAGGGTTCATCTTATTACACTCATTCCTAACAAATAGGGTTTAGTTACTAATGACAGAGATACAAAAGATAAAGGTTAAAGAAGAATTACAAGAATGATTCATGAATGATTCTTGATAAAACTGTTCCAATGATGTTAGAAACGGCCGTCATTAAGTTTCTCTCCTAGGCACTAGTCTCCCAACTTCCCAATAGTCAAAAAGATACCTAGAAAGTGAAAAAAAATGCATTTTAATGAGTGTTGTCGTGTGCCATGCGCCCCAGGCGCAGCTTTTGCGCTTCAAGCGCATCTCGGCAGGGGCTTCAGCCTGAAAATGCGCCTCATGCGCGGCTGTTGCGCTTCAGGCGCACAACTTCTTTTGTTTGACGTTTTCTGCATTTTGCTTCAGGTTCTGGTGTCTTCATGAAAGTTGTAGCTATGGATCTTAGCTTTCATTTGCACTTAGTTTGACTCCAATCAAACATCTACAACTCCAGATATGGCTGAAATACTCCACATAGGTCATGTTGATTTCTCACCAAAATTCAGCACTGCACTAAAACAAAGTAACAACGCAAAACTACGAAAAATCTCTACTTAATCAAGCAAATAAGAACATAAACATTTCATTAAATCTAAGAACTAAAATCAACAAAATATATCAAATAACTCCTTAAATTAACTAATGATTAAAGATAGATAAGACTAAAAACAATGAAAAATATGCATATGATGAAGAGTCATCAGCGAACTTGCGTTGTTGATACACTAAGTGTTTATCTGTGTTTCAGACTACCATTTAAACAATGGTTGTGGCTACTACTAGGCTAGATTACAAAAGATTAAGTTTGTGTCAAGTATGAACACAAACTCATCCTAGGATTCTAACTGTCACAAAGAGGATAATACAATATAAATCCTATATCAATCCAAGTAAAATAACTCATCTAAGAATTCATTTAGATGCATACTTGGTTAATTTACAACAAGTTTTCTAATAACTTTCTACAGAGGGGATATTTCTATTTCATTCAACTTTTAAGGCTTTTTCAAATGTATTCTTTTTATATGAACTTGCCTTTTTCTTTTGTCTTTTTTAAAGAAAACTATGTTTATGTTCGAATAATCACATTTCATGGTTACTCATTTGTGGACGATTCTATGGACTTTGTAAAGTTCTTTAGTTTGAATGAAGTTCTTTATCTATTTCTAATAGTATAGACATTGAAAAAGAGTCATTGCAGTAAGAAGAAAAGTTGTTGCAAATGTATAAATAGTTGTTTGCTATTGGACATATAATCATTTAACTTTACATTATGTATCTTGTACTTTTCCGGAGGATTAAACATCTTGATCAATTGTTTCGCTCCATAGACTTGGAATGGAAGCAGAGACAATGTCCTACCATGTGAAGCGTCGTTATAGAAGAGATCAACTATTGCAGTAGATGGTATTGTACTATATGATCTAGATACAATTTACCAGAGGCATTACATATACTAGATGACGCTTCTATTTCATTGGATATATATATATATATATATATATATATAT
>JBBPBP010000004.1:20524212-20542211 GCA_037974735.1 Cicer chorassanicum
TATTTTATACTAATATAATTAATTTAATAATAATAATTAAATAAAACAGAAGATTTTAGTGATTTTTTTGAAACAAGAAATGAAAATTAATTTAATAATAATAATAAATAAATAAACAGAAGATTAATAAATTTTAAATTATTAAAGTGAAAATATTTTAAACATTACTTGGCATAAGTTTATTATTAATAAAGATCAATTTGTATATTGTTTTATATTTAAAAAGATTTTTTAATATTGCAGGGATGAAATTCAAAAAAATATTTTTCAGGGACTAAAACTGAAAAGTGTTATATTTACAAGGACCAAAAACTGTTTCCCTTTGTGAGTTAACATTTTTGTAACGTCCACTTAACGGTAAGGACCAAAAATAAATCTATTTTGATATTACAGGGATGTAAACCAAAAAAAAAAATTTACGAGGACCAAAATCAAAAAAGGTCATATTTACAGGGACCAAAAACATATTTAAACCATATATAAATAAACGATTTTTAGTAGTTTTAAAAAAAATCATTTTTAGAAAATTGATTTTTTTTAAAAAAAAAAAATTGATTTTTACTACGACAGGCAAAACAAAACAATTTATGTTTTTTTTTAAATCTCAAATTATTGAATGGTAAAATCAATTTTTTTAGAGTTCGTAAGAAACGGGCATATATGAAGTATTTCACTCCAAATTAACTCTTGACGTTTTGTTACATATAATGAACAGGCAAAGGTTATCAAAACAAAGAGTGTGAAATACATGCCATTCTGGCTCTCTTTGACTAACTTCCTTAATGGAGCGTGCTGGACAACATATGCTCTCATCCACCCTTTTGACATTTATGTCCTGGTAATTGTTTAATTAGATATTATTCCATCCCAAAATAAAAATTAGTCAAAAAAAATTAATGTATTTGGTCTAAAATTTAAAACAGTTACATCAATTTTCATTCATTCATTTTTTTCTTATATTTTGAGACATAGATATACTCTTATATTATTGTGAGTAATTAATATTTGAATGGTTCTAGAATATGAAAGATTTTTAACCCATTGTTGATTAATATGCACACCTTTGTATTAATTCTTGCAGATCAGCAATGGTATTGGAGTTATCTCTGGACTTGTTCAGCTCATACTATATGTTTATTACTGGTTCAACGGATCAGAAAACAAAGATGATGATGATGGTGATCATGTTCCAAATCCAACTGTGGCTGCAATCTGATCTCAATATATGGCACTTTTATTCTTTAATAAAAAAAATTAGGATGACATTATTTTTACAAATTTTGTAAATAGATAATATCTTGGAATATTCACTTGTTGCTTGCATGTCAAATTCTTGGAATAATTATTGAGTTTTTCCTAGCAATTGAATCCTCTACATCTTCATGGAAAGGAATACAATGGTTTCAAGTTAGAACAACTCTATATTGTTCGAAAATGCACTCACAAAACTTACCCGTCATTATCAACCCATAGAAAAAAATTTCAACACTTCCTATTTTACACAAATTTTGATGGGTAGAAATTATCACTCAAAATTTTCTTTAATTTTTAACTCAACTAACAAATATCAATATTATAATAAATTAAGCAAAGTTTGAATAACATATTTGACTGGCCTCAATCTAAATCAGGATCAGCCAAGAACCAAATTATGTTATAAATAATTTATGACATTATTAATTATGTTATAAATTTATTTATAGATTAGAGTCCAAATTATATAGTTGTTGAGCTGTTATTTGGTTAAAATCTAGACTGCGATTATGTTACCATTTTTTTATAATATTAAAATTAAAATAATTTCTATAAATATTTAAAACTTAATTTTATTGTACTAACCTTTAAAAATTATAAATGATGTTTGCTTTAAATCTTATTTATGATATATGTAAAATATAAATAAAATTTACTAAATTGAATATTTTTAATTTCAAATAATCAACCACCTGCATTAAATATTTTTGAATTAAATAAATGGTAGATTAAGAATAATAACATTAAATGATTCAATTAATATATATCTTTTGTCGCTATTATAACAAGAATTTTGTTGCATTTTCAGGTCTTGATTATGACTATATCTTGTCTCTAATTATAAACACCTTTTAGGAAAAAATTGTCTCTAAATATAAGTGTTATTCTATTTTAATAAGTGTATTTATTATTTTTTTTTTACAAACATACTCCTTATTAATACTACTAATTTATCTTACCATATAAAAGTGTCATTCAATTTTGTTATTGTTTTCTCCTTTTATTTAAATAAGTGGTTTCGATACAATTTTAGTATTTTTTTTTTCATGTTTAATTGTCTATAATTTTGTCCAAGTGCAATGTTATGTTCTGTCTTCTTGGTGTGGTGTTTAATTTTTGTCTTGTTGTATTGTTCTTAGTTTCAAAACGTAATTGTCACCATTATTAACATTATATTCATCAAAAAGCTACCAGATTTATAGTTAATTTGGACAAATCAAATACCACATATAGTTAATTTGAGTTTGAAGTTGAAAAGTGTTATGTAATCGTATATAAAAAGTGTGGAATCTCGTTACAAAGTTAGTGACTTATTTATCTTTTAAGATGTGTAGATTCTTTTAAGGTAGATACTAATAAATAGTATAATTTTGTAAATAACCAGGGTCGATCCAACACGTTATGAAATATAAAGTGAAAGTAAAAGATATACAAATCTTTTCAAAGTTAATAAATAAATTATTAATATTTTATTTAATAACTATAGAAATTTTCTTGGCATAAATTATTGGTACATTTGACATTCAAATAAATAGTTAAATTAATTTTTTTAATAAATATTTTTTATCATTTATATAATTATAATAATTAAATATTATTTATCAAATTAAGGTATCAGTAAAATACTTTTGTTTTTAATTTTTATTATTCATAATAGTGAATATTGAATAATTTTTTACAATAAAATGTAAAATTTTAGTATAATATTTGTAAGCTATGAAATGATATTTTTTTTATGAAATGATTTTTTCAACAATACAAAAATCGACAAATAATTCTTTAATTCATAAAATTGATCGTTAATTTATTAATTTAAAAAAATATTTTATTAAAATATTTTAATTTTTGAATATACTATACAAATCCCCTTCTATTTTATATATTTTTTCCTTTAATATAAGATCATTTCAGATCTATTAGTGATTTATTTACAAAAATTTATCTATTTAATAAAAAACTTAAATAAAAAGCATTTCTTATGATATCAATAGTTATAGAGAAAAATATCTAAAAGTTAAATACTTTAAATAAATTTATTATCAAAACTATTTTTTTTATATGCATAACTTTGTGTCGTAGTCTTATAATAACTTATGAATAAAATAATAAAAACTATAAATTAAAAAATAGGTCTTAACTTTGTTTAATGCTAAAATTTGAATTTAAATTAAATTAAATTTTATTTGTTTACAATTAAATAATAAAAATTGTAAAATTTAATATTTAAATTTAAAAAATAATATTTGATTTAATAATATCGACATTTGCATGCGTAGATTAAATTAATAATGATATTAACGAAGTAACTACAAATTTCAAATACAAATGTTTCACACAAAAAAACTTTTTTTAATGACAACTTTTGAGAAAAACCAACTTAAACACCGAAAATAAAGTTGTAATGATAGCGATTACAGGTGTAGTTTTTCAAAAACAAATTTATAATAAATAAAAAATAGAAATAAAAAATTGTATATAACCGTAACTTGTTTCAGTCTCGTTCTTCGCTCACGGGTTCCGTTCTTCTTCTCTTCCTCTCTCTCTTTTCTTTTCAGCGTGTTTTCTGTTTTGGATTATCTCTGCACAAAAATGGTGACCGCTTCATTAGCTCGTAACGTTGTTGGAATTATAGGTTTCTTATTATACTTCATCTTCTCTTTTTCAATCGTACATAACATATATGAATTGAATTTCTATGTTCGAGTTTTAATTTGATTTGCATTGCATTGCATAATTTGCATTAATTAATGTGTGTATGATTCATTAATTTGCGTTAATTCAGTTCCAGAAGTTTTTAAGTTTCCGTTAATTTTAACTTTTTTTTTTGTGATAATTAAATTTATCAATTCATGTATGAAAAAATAATTTGATCGATGGTATGTTTTGAATAATGCAGGCAATGTTATCTCGTTCGGTTTGTTCTTCTCACCAGCGTAATTAAACTCTCTTTCTCTCTTTACTCTGTTATTTTTTTTTTTTTCTGTGTATGCCTGAATCGTGATTTATCTTGCATGTAAAGTAAGCAGTGATAATGCACTCTATTTTTCTTTTTGTTCTTATCAATAAATTTATTGAGTTTAATTGGTATATAGTGTAAATTAATTAACTCTACACTGAATTCAACGAACACCCCCTGTTTTGTGTATATGGTACTAGTATGAAATTTAAATTTCAGTTATTATTGATGTATGGTGACGAAATATTGAATTTTAGGTAAAAAGTTGTAGTTTCTTAATTTATGAGATGTTGTTACTTGTTACCATAGCACTGAAATTAAAACACATCTTATATAAAATCTTATAAAATAAAAAGTGCATTTGTAAATGTCTGGTTTGATGGTTATTTTATGAATTTAATTGAATAACAAAAAATATATTCAAGGATTAAATTAACTATAAAATAAATGTATTTGAGTATTAAAACTGTTGTAACAAAAGATACATTTATGTATATTTTTTAAAGTTTGATATATTGAAGGACTATTACGACTCATATCAAAATATCTGTATATAACTTATTCATAGTGATTTATACAAGTACTAACAAAGTTTACGTGATTTTGATATCTTATGTGATTTTGATATCTCACATTTTGTCCGAGTTTTGGTTTCATTCATTTGAATTTATTTTTAGATTTCATCCCTACAATTTAAGATTATCATTGTTTTAGTATTTGATAGTATCTCACATCTAAGTTAGGTGACATGAAATAATGACCTGACATACTACATATTTTGGTGCTACATAGTTTCTACATCATCATTGCCATGTCATATATTTTTTCTATTTTAAATTTGAAACTTTGACGTTTTAGCAAAATCATAATAATTCGTCGTAATTGTGATAAATTCAACTTGATCCCAAACATGATTTTAAATTTTCCCCTCTAATATACCAAAACAAAAACAAAAAACACACATTTGAACCAACTTTACTCTCTAAACAATTATATATACACTCTAAAGAGTTTTAGATATTTAATCAAAATTTACTAATTGGATATGTAATAATACTTCATAACATTATTCTTTTTTTTAAAACAAATCATTATTCTTAATAGATGAAATAAAATTGGATTTTATAGTTATTATTAAATTATAACTTCTTGTGTATCTAGATTTTTTGAGGAAATTGTGTATATGCATTAAAGATAGAGAAAATAGAACATACATCATCAATGTAAATTACACTCACATCTAATTATAGTGTAATATTTGACAGTTATTTTTAAATCGCGGTTACAAAATATACTTATGTGAATATATCATGATTTCTCATTAGATATCGATGTAAAATTATTTTATTGTCAAGATTAAATGATTACTTACAATTTTTTTTTGTAACCAAATATTTTCCATTTTAGAATTGGATATTCTAATTAAAAATTAAAAGTGGTAGAGTTTTTTTGAGTAGAAAAGAGTGATATTATGTTAAAACTATTAATTGGTTTGTTATAATGTAATTTTTGTATGAATATTGTAGTCCAACTTTCTATAAGATTATAAAGAAAAAGGATGTGGAGGAGTTCAAGCCTGATCCATACATAGCTACATTATTAAATTGTGCATTTTGGGTATTCTATGGAATGCCTTTTGTGCATCCAAATAGCATTTTGGTCGTTACCATCAATAGCGTTGGGCTTCTATTCGAGTTCGTCTATCTTTCCATATTTTATATCTATTCCAACAACAAAGGAAGGGTATGTATATACTTCAACACTGATTATCCATGACATTCATTAATTCATGAATTTTTTTGATAAATTATTCTAAAAATTGTCTTTAATTCTAAACATGTGTCAAACGTGACTGAATCATAAAACAATCCATTCATCTTACTAATTGTCTCTCATACTAGCCTATAAAACCACTATTTTTCCTCTTTGTTTGTTGATAAGTCTTGATTAATCCTTGAATTCTATCAATATTTTATATGATAGATACTCTCTTTACAATGGATTATAAGTAAAAATTAATTAATTTTAATTAAATAAAAAATTAAATTTATTGCTTAAAATGTCCTTTATAGCTAATAAATTACAACATTAAACATATAAAAAATTAAATTAAGTGAGAGATAATATAAAATTTTATATATCAATAAATAAGATAGAAGTTGTTAAAATTTGTTTATATTTAAAAAAAATGATTCGATAATTCTCCTTTTTCTTTTAAGAGAAGCCCAACCAAACCAAGTTTCTTTTAAGAGATAATTCTCCTATATATTCTGCTACTCACTACTGTTTTTCCCTAATTTCAGAAGAGATTGATGCTTTATGTTCTTATAGAGGCTATTTTCTTTGCTGCCATCGTTCTTATAACAATGTTGGCACTACATGGCACTACCAAAAGGTCTTTAGTGGTTGGTATTATATGTGATATCTTCAACATAATGATGTACGTCAGTCCTCTTACCATCATGGTAAGTAATTAACTTCTATCCCATATAATTTATATATGACTTGAAATTTAATCTGTAAAATAATTTATTTTAAAAAAAATTGTTTTCTTTCAAAAGTGTCATATTTCTATTACAATTTTTTTATTTTAAAATAAGAATATATAAATAAACGATTTTTAGTAGTTTTAAAAAAAATCATTTTTAGAAAATTGATTTTTTTTTAAAAAAAAATTGATTTTTACTACGACAGGCAAAACAAAACAATTTATGTTTTTTTTTTAAATCTCAAATTATTGAATGGTAAAATCAATTTTTTTAGAGTTCGTAAGAAACGGGCATATATGAAGTATTTCACTCCAAATTAACTCTTGACGTTTTGTTACATATAATGAACAGGCAAAGGTTATCAAAACAAAGAGTGTGAAATACATGCCATTTTGGCTCTCTTTGACTAACTTCCTTAATGGAGCGTGCTGGACAACATATGCTCTCATCCACCCTTTTGACATTTATGTCCTGGTAATTGTTTAATTAGATATTATTCCATCCCAAAATAAAAATTAGTCAAAAAAAATTAATGTATTTGGTCTAAAATTTAAAACAGTTACATCAATTTTCATTCATTCATTTTTTTCTTATATTTTGAGACATAGATATACTCTTATATTATTGTGAGTAATTAATATTTGAATGGTTCTAGAATATGAAAGATTTTTAACCCATTGTTGATTAATATGCACACCTTTGTATTAATTCTTGCAGATCAGCAATGGTATTGGAGTTATCTCTGGACTTGTTCAGCTCATACTATATGTTTATTACTGGTTCAACGGATCAGAAAACAAAGATGATGATGATGGTGATCATGTTCCAAATCCAATTGTGGCTGCAATCTGATCTCAATATATGGCACTTTTATTCTTTAATAAAAAAAATTAGGATGACATTATTTTTACAAATTTTGTAAATAGATAATATCTTGGAATATTCACTTGTTGCTTGCATGTCAAATTCTTGGAATAATTATTGAGTTTTTCCTAGCAATTGAATCCTCTACATCTTCATGGAAAGGAATACAATGGTTTCAAGTTAGAACAACTCTATATTGTTCGAAAATGCACTCACAAAACTTACCCGTCATTATCAACCCATAGAAAAAAATTTCAACACTTCCTATTTTACAAAAATTTAGATGGGTAGAAATTATCACTCAAAATTTTCTTTAATTTTTAACTCAACTAACAAATATAAATATTATAATAAATTAAGCAAAGTTTGAATAACATATTTGACTGGCCTCAATCTAAATCAGGATCAGCCAAGAACCAAATTATGTTATAAATAATTTATGACATTATTAATTATGTTATAAATTTATTTATAGATTAGAGTCCAAATTATATAGTTGTTGAGCTGTTATTTGGTTAAAATCTAGACTGCGATTATGTTACCATTTTTTTATAATATTAAAATTAAAATAATTTCTATAAATATTTAAAACTTAATTTTATTGTACTAACCTTTAAAAATTATAAATGATGTTTGCTTTAAATCTTATTTATGATATATGTAAAATATAAATAAAATTTACTAAATTGAATATTTTTAATTTCAAATAATCAACCACCTGCATTAAATATTTTTGAATTAAATAAATGGTAGATTAAGAATAATAACATTAAATGATTCAATTAATATATATCTTTTGTCGCTATTATAACAAGAATTTTGTTGCATTTTCAGGTCTTGATTATGACTATATCTTGTCTCTAATTATAAACACATTTTAGGAAAAAATTGTCTCTAAATATAAGTGTTATTCTATTTTAACAAGTGTATTTATTATTTTTTTTTACAAACATACTCCTTATTAATACTACTAATTTATCTTACCATATAAAAGTGTCATTCAATTTAGTTATTGTTTTCTCCTTTTATTTAAATAAGTGGTTTCGATACAATTTTAGTATTTTTTTTTTCATGTTTAATTGTCTATAATTTTGTCCAAGTGCAATGTTATGTTCTGTCTTCTTGGTGTGGTGTTTAATTTTTGTCTTGTTGTATTGTTCTTAGTTTCAAAACGTAATTGTCACCATTATTAACATTATATTCATCAAAAAGCTACCAGATTTATAGTTAATTTGGACAAATCAAATACCACATATAGTTAATTTGAGTTTGAAGTTGAAAAGTGTTATGTAATCGTATATAAAAAGTGTGGAATCTCGTTACAAAGTTAGTGACTTATTTATCTTTTAAGATGTGTAGATTCTTTTAAGGTAGATACCAATAAATAGTATAATTTTGTAAATAACCAGGGTCGATCCAACACGTTATGAAATCAAAAGTGAAACTAAAAGACATACAAATCTTTTCAAAGTTAATAAATAAATTATTAATATTTTATTTAATAACTATAGCAATTTTTGGCATTAATTATGACATTTTGAAATTCATTTTCTCTATATTTTTCAAAAGATGAAATAAGACATTTCAACTGTCCTACAATAACATCAAGAACTCAAGTATAATTTTTCATTTTTTAGTTGAAGGAGAAAAAGTGTATATATATGTTGTATCACTTTAAGAATTCATGTTAAGAATGTGTTTACTAAGGGTCTCATGATTTCATTTTTTTTTTTTTGTAACTTTGAATAATTTGATTTATATTTTCGAATTCTTATATTTGATTTATATATATATATATATATAGACACTAGGAGGTGATCATCTGAGTTAGTTAACTAGTAACTAACGAAGCTAACAACTTGTAAGAACAAAACTAACTAACATAACCCTAATTGGATTTAACCAAGGTAAACAACTTTGGTTTGCTGGTCAAGTTACTATTGATGAGCTAAGATTGATATTTGGTCATTATAATATAGCGTATAGTTAGGGTTATCGTCGTAAAGTTTAAACTCTCCTCTCAAAAATCTGTTATTAAGTCTCTAATATTAAACATCCTATTAAAATAAATTTTTTAAAGCACTGACCAATTATTTTATTATTTTTTGTGAGCTTAAATGAGAGGGCCTGTAGGTCTAATGTACTGTTAATTGAGATATTTTTTTTGAAAAATTTTTGAAATTTATTTTTCTCGAAAAAGAATCAGAAAAAATTCTCTAAGATATCTAAAATATTTTTTCTCGAAAAAAATTTTAATCATTTTTTTCACGAAAAATTTTATGAGAAAAATTAAAAAAAAATTATTTTTTTTGAAAAATTTGATTTTATTTCTCGAATAAAAAAATTTCAAGGAAAATAAAAAAAAATTGTAAATCCTTCTTTCTTGAAAAATTTTGAGAACAAATTTATTTTCTCAAAAAATAAAATAAAATAAAATGTCGATTTTTTTTTAAAAAAAAAGTGGGCCATAAGCCCACAAAATTTTAGGGGCTTTGGCTTTCTTTTTTCGAGCTTTTAAACTATGAAATTTTTTTACCTCTCCAACATGTGATCTGGGGTCAATAATTAGTGGGTTTGTGAAATTGACAGTAGTATGTATAACTAATAGCTCATAAGCTATTTGAAATGTTTGGTAAAATTAGCAGTTCAATTAGTTTAGAATATGGACAACATACAAAAAATATTATTGATTTAAAATAAATTTTATTAATTAATATTTTAAAAGTAAAAATTTTAAATTTATTTTTTATTAATTTAAAATTTATTTTTTGTTAATTTAAAATTTATCAATTTATATATTTTGTATCTATTTATCTATTTCATGTATTTTAAATTAAATAAATTATATACTTTAAAATATTAATTATTTAAATGAACTTATAAAAAAATACTATAATTTATAAATTAACACTACTACATCGCTTATAGTTCTATTAGTAGCCACGTCAGCCTCTCATCCATCCATGAAAGTAAACAAACCCCTGCATTTTCGTCAAGGGATCAAAATCCTGTAAATTCTAGAAAGCCAAAAAAGCAATCTAAACCAAAAAGCTAAAATAAGAACTCTAAATTCTTGAAAGCCGAAAATGCAATCTAAACCAAAAAGCTAAAATAAGAAGTGCTAACTTTATCCTTAATTATAAGATTCTATTTTTGAGATTTTATATGATACGTCATTCGATATTTATTGGTACATTTGACATTCAAATAAATAGTTAAATTAATTTTTTTATAAATATTTTTTATCATTTATATAATTATAATAATTAAATATTATTTATCAAATTAAGGTATCAGTAAAATAATTTTGTTTTTAATTTTTATTATTCATAATAGTAAATATTGAATATTTTTTTACAATAAAATGTAAAATTTTAGTATAATATTTGTAAACAATGAAATGATATTTTTTCTTATGTAATGATTTTTTCAAAAATACAAAAATCGACAAATAATTCTTTAATTCATAAAAATGATCGTTAATTTATTAATTTAAAAAAAATACTTTATTAAAACATTTTAATTTATGAATATACTATACATATCCCCTTCTATTTTATATATTTTTTCCTTTAATATAAGATCATTTCAGATCTATTAGTGATTTATTTACAAAAATTTATCTATTTAATAAAAAACTTAAATAAAAAGCATTTCTTATGATATCGATAGTGACAGAGAAAAATATCTATAAGTTAAATACTTTAAATGAATTTATTATCAAAACTATTTTTTTTATATGCATAACTTTGTGTCGTAGTCTTATAATAACTTATGAATAAAATAATAAAAAATATAAATTAAAAAGAGGTCTTAATTTTGTTTAATGCTAAAATTTGAATTTAAATTAAATTAAATTTTATTTGTTTACAATTAAATAATAAAATTTGTAAAATTTAATATTTAAATTTAAAAAATAATATTTGATTTAATAATATCGACATTTGCATGCGTAGATTAAATTTTTAATGATATTAACGAAGTAACTACAAATTTCAAATACAAATGTTTAAAAAAAAAAACTTTTTTTAATAACAACTTTTGAGAAAAACCAACTTAAACACCGAAAATAAAGTTGTAATGATAGCGATTACAGGTGTAGTTTTTCAAAAACAAATTTATAATAAATAAAAAATAGAAATAAAAATTTGTATATAATCGTAACTTGTTTCAGTCTCCTTCTTCGTTCACGGGTTCCGTTCTTCTTCTCTTCCTCTCTCTCTTTTCTTTTCAGCGTGTTTTCTGTTTTGGATTATTTCTGCACAAAAATGGTGACCGCTTCATTAGCTCGTAACATTGTTGGAATTATAGGTTTTTTATTATACTTCATCTTCTCTTTTTCAATCGTACATAACATATATGAATTGAATTTCTATGTTCGAGTTTTAATTTGATTTGCATTGCATTGCATAATTTGCATTAATTAATGTGTGTATGATTCATTAATTTGCATTAATTCAGTTCCAGAAGTTTTTAAGTTTCTGTTAATTTTAACTTCTTTTTTTTCTTCTGATAATTAAATTTATCAATTCATGTATAAAAAAATAATTTGATCGATGGTATGTTTTGAATAATGCAGGCAATGTTATCTCGTTCGGTTTGTTCTTCTCACCAGCGTAATTAAACTCTCTTTCTCTCTTTACTCTGTTATTTTTTTTTTTTCTGTGTATGCCTGAATCGTGATTTATCTTGCATGTAAAGTAAGCAGTGATAATGCACTCTATTTTCCTTTTTGTTCTTATCAATAAATTTATTGAGTTTAATTGGTATATAGTGTAAATTAATTAACTCTACACTGAATTCAACGAACACCCCCTGTTTTGTGTATATGGTACTAGTATGAAATTTAAATTTCAGTTATTATTGATGTATGGTGACGAAATATTGAATTTTAGGTAAAAAGTTGTAGTTTCTTAATTTATGAGATGTTGTTACTTGTTACCATAGCACTGAAATTAAAACACATCTTATATAAAATCTTATAAAATAAAAAGTGCATTTGTAAATGTCTGGTTTGATGGTTATTTTATGAATTTAATTGAATAACAAAAAATATATTCAAGGATTAAATTAACTATAAAATAAATGTATTTGAGTATTAAAACTGTTGTAACAAAAGATACATTTATGTATATTTTTTAAAGTTTGATATATTGAAGGACTATTACGACTCATATCAAAATATCTGTATATAACTTATTCATAGTGATTTATACAAGTACTAACAAAGTTTACGTGATTTTGATATCTTATGTGATTTTGATATCTCACATTTTGTCCGAGTTTTGGTTTCATTCATTTGAATTTATTTTTAGATTTCATCCCTACAATTTAAGATTATCATTGTTTTAGTATTTGATAGTATCTCACATCTAAGTTAGGTGACATGAAATAATGACCTGACATACTACATATTTTGGTGCTACATAGTTTCTACATCATCATTGCCATGTCATATATTTTTTCTATTTTAAATTTGAAACTTTGACGTTTTAGCAAAATCATAATAATTCGTCGTAATTGTGATAAATTCAACTTGATCCCAAACATGATTTTAAATTTTCCCCTCTAATATACCAAAACAAAAACAAAAAACACACATTTGAACCAACCTTACTCTCTAAACAATTATATATACACTCTAAAGAGTTTTAGATATTTAATCAAAATTTACTAATTGGATATGTAATAATACTTCATAACATTATTCTTTTTTTTTAAACAAATCATTATTCTTAATAGATGAAATAAAATTGGATTTTATAGTTGTTATTAAATTATAACTTCTTGTGTATCTAGATTTTTTGAGGAAATTGTGTATATGCATTAAAGATAGAGAAAATAGAACATACATCATCAATGTAAATTACACTCACATCTAATTATAGTGTAATATTTGACAGTTATTTTTAAATCGCGGTTACAAAATATACTTATGTGAATATATCATGATTTCTCATTAGATATCGATGTAAAATTATTTTATTGTCAAGATTAAATGATTACTTACAATTTTTTTTTGTAACCAAATATTTTCCATTTTAGAATTGGATATTCTAATTAAAAATTAAAAGTGGTAGAGTTTTTTTGAGTAGAAAAGAGTGATATTATGTTAAAACTATTAATTGGTTTGTTATAATGTAATTTTTGTATGAATATTGTAGTCCAACTTTCTATAAGATTATAAAGAAAAAGGATGTGGAGGAGTTCAAGCCTGATCCATACATAGCTACATTATTAAATTGTGCATTTTGGGTATTCTATGGAATGCCTTTTGTGCATCCAAATAGCATTTTGGTCGTTACCATCAATAGCGTTGGGCTTCTATTCGAGTTCGTCTATCTTTCCATATTTTATATCTATTCCAACAACAAAGGAAGGGTATGTATATACTTCAACCCTGATTATCCATGACATTCATTAATTCATGAATTTTTTTGATAAATTATTCTAAAAATTGTCTTTAATTCTAAACATGTGTCAAACGTGACTGAATCATAAAACAATCCATTCATCTTACTAATTGTCTCTCATACTAGCCTATAAAACCACTATTTTTCCTCTTTTTTTGTTGATAAGTCTTGATTAATCCTTGAATTCTATCAATATTTTATATGATAGATACTCTCTTTACAATGGATTATAAGTAAAAATTAATTAATTTTAATTAAATAAAAAATTAAATTTATTGCTTAAAATGTCCTTTATAGCTAATAAATTACAACATTAAACATATAAAAAATTAAATTAAGTGAGAGATAATATAAAATTATATATATCAATAAATAAGATAGAAGTTGTTAAAATTTGTTTATATTTAAAAAAAATGATTCGATAATTCTCCTTTTTCTTTTAAGAGAAGCCCAACCAAACCAAGTTTCTTTTAAGAGATAATTCTCCTATATATTCTGCTACTCACTACTGTTTTTCCCTAATTTCAGAAGAGATTGATGCTTTATGTTCTTATAGAGGCTATTTTCTTTGCTGCCATCGTTCTTATAACAATGTTGGCACTACATGGCACTACCAAAAGGTCTTTAGTGGTTGGTATTATATGTGATATCTTCAACATAATGATGTACGTCAGTCCTCTTACCATCATGGTAAGTAATTAACTTCTATCCCATATAATTTATATATGACTTGAAATTTAATCTGTAAAATAATTTATTTTAAAAAAAATTGTTTTCTTTCAAAAGTGTCATATTTCTATTACAATTTTTTATTTTAAAATAAGAATATATAAATAAACGATTTTTAGTAGTTTTAAAAAAAATCATTTTTAGAAAATTGATTTTTTTTAAAAAAAAAAAATTGATTTTTACTACGACAGGCAAAACAAAACAATTTATGTTTTTTTTTAAATCTCAAATTATTGAATGGTAAAATCAATTTTTTTAGAGTTCGTAAGAAACGGGCATATATGAAGTATTTCACTCCAAATTAACTCTTGACGTTTTGTTACATATAATGAACAGGCAAAGGTTATCAAAACAAAGAGTGTGAAATACATGCCATTCTGGCTCTCTTTGACTAACTTCCTTAATGGAGCGTGCTGGACAACATATGCTCTCATCCACCCTTTTGACATTTATGTCCTGGTAATTGTTTAATTAGATATTATTCCATCCCAAAATAAAAATTAGTCAAAAAAAATTAATGTATTTGGTCTAAAATTTAAAACAGTTACATCAATTTTCATTCATTCATTTTTTTCTTATATTTTGAGACATAGATATACTCTTATATTATTGTGAGTAATTAATATTTGAATGGTTCTAGAATATGAAAGATTTTTAACCCATTGTTGATTAATATGCACACCTTTGTATTAATTCTTGCAGATCAGCAATGGTATTGGAGTTATCTCTGGACTTGTTCAGCTCATACTATATGTTTATTACTGGTTCAACGGATCAGAAAACAAAGATGATGATGATGGTGATCATGTTCCAAATCCAACTGTGGCTGCAATCTGATCTCAATATATGGCACTTTTATTCTTTAATAAAAAAAATTAGGATGACATTATTTTTACAAATTTTGTAAATAGATAATATCTTGGAATATTCACTTGTTGCTTGCATGTCAAATTCTTGGAATAATTATTGAGTTTTTCCTAGCAATTGAATCCTCTACATCTTCATGGAAAGGAATACAATGGTTTCAAGTTAGAACAACTCTATATTGTTCGAAAATGCACTCACAAAACTTACCCGTCATTATCAACCCATAGAAAAAAATTTCAACACTTCCTATTTTACACAAATTTAGATGGGTAGAAATTATCACTCAAAATTTTCTTTAATTTTTAACTCAACTAACAAATATCAATATTATAATAAATTAAGCAAAGTTTGAATAACATATTTGACTGGCCTCAATCTAAATCAGGATCAGCCAAGAACCAAATTATGTTATAAATAATTTATGACATTATTAATTATGTTATAAATTTATTTATAGATTAGAGTCCAAATTATATAGTTGTTGAGCTGTTATTTGGTTAAAATCTAGACTGCGATTATGTTACCATTTTTTTATAAAATTAAAATTAAAATAATTTCTATAAATATTTAAAACTTAATTTTATTGTACTAACCTTTAAAAATTATAAATGATGTTTGCTTTAAATCTTATTTATGATATATGTAAAATATAAATAAAATTTACTAAATTGAATATTTTTAATTTCAAATAATCAACCACCTGCATTAAATATTTTTGAATTAAATAAATGGTAGATTAAGAATAATAACATTAAATGATTCAATTAATATATATCTTTTGTCGCTATTATAACAAGAATTTTGTTGCATTTTCAGGTCTTGATTATGACTATATCTTGTCTCTAATTATAAACACCTTTTAGGAAAAAATTGTCTCTAAATATAAGTGTTATTCTATTTTAATAAGTGTATTTATTATTTTTTTTTTACAAACATACTCCTTATTAATACTACTAATTTATCTTACCATATAAAAGTGTCATTCAATTTAGTTATTGTTTTCTCCTTTTATTTAAATAAGTGGTTTCGATACAATTTTAGTATTTTTTTTTTCATGTTTAATTGTCTATAATTTTGTCCAAGTGCAATGTTATGTTCTGTCTTCTTGGTGTGGTGTTTAATTTTTGTCTTGTTGTATTGTTCTTAGTTTCAAAACGTAATTGTCACCATTATTAACATTATATTCATCAAAAAGCTACCAGATTTATAGTTAATTTGGACAAATCAAATACCACATATAGTTAATTTGAGTTTGAAGTTGAAAAGTGTTATGTAATCGTATATAAAAAGTGTGGAATCTCGTTACAAAGTTAGTGACTTATTTATCTTTTAAGATGTGTAGATTCTTTTAAGGTAGATACCAATAAATAGTATAATTTTGTAAATAACCAGGGTCGATCCAACACGTTATGAAATCTAAAGTGAAACTAAAAGACATACAAATCTTTTCAAAGTTAATAAATAAATTATTAATATTTTATTTAATAACTATAGCAATTTTTTTGGCATTAATTATGACATTTTGAAATTCATTTTCTCTATATTTTTCAAAAGATGAAATAAGACATTTCAACTGTTCTACAATAACATCAAGAACTCAAGTATAATTTTTCATTTTTTAGTTGAAGGAGAAAAAGTGTATATATATGTTGTATCACTTTAAGAATTCATGTTAAGAATGTGTTTACTAAGGGTCTCATGATTTCATTTTTTTTTTTTTGTAACTTTGAATAATTTGATTTATATTTTCGAATTCTTATATTTGATTTATATATATATATATATATAGACACTAGGAGGTGATCATCTGAGTTAGTTAACTAGTAACTAACGAAGCTAACAACTTGTAAGAACAAAACTAACTAACATAACCATAATTGGATTTAACCAAGTTAAACAACTTTGGTTTGCTGGTCAAGTTACTATTGATGAGCTAAGATTGATATTTGGTCATTATAATATAGCGTATAGTTAGGGTTATCGTCCTAAAGTTTAAACTCTCCTCTCAAAAATCTGTTATTAAGTCTCTAATATTAAACATCCTATTAAAATAAATTTTTTAAAGCACTGACCAATTATTTTTTGTGAGCTTAAATGAGAGGGCCTGTAGGTCTAATGTACTGTTAATTGAGATATTTTTTTTGAAAAATTTTTGAAATTTATTTTTCTCGAAAAAGAATCAGAAAAAATTCTCTAAGATATCTAAAATATTTTTTCTCAAAAAAAATTTTAATCATTTTTTTAACGAAAAATTTTATGAGAAAAATTAAAAAAAATTATTTTTTTTGAAAAATTTGATTTTATTTCTCGAATAAAAAAATTTCAAGGAAAATAAAAAAAAATTGTAAATCCTTCTTTCTTGAAAAATTTTGAGAACAAATTTATTTTCTCAGAAAATAAAATAAAATAAAATGTCGATTTTTTTTT
>JBBPBP010000004.1:20542221-20578498 GCA_037974735.1 Cicer chorassanicum
ATTAAAATTAAAATAATTTCTATAAATATTTAAAACTTAATTTTATTGTACTAACCTTTAAAAATTATAAATGATGTTTGCTTTAAATCTTATTTATGATATATGTAAAATATAAATAAAATTTACTAAATTGAATATTTTTAATTTCAAATAATCAACCACCTGCATTAAATATTTTTGAATTAAATAAATGGTAGATTAAGAATAATAACATTAAATGATTCAATTAATATATATCTTTTGTCGCTATTATAACAAGAATTTTGTTGCATTTTCAGGTCTTGATTATGACTATATCTTGTCTCTAATTATAAACACCTTTTATAAGTGTTATTCTACTTTAATAAGTGTTATATCTTGTCTCTAAATATAAGTGTTATTCTACTTTAATTATAAACACCTTTTATAAGTGTTATATCTTGTCTCTAAATATAAGTGTTATTCTATTTTAATAAGTGTATTTATTATTTTTTTTTTACAAACATACTCCTTATTAATACTACTAATTTATCTTACCATATAAAAGTGTCATTCAATTTAGTTATTGTTTTCTCCTTTTATTTAAATAAGTGGTTTCGATACAATTTTAGTATTTTTTTTTTTCATGTTTAATTGTCTATAATTTTGTCCAAGTGCAATGTTATGTTCTGTCTTCTTGATGTGGTGTTTAATTTTTGTCTTGTTGTATTGTTCTTAGTTTCAAAACGTAATTGTCACCATTATTAACATTATATTCATCAAAAAGCTACCAGATTTATAGTTAATTTGGACAAATCAAATACCACATATAGTTAATTTGAGTTTGAAGTTGAAAAGTGTTATGTAATCGTATATAAAAAGTGTGGAATCTCGTTACAAAGTTAGTGACTTATTTATCTTTTAAGATGTGTAGATTCTTTTAAGGTAGATACCAATAAATAGTATAATTTTGTAAATAACCAGGGTCGATCCAACACGTTATGAAATCTAAAGTGAAACTAAAAGACATACAAATCTTTTCAAAGTTAATAAATAAATTATTAATATTTTATTTAATAACTATAGCAATTTTTTTGGCATTAATTATGACATTTTGAAATTCATTTTCTCTATATTTTTCAAAAGATTAAATAAGACATTTCAACTGTCCTACAATAACATCAAGAACTCAAGTATAATTTTTCATTTTTTAGTTGAAGGAGAAAAAGTGTATATATATGTTGTATCACTTTAAGAATTCATGTTAAGAATGTGTTTACTAAGGGTCTCATGATTTCATTTTTTTTTTTTGTAACTTTGAATAATTTGATTTATATTTTCGAATTCTTATATTTGATTTATATATATATATATAGACACTAGGAGGTGATCATCTGAGTTAGTTAACTAGTAACTAACGAAGCTAACAACTTGTAAGAACAAAACTAACTAACATAACCCTAATTGGATTTAACCAAGTTAAACAACTTTGGTTTGCTGGTCAAGTTACTATTGATGAGCTAAGATTGATATTTGGTCATTATAATATAGCGTATAGTTAGGGTTATCGTCCTAAAGTTTAAACTCTCCTCTCAAAAATCTGTTATTAAGTCTCTAATATTAAACATCCTATTAAAATAAATTTTTTAAAGCACTGACCAATTATTTTATTATTTTTTGTGAGCTTAAATGAGAGGGTCTGTAGGTCTAATGTACGGTTAATTGAGATATTTTTTTTGAAAAATTTTTGAAATTTATTTTTCTCGAAAAAGAATCAGAAAAAATTCTCTAAGATATCTAAAATATTTATTCTCGAAAAAAATTTTAATCATTTTTTTCACGAAAAATTTTATGAGAAAAATTAAAAAAAAATTATTTTTTTTGAAAAATTTGATTTTATTTCTCGAATAAAAAAATTTCAAGGAAAATAAAAAAAAATTGTAAATCCTTCTTTCTTGAAAAATTTTGAGAACAAATTTATTTTCTCAGAAAATAAAATAAAATAAAATGTCGATTTTTTTTTTTTAAAAAAAAGTGGGCCATAAGCCCACAAAATTTTAGGGGCTTTGGCTTTCTTTTTTCGAGCTTTTAAACTATGAAATTTTTTTACCTCTCCAACATGTGATCTGGGGTCAATAATTAGTGGTTTGTGAAATTGACAGTAGTATGTATAACTAATAGCTCATAAGCTATTTGAAATGTTTGGTAAAATTAGCGGTTCAATTAGTTTAGAATATGGACAACATACAAAAAATATTATTGATTTAAAATAAATTTTATTAATTAATATTTTAAAAGTAAAAATTTTAAATTTATTTTTTATTAATTTAAAATTTATTTTTTGTTAATTTAAAATTTATCAATTTATATATTTTGTATTTATTTATCTATTTCATGTATTTTAAATTAAATAAATTATATACTTTAAAATATTAATTATTTAAATGAACTTATAAAAAAATACTATAATTTATAAATTAACACTACTACATCGCTTATAGTTCTATTAGTAGCCACGTCAGCCTCTCATCCAAAAGTAAACAAACCCCTGCATTTTCGTCAAGGGATCAAAATCCTGTAAATTCTAGAAAGCCAAAAATGCAATCTAAACCAAAAAGCTAAAATAAGAACTCTAAATTCTTGAAAGCCGAAAATGCAATCTAAACCAAAAAGCTAAAATAAGAAGTGCTAACTTTATCCTTAATTATAAGATTCTATTTTTGAGATTTTATATGATACGTCATTCGATATTTATTGGTACATTTGACATTCAAATAAATAGTTAAATTAATTTTTTTATAAATATTTTTTATCATTTATATAATTATAATAATTAAATATTATTTATCAAATTAAGGTATCAGTAAAATAATTTTGTTTTTAATTTTTATTATTCATAATAGTAAATATTGAATATTTTTTTACAATAAAATGTAAAATTTTAGTATAATATTTGTAAACAATGAAATGATATTTTTTCTTATGTAATGATTTTTTCAAAAATACAAAAATCGACAAATAATTCTTTAATTCATAAAAATGATCGTTAATTTATTAATTTAAAAAAAATACTTTATTAAAACATTTTAATTTATGAATATACTATACATATCCCCTTCTATTTTATATATTTTTTCCTTTAATATAAGATCATTTCAGATCTATTAGTGATTTATTTACAAAAATTTATCTATTTAATAAAAAACTTAAATAAAAAGCATTTCTTATGATATCGATAGTGACAGAGAAAAATATCTATAAGTTAAATACTTTAAATGAATTTATTATCAAAACTATTTTTTTTATATGCATAACTTTGTGTCGTAGTCTTATAATAACTTATGAATAAAATAATAAAAAATATAAATTAAAAAGAGGTCTTAATTTTGTTTAATGCTAAAATTTGAATTTAAATTAAATTAAATTTTATTTGTTTACAATTAAATAATAAAATTTGTAAAATTTAATATTTAAATTTAAAAAATAATATTTGATTTAATAATATCGACATTTGCATGCGTAGATTAAATTTTTAATGATATTAACGAAGTAACTACAAATTTCAAATACAAATGTTTAAAAAAAAAAACTTTTTTTAATAACAACTTTTGAGAAAAACCAACTTAAACACCGAAAATAAAGTTGTAATGATAGCGATTACAGGTGTAGTTTTTCAAAAACAAATTTATAATAAATAAAAAATAGAAATAAAAATTTGTATATAATCGTAACTTGTTTCAGTCTCCTTCTTCGTTCACGGGTTCCGTTCTTCTTCTCTTCCTCTCTCTCTTTTCTTTTCAGCGTGTTTTCTGTTTTGGATTATTTCTGCACAAAAATGGTGACCGCTTCATTAGCTCGTAACATTGTTGGAATTATAGGTTTTTTATTATACTTCATCTTCTCTTTTTCAATCGTACATAACATATATGAATTGAATTTCTATGTTCGAGTTTTAATTTGATTTGCATTGCATTGCATAATTTGCATTAATTAATGTGTGTATGATTCATTAATTTGCATTAATTCAGTTCCAGAAGTTTTTAAGTTTCTGTTAATTTTAACTTCTTTTTTTTCTTCTGATAATTAAATTTATCAATTCATGTATAAAAAAATAATTTGATCGATGGTATGTTTTGAATAATGCAGGCAATGTTATCTCGTTCGGTTTGTTCTTCTCACCAGCGTAATTAAACTCTCTTTCTCTCTTTACTCTGTTATTTTTTTTTTTTCTGTGTATGCCTGAATCGTGATTTATCTTGCATGTAAAGTAAGCAGTGATAATGCACTCTATTTTCCTTTTTGTTCTTATCAATAAATTTATTGAGTTTAATTGGTATATAGTGTAAATTAATTAACTCTACACTGAATTCAACGAACACCCCCTGTTTTGTGTATATGGTACTAGTATGAAATTTAAATTTCAGTTATTATTGATGTATGGTGACGAAATATTGAATTTTAGGTAAAAAGTTGTAGTTTCTTAATTTATGAGATGTTGTTACTTGTTACCATAGCACTGAAATTAAAACACATCTTATATAAAATCTTATAAAATAAAAAGTGCATTTGTAAATGTCTGGTTTGATGGTTATTTTATGAATTTAATTGAATAACAAAAAATATATTCAAGGATTAAATTAACTATAAAATAAATGTATTTGAGTATTAAAACTGTTGTAACAAAAGATACATTTATGTATATTTTTTAAAGTTTGATATATTGAAGGACTATTACGACTCATATCAAAATATCTGTATATAACTTATTCATAGTGATTTATACAAGTACTAACAAAGTTTACGTGATTTTGATATCTTATGTGATTTTGATATCTCACATTTTGTCCGAGTTTTGGTTTCATTCATTTGAATTTATTTTTAGATTTCATCCCTACAATTTAAGATTATCATTGTTTTAGTATTTGATAGTATCTCACATCTAAGTTAGGTGACATGAAATAATGACCTGACATACTACATATTTTGGTGCTACATAGTTTCTACATCATCATTGCCATGTCATATATTTTTTCTATTTTAAATTTGAAACTTTGACGTTTTAGCAAAATCATAATAATTCGTCGTAATTGTGATAAATTCAACTTGATCCCAAACATGATTTTAAATTTTCCCCTCTAATATACCAAAACAAAAACAAAAAACACACATTTGAACCAACCTTACTCTCTAAACAATTATATATACACTCTAAAGAGTTTTAGATATTTAATCAAAATTTACTAATTGGATATGTAATAATACTTCATAACATTATTCTTTTTTTTTAAACAAATCATTATTCTTAATAGATGAAATAAAATTGGATTTTATAGTTGTTATTAAATTATAACTTCTTGTGTATCTAGATTTTTTGAGGAAATTGTGTATATGCATTAAAGATAGAGAAAATAGAACATACATCATCAATGTAAATTACACTCACATCTAATTATAGTGTAATATTTGACAGTTATTTTTAAATCGCGGTTACAAAATATACTTATGTGAATATATCATGATTTCTCATTAGATATCGATGTAAAATTATTTTATTGTCAAGATTAAAAGATTACTTACAATTTTTTTTTGTAACCAAATATTTTCCATTTTAGAATTGGATATTCTAATTAAAAATTAAAAGTGGTAGAGTTTTTTTGAGTAGAAAAGAGTGATATTATGTTAAAACTATTAATTGGTTTGTTATAATGTAATTTTTGTATGAATATTGTAGTCCAACTTTCTATAAGATTATAAAGAAAAAGGATGTGGAGGAGTTCAAGCCTGATCCATACATAGCTACATTATTAAATTGTGCATTTTGGGTATTCTATGGAATGCCTTTTGTGCATCCAAATAGCATTTTGGTCGTTACCATCAATAGCGTTGGGCTTCTATTCGAGTTCGTCTATCTTTCCATATTTTATATCTATTCCAACAACAAAGGAAGGGTATGTATATACTTCAACCCTGATTATCCATGACATTCATTAATTCATGAATTTTTTTGATAAATTATTCTAAAAATTGTCTTTAATTCTAAACATGTGTCAAACGTGACTGAATCATAAAACAATCCATTCATCTTACTAATTGTCTCTCATACTAGCCTATAAAACCACTATTTTTCCTCTTTTTTTTGTTGATAAGTCTTGATTAATCCTTGAATTCTATCAATATTTTATATGATAGATACTCTCTTTACAATGGATTATAAGTAAAAATTAATTAATTTTAATTAAATAAAAAATTAAATTTATTGCTTAAAATGTCCTTTATAGCTAATAAATTACAACATTAAACATATAAAAAATTAAATTAAGTGAGAGATAATATAAAATTTTATATATCAATAAATAAGATAGAAGTTGTTAAAATTTGTTTATATTTAAAAAAAATGATTCGATAATTCTCCTTTTTCTTTTAAGAGAAGCCCAACCAAACCAAGTTTCTTTTAAGAGATAATTCTCCTATATATTCTGCTACTCACTACTGTTTTTCCCTAATTTCAGAAGAGATTGATGCTTTATGTTCTTATAGAGGCTATTTTCTTTGCTGCCATCGTTCTTATAACAATGTTGGCACTACATGGCACTACCAAAAGGTCTTTAGTGGTTGGTATTATATGTGATATCTTCAACATAATGATGTACGTCAGTCCTCTTACCATCATGGTAAGTAATTAACTTCTATCCCATATAATTTATATATGACTTGAAATTTAATCTGTAAAATAATTTATTTTAAAAAAAATTGTTTTCTTTCAAAAGTGTCATATTTCTATTACAATTTTTTATTTTAAAATAAGAATATATAAATAAACGATTTTTAGTAGTTTTAAAAAAAATCATTTTTAGAAAATTGATTTTTTTTAAAAAAAAAAAATTGATTTTTACTACGACAGGCAAAACAAAACAATTTATGTTTTTTTTTAAATCTCAAATTATTGAATGGTAAAATCAATTTTTTTAGAGTTCGTAAGAAACGGGCATATATGAAGTATTTCACTCCAAATTAACTCTTGACGTTTTGTTACATATAATGAACAGGCAAAGGTTATCAAAACAAAGAGTGTGAAATACATGCCATTCTGGCTCTCTTTGACTAACTTCCTTAATGGAGCGTGCTGGACAACATATGCTCTCATCCACCCTTTTGACATTTATGTCCTGGTAATTGTTTAATTAGATATTATTCCATCCCAAAATAAAAATTAGTCAAAAAAAATTAATGTATTTGGTCTAAAATTTAAAACAGTTACATCAATTTTCATTCATTCATTTTTTTCTTATATTTTGAGACATAGATATACTCTTATATTATTGTGAGTAATTAATATTTGAATGGTTCTAGAATATGAAAGATTTTTAACCCATTGTTGATTAATATGCACACCTTTGTATTAATTCTTGCAGATCAGCAATGGTATTGGAGTTATCTCTGGACTTGTTCAGCTCATACTATATGTTTATTACTGGTTCAACGGATCAGAAAACAAAGATGATGATGATGGTGATCATGTTCCAAATCCAACTGTGGCTGCAATCTGATCTCAATATATGGCACTTTTATTCTTTAATAAAAAAAATTAGGATGACATTATTTTTACAAATTTTGTAAATAGATAATATCTTGGAATATTCACTTGTTGCTTGCATGTCAAATTCTTGGAATAATTATTGAGTTTTTCCTAGCAATTGAATCCTCTACATCTTCATGGAAAGGAATACAATGGTTTCAAGTTAGAACAACTCTATATTGTTCGAAAATGCACTCACAAAACTTACCCGTCATTATCAACCCATAGAAAAAAATTTCAACACTTCCTATTTTACACAAATTTTGATGGGTAGAAATTATCACTCAAAATTTTCTTTAATTTTTAACTCAACTAACAAATATCAATATTATAATAAATTAAGCAAAGTTTGAATAACATATTTGACTGGCCTCAATCTAAATCAGGATCAGCCAAGAACCAAATTATGTTATAAATAATTTATGACATTATTAATTATGTTATAAATTTATTTATAGATTAGAGTCCAAATTATATAGTTGTTGAGCTGTTATTTGGTTAAAATCTAGACTGCGATTATGTTACCATTTTTTTATAATATTAAAATTAAAATAATTTCTATAAATATTTAAAACTTAATTTTATTGTACTAACCTTTAAAAATTATAAATGATGTTTGCTTTAAATCTTATTTATGATATATGTAAAATATAAATAAAATTTACTAAATTGAATATTTTTAATTTCAAATAATCAACCACCTGCATTAAATATTTTTGAATTAAATAAATGGTAGATTAAGAATAATAACATTAAATGATTCAATTAATATATATCTTTTGTCGCTATTATAACAAGAATTTTGTTGCATTTTCAGGTCTTGATTATGACTATATCTTGTCTCTAATTATAAACACATTTTAGGAAAAAATTGTCTCTAAATATAAGTGTTATTCTATTTTAACAAGTGTATTTATTATTTTTTTTTACAAACATACTCCTTATTAATACTACTAATTTATCTTACCATATAAAAGTGTCATTCAATTTAGTTATTGTTTTCTCCTTTTATTTAAATAAGTGGTTTCGATACAATTTTAGTATTTTTTTTTTCATGTTTAATTGTCTATAATTTTGTCCAAGTGCAATGTTATGTTCTGTCTTCTTGGTGTGGTGTTTAATTTTTGTCTTGTTGTATTGTTCTTAGTTTCAAAACGTAATTGTCACCATTATTAACATTATATTCATCAAAAAGCTACCAGATTTATAGTTAATTTGGACAAATCAAATACCACATATAGTTAATTTGAGTTTGAAGTTGAAAAGTGTTATGTAATCGTATATAAAAAGTGTGGAATCTCGTTACAAAGTTAGTGACTTATTTATCTTTTAAGATGTGTAGATTCTTTTAAGGTAGATACCAATAAATAGTATAATTTTGTAAATAACCAGGGTCGATCCAACACGTTATGAAATCAAAAGTGAAACTAAAAGACATACAAATCTTTTCAAAGTTAATAAATAAATTATTAATATTTTATTTAATAACTATAGCAATTTTTGGCATTAATTATGACATTTTGAAATTCATTTTCTCTATATTTTTCAAAAGATGAAATAAGACATTTCAACTGTCCTACAATAACATCAAGAACTCAAGTATAATTTTTCATTTTTTAGTTGAAGGAGAAAAAGTGTATATATATGTTGTATCACTTTAAGAATTCATGTTAAGAATGTGTTTACTAAGGGTCTCATGATTTCATTTTTTTTTTTTGTAACTTTGAATAATTTGATTTATATTTTCGAATTCTTATATTTGATTTATATATATATATATATATATAGACACTAGGAGGTGATCATCTGAGTTAGTTAACTAGTAACTAACGAAGCTAACAACTTGTAAGAACAAAACTAACTAACATAACCATAATTGGATTTAACCAAGTTAAACAACTTTGGTTTGCTGGTCAAGTTACTATTGATGAGCTAAGATTGATATTTGGTCATTATAATATAGCGTATAGTTAGGGTTATCGTCCTAAAGTTTAAACTCTCCTCTCAAAAATCTGTTATTAAGTCTCTAATATTAAACATCCTATTAAAATAAATTTTTTAAAGCACTGACCAATTATTTTTTGTGAGCTTAAATGAGAGGGCCTGTAGGTCTAATGTACTGTTAATTGAGATATTTTTTTTGAAAAATTTTTGAAATTTATTTTTCTCGAAAAAGAATCAGAAAAAATTCTCTAAGATATCTAAAATATTTTTTCTCAAAAAAAATTTTAATCATTTTTTTAACGAAAAATTTTATGAGAAAAATTAAAAAAAATTATTTTTTTTGAAAAATTTGATTTTATTTCTCGAATAAAAAAATTTCAAGGAAAATAAAAAAAAATTGTAAATCCTTCTTTCTTGAAAAATTTTGAGAACAAATTTATTTTCTCAGAAAATAAAATAAAATAAAATGTCGATTTTTTTTTTTAAAAAAAAAGTGGGCCATAAGCCCACAAAATTTTAGGGGCTTTGGCTTTCTTTTTTCGAGCTTTTAAACTATGAAATTTTTTTACCTCTCCAACATGTGATCTGGGGTCAATAATTAGTGGTTTGTGAAATTGACAGTAGTATGTATAACTAATAGCTCATAAGCTATTTGAAATGTTTGGTAAAATTAGCGGTTCAATTAGTTTAGAATATGGACAACATACAAAAAATATTATTGATTTAAAATAAATTTTATTAATTAATATTTTAAAAGTAAAAATTTTAAATTTATTTTTTATTAATTTAAAATTTATTTTTTGTTAATTTAAAATTTATCAATTTATATATTTTGTATTTATTTATCTATTTCATGTATTTTAAATTAAATAAATTATATACTTTAAAATATTAATTATTTAAATGAACTTATAAAAAAATACTATAATTTATAAATTAACACTACTACATCGCTTATAGTTCTATTAGTAGCCACGTCAGCCTCTCATCCAAAAGTAAACAAACCCCTGCATTTTCGTCAAGGGATCAAAATCCTGTAAATTCTAGAAAGCCAAAAATGCAATCTAAACCAAAAAGCTAAAATAAGAACTCTAAATTCTTGAAAGCCGAAAATGCAATCTAAACCAAAAAGCTAAAATAAGAAGTGCTAACTTTATCCTTAATTATAAGATTCTATTTTTGAGATTTTATATGATACGTCATTCGATATTTATTGGTACATTTGACATTCAAATAAATAGTTAAATTAATTTTTTTATAAATATTTTTTATCATTTATATAATTATAATAATTAAATATTATTTATCAAATTAAGGTATCAGTAAAATAATTTTGTTTTTAATTTTTATTATTCATAATAGTAAATATTGAATATTTTTTTACAATAAAATGTAAAATTTTAGTATAATATTTGTAAACAATGAAATGATATTTTTTCTTATGTAATGATTTTTTCAAAAATACAAAAATCGACAAATAATTCTTTAATTCATAAAAATGATCGTTAATTTATTAATTTAAAAAAAATACTTTATTAAAACATTTTAATTTATGAATATACTATACATATCCCCTTCTATTTTATATATTTTTTCCTTTAATATAAGATCATTTCAGATCTATTAGTGATTTATTTACAAAAATTTATCTATTTAATAAAAAACTTAAATAAAAAGCATTTCTTATGATATCGATAGTGACAGAGAAAAATATCTATAAGTTAAATACTTTAAATGAATTTATTATCAAAACTATTTTTTTTATATGCATAACTTTGTGTCGTAGTCTTATAATAACTTATGAATAAAATAATAAAAAATATAAATTAAAAAGAGGTCTTAATTTTGTTTAATGCTAAAATTTGAATTTAAATTAAATTAAATTTTATTTGTTTACAATTAAATAATAAAATTTGTAAAATTTAATATTTAAATTTAAAAAATAATATTTGATTTAATAATATCGACATTTGCATGCGTAGATTAAATTTTTAATGATATTAACGAAGTAACTACAAATTTCAAATACAAATGTTTAAAAAAAAAAACTTTTTTTAATAACAACTTTTGAGAAAAACCAACTTAAACACCGAAAATAAAGTTGTAATGATAGCGATTACAGGTGTAGTTTTTCAAAAACAAATTTATAATAAATAAAAAATAGAAATAAAAATTTGTATATAATCGTAACTTGTTTCAGTCTCCTTCTTCGTTCACGGGTTCCGTTCTTCTTCTCTTCCTCTCTCTCTTTTCTTTTCAGCGTGTTTTCTGTTTTGGATTATTTCTGCACAAAAATGGTGACCGCTTCATTAGCTCGTAACATTGTTGGAATTATAGGTTTTTTATTATACTTCATCTTCTCTTTTTCAATCGTACATAACATATATGAATTGAATTTCTATGTTCGAGTTTTAATTTGATTTGCATTGCATTGCATAATTTGCATTAATTAATGTGTGTATGATTCATTAATTTGCATTAATTCAGTTCCAGAAGTTTTTAAGTTTCTGTTAATTTTAACTTCTTTTTTTTCTTCTGATAATTAAATTTATCAATTCATGTATAAAAAAATAATTTGATCGATGGTATGTTTTGAATAATGCAGGCAATGTTATCTCGTTCGGTTTGTTCTTCTCACCAGCGTAATTAAACTCTCTTTCTCTCTTTACTCTGTTATTTTTTTTTTTTCTGTGTATGCCTGAATCGTGATTTATCTTGCATGTAAAGTAAGCAGTGATAATGCACTCTATTTTTCTTTTTGTTCTTATCAATAAATTTATTGAGTTTAATTGGTATATAGTGTAAATTAATTAACTCTACACTGAATTCAACGAACACCCCCTGTTTTGTGTATATGGTACTAGTATGAAATTTAAATTTCAGTTATTATTGATGTATGGTGACGAAATATTGAATTTTAGGTAAAAAGTTGTAGTTTCTTAATTTATGAGATGTTGTTACTTGTTACCATAGCACTGAAATTAAAACACATCTTATATAAAATCTTATAAAATAAAAAGTGCATTTGTAAATGTCTGGTTTGATGGTTATTTTATGAATTTAATTAAATAACAAAAAATATATTCAAGGATTAAATTAACTATAAAATAAATGTATTTGAGTATTAAAACTGTTGTAACAAAAGATACATTTATGTATATTTTTTAAAGTTTGATATATTGAAGGACTATTACGACTCATATCAAAATATCTGTATATAACTTATTCATAGTGATTTATACAAGTACTAACAAAGTTTACGTGATTTTGATATCTTATGTGATTTTGATATCTCACATTTTGTCCGAGTTTTGGTTTCATTCATTTGAATTTATTTTTAGATTTCATCCCTACAATTTAAGATTATCATTGTTTTAGTATTTGATAGTATCTCACATCTAAGTTAGGTGACATGAAATAATGACCTGACATACTACATATTTTGGTGCTACATAGTTTCTACATCATCATTGCCATGTCATATATTTTTTCTATTTTAAATTTGAAACTTTGACGTTTTAGCAAAATCATAATAATTCGTCGTAATTGTGATAAATTCAACTTGATCCCAAACATGATTTTAAATTTTCCCCTCTAATATACCAAAACAAAAACAAAAAACACACATTTGAACCAACTTTACTCTCTAAACAATTATATATACACTCTAAAGAGTTTTAGATATTTAATCAAAATTTACTAATTGGATATGTAATAATACTTCATAACATTATTCTTTTTTTTAAAACAAATCATTATTCTTAATAGATGAAATAAAATTGGATTTTATAGTTATTATTAAATTATAACTTCTTGTGTATCTAGATTTTTTGAGGAAATTGTGTATATGCATTAAAGATAGAGAAAATAGAACATACATCATCAATGTAAATTACACTCACATCTAATTATAGTGTAATATTTGACAGTTATTTTTAAATCGCGGTTACAAAATATACTTATGTGAATATATCATGATTTCTCATTAGATATCGATGTAAAATTATTTTATTGTCAAGATTAAATGATTACTTACAATTTTTTTTTGTAACCAAATATTTTCCATTTTAGAATTGGATATTCTAATTAAAAATTAAAAGTGGTAGAGTTTTTTTGAGTAGAAAAGAGTGATATTATGTTAAAACTATTAATTGGTTTGTTATAATGTAATTTTTGTATGAATATTGTAGTCCAACTTTCTATAAGATTATAAAGAAAAAGGATGTGGAGGAGTTCAAGCCTGATCCATACATAGCTACATTATTAAATTGTGCATTTTGGGTATTCTATGGAATGCCTTTTGTGCATCCAAATAGCATTTTGGTCGTTACCATCAATAGCGTTGGGCTTCTATTCGAGTTCGTCTATCTTTCCATATTTTATATCTATTCCAACAACAAAGGAAGGGTATGTATATACTTCAACACTGATTATCCATGACATTCATTAATTCATGAATTTTTTTGATAAATTATTCTAAAAATTGTCTTTAATTCTAAACATGTGTCAAACGTGACTGAATCATAAAACAATCCATTCATCTTACTAATTGTCTCTCATACTAGCCTATAAAACCACTATTTTTCCTCTTTGTTTGTTGATAAGTCTTGATTAATCCTTGAATTCTATCAATATTTTATATGATAGATACTCTCTTTACAATGGATTATAAGTAAAAATTAATTAATTTTAATTAAATAAAAAATTAAATTTATTGCTTAAAATGTCCTTTATAGCTAATAAATTACAACATTAAACATATAAAAAATTAAATTAAGTGAGAGATAATATAAAATTATATATATCAATAAATAAGATAGAAGTTGTTAAAATTTGTTTATATTTAAAAAAAATGATTTGATAATTCTCCTTTTTCTTTTAAGAGAAGCCCAACCAAACCAAGTTTCTTTTAAGAGATAATTCTCCTATATATTCTGCTACTCACTACTGTTTTTCCCTAATTTCAGAAGAGATTGATGCTTTATGTTCTTATAGAGGCTATTTTCTTTGCTGCCATCGTTCTTATAACAATGTTGGCACTACATGGCACTACCAAAAGGTCTTTAGTGGTTGGTATTATATGTGATATCTTCAACATAATGATGTACGTCAGTCCTCTTACCATCATGGTAAGTAATTAACTTCTATCCCATATAATTTATATATGACTTGAAATTTAATCTGTAAAATAATTTATTTTAAAAAAAATTGTTTTCTTTCAAAAGTGTCATATTTCTATTACAATTTTTTTATTTTAAAATAAGAATATATAAATAAACGATTTTTAGTAGTTTTAAAAAAAATCATTTTTAGAAAATCGATTTTTTAAAAAAAAAAAAATTGATTTTTACTACGACAGGCAAAACAAAACAATTTATGTTTTTTTTTAAATCTCAAATTATTGAATGGTAAAATCAATTTTTTTAGAGTTCGTAAGAAACGGGCATATATGAAGTATTTCACTCCAAATTAACTCTTGACGTTTTGTTACATATAATGAACAGGCAAAGGTTATCAAAACAAAGAGTGTGAAATACATGCCATTCTGGCTCTCTTTGACTAACTTCCTTAATGGAGCGTGCTGGACAACATATGCTCTCATCCACCCTTTTGACATTTATGTCCTGGTAATTGTTTAATTTGATATTATTCCATCCCAAAATAAAAATTAGTCAAAAAAAATTAATGTATTTGGTCTAAAATTTAAAACAGTTACATCAATTTTCATTCATTCATTTTTTTCTTATATTTTGAGACATAGATATACTCTTATATTATTGTGAGTAATTAATATTTGAATGGTTCTAGAATATGAAAGATTTTTAACCCATTGTTGATTAATATGCACACCTTTGTATTAATTCTTGCAGATCAGCAATGGTATTGGAGTTATCTCTGGACTTGTTCAGCTCATACTATATGTTTATTATTGGTTCAACGGATCAGAAAACAAAGATGATGATGATGGTGATCATGTTCCAAATCCAACTGTGGCTGCAATCTGATCTCAATATATGGCACTTTTATTCTTTAATAAAAAAAATTAGGATGACATTATTTTTACAAATTTTGTAAATAGATAATATCTTGGAATATTCACTTGTTGCTTGCATGTCAAATTCTTGGAATAATTATTGAGTTTTTCCTAGCAATTGAATCCTCTACATCTTCATGGAAAGGAATACAATGGTTTCAAGTTAGAACAACTCTATATTGTTCGAAAATGCACTCACAAAACTTACCCGTCATTATCAACCCATAGAAAAAAATTTCAACACTTCCTATTTTACACAAATTTTGATGGGTAGAAATTATCACTCAAAATTTTCTTTAATTTTTAACTCAACTAACAAATATCAATATTATAATAAATTAAGCAAAGTTTGAATAACATATTTGACTGGCCTCAATCTAAATCAGGATCAGCCAAGAACCAAATTATGTTATAAATAATTTATGACATTATTAATTATGTTATAAATTTATTTATAGATTAGAGTCCAAATTATATAGTTGTTGAGCTGTTATTTGGTTAAAATCTAGACTGCGATTATGTTACCATTTTTTTATAATATTAAAATTAAAATAATTTCTATAAATATTTAAAACTTAATTTTATTGTACTAACCTTTAAAAATTATAAATGATGTTTGCTTTAAATCTTATTTATGATATATGTAAAATATAAATAAAATTTACTAAATTGAATATTTTTAATTTCAAATAATCAACCACCTGCATTAAATATTTTTGAATTAAATAAATGGTAGATTAAGAATAATAACATTAAATGATTCAATTAATATATATCTTTTGTCGCTATTATAACAAGAATTTTGTTGCATTTTCAGGTCTTGATTATGACTATATCTTGTCTCTAATTATAAACACATTTTAGGAAAAAATTGTCTCTAAATATAAGTGTTATTCTATTTTAACAAGTGTATTTATTATTTTTTTTTACAAACATACTCCTTATTAATACTACTAATTTATCTTACCATATAAAAGTGTCATTCAATTTAGTTATTGTTTTCTCCTTTTATTTAAATAAGTGGTTTCGATACAATTTTAGTATTTTTTTTTTCATGTTTAATTGTCTATAATTTTGTCCAAGTGCAATGTTATGTTCTGTCTTCTTGGTGTGGTGTTTAATTTTTGTCTTGTTGTATTGTTCTTAGTTTCAAAACGTAATTGTCACCATTATTAACATTATATTCATCAAAAAGCTACCAGATTTATAGTTAATTTGGACAAATCAAATACCACATATAGTTAATTTGAGTTTGAAGTTGAAAAGTGTTATGTAATCGTATATAAAAAGTGTGGAATCTCGTTACAAAGTTAGTGACTTATTTATCTTTTAAGATGTGTAGATTCTTTTAAGGTAGATACCAATAAATAGTATAATTTTGTAAATAACCAGGGTCGATCCAACACGTTATGAAATCTAAAGTGAAACTAAAAGACATACAAATCTTTTCAAAGTTAATAAATAAATTATTAATATTTTATTTAATAACTATAGCAATTTTTTTGGCATTAATTATGACATTTTGAAATTCATTTTCTCTATATTTTTCAAAAGATTAAATAAGACATTTCAACTGTCCTACAATAACATCAAGAACTCAAGTATAATTTTTCATTTTTTAGTTGAAGGAGAAAAAGTGTATATATATGTTGTATCACTTTAAGAATTCATGTTAAGAATGTGTTTACTAAGGGTCTCATGATTTCATTTTTTTTTTTTGTAACTTTGAATAATTTGATTTATATTTTCGAATTCTTATATTTGATTTATATATATATATATAGACACTAGGAGGTGATCATCTGAGTTAGTTAACTAGTAACTAACGAAGCTAACAACTTGTAAGAACAAAACTAACTAACATAACCCTAATTGGATTTAACCAAGTTAAACAACTTTGGTTTGCTGGTCAAGTTACTATTGATGAGCTAAGATTGATATTTGGTCATTATAATATAGCGTATAGTTAGGGTTATCGTCCTAAAGTTTAAACTCTCCTCTCAAAAATCTGTTATTAAGTCTCTAATATTAAACATCCTATTAAAATAAATTTTTTAAAGCACTGACCAATTATTTTATTATTTTTTGTGAGCTTAAATGAGAGGGTCTGTAGGTCTAATGTACGGTTAATTGAGATATTTTTTTTGAAAAATTTTTGAAATTTATTTTTCTCGAAAAAGAATCAGAAAAAATTCTCTAAGATATCTAAAATATTTATTCTCGAAAAAAATTTTAATCATTTTTTTCACGAAAAATTTTATGAGAAAAATTAAAAAAAAATTATTTTTTTTGAAAAATTTGATTTTATTTCTCGAATAAAAAAATTTCAAGGAAAATAAAAAAAAATTGTAAATCCTTCTTTCTTGAAAAATTTTGAGAACAAATTTATTTTCTCAGAAAATAAAATAAAATAAAATGTCGATTTTTTTTTTTTAAAAAAAAGTGGGCCATAAGCCCACAAAATTTTAGGGGCTTTGGCTTTCTTTTTTCGAGCTTTTAAACTATGAAATTTTTTTACCTCTCCAACATGTGATCTGGGGTCAATAATTAGTGGTTTGTGAAATTGACAGTAGTATGTATAACTAATAGCTCATAAGCTATTTGAAATGTTTGGTAAAATTAGCGGTTCAATTAGTTTAGAATATGGACAACATACAAAAAATATTATTGATTTAAAATAAATTTTATTAATTAATATTTTAAAAGTAAAAATTTTAAATTTATTTTTTATTAATTTAAAATTTATTTTTTGTTAATTTAAAATTTATCAATTTATATATTTTGTATTTATTTATCTATTTCATGTATTTTAAATTAAATAAATTATATACTTTAAAATATTAATTATTTAAATGAACTTATAAAAAAATACTATAATTTATAAATTAACACTACTACATCGCTTATAGTTCTATTAGTAGCCACGTCAGCCTCTCATCCAAAAGTAAACAAACCCCTGCATTTTCGTCAAGGGATCAAAATCCTGTAAATTCTAGAAAGCCAAAAATGCAATCTAAACCAAAAAGCTAAAATAAGAACTCTAAATTCTTGAAAGCCGAAAATGCAATCTAAACCAAAAAGCTAAAATAAGAAGTGCTAACTTTATCCTTAATTATAAGATTCTATTTTTGAGATTTTATATGATACGTCATTCGATATTTATTGGTACATTTGACATTCAAATAAATAGTTAAATTAATTTTTTTATAAATATTTTTTATCATTTATATAATTATAATAATTAAATATTATTTATCAAATTAAGGTATCAGTAAAATAATTTTGTTTTTAATTTTTATTATTCATAATAGTAAATATTGAATATTTTTTTACAATAAAATGTAAAATTTTAGTATAATATTTGTAAACAATGAAATGATATTTTTTCTTATGTAATGATTTTTTCAAAAATACAAAAATCGACAAATAATTCTTTAATTCATAAAAATGATCGTTAATTTATTAATTTAAAAAAAATACTTTATTAAAACATTTTAATTTATGAATATACTATACATATCCCCTTCTATTTTATATATTTTTTCCTTTAATATAAGATCATTTCAGATCTATTAGTGATTTATTTACAAAAATTTATCTATTTAATAAAAAACTTAAATAAAAAGCATTTCTTATGATATCGATAGTGACAGAGAAAAATATCTATAAGTTAAATACTTTAAATGAATTTATTATCAAAACTATTTTTTTTATATGCATAACTTTGTGTCGTAGTCTTATAATAACTTATGAATAAAATAATAAAAAATATAAATTAAAAAGAGGTCTTAATTTTGTTTAATGCTAAAATTTGAATTTAAATTAAATTAAATTTTATTTGTTTACAATTAAATAATAAAATTTGTAAAATTTAATATTTAAATTTAAAAAATAATATTTGATTTAATAATATCGACATTTGCATGCGTAGATTAAATTTTTAATGATATTAACGAAGTAACTACAAATTTCAAATACAAATGTTTAAAAAAAAAAACTTTTTTTAATAACAACTTTTGAGAAAAACCAACTTAAACACCGAAAATAAAGTTGTAATGATAGCGATTACAGGTGTAGTTTTTCAAAAACAAATTTATAATAAATAAAAAATAGAAATAAAAATTTGTATATAATCGTAACTTGTTTCAGTCTCCTTCTTCGTTCACGGGTTCCGTTCTTCTTCTCTTCCTCTCTCTCTTTTCTTTTCAGCGTGTTTTCTGTTTTGGATTATTTCTGCACAAAAATGGTGACCGCTTCATTAGCTCGTAACATTGTTGGAATTATAGGTTTTTTATTATACTTCATCTTCTCTTTTTCAATCGTACATAACATATATGAATTGAATTTCTATGTTCGAGTTTTAATTTGATTTGCATTGCATTGCATAATTTGCATTAATTAATGTGTGTATGATTCATTAATTTGCATTAATTCAGTTCCAGAAGTTTTTAAGTTTCTGTTAATTTTAACTTCTTTTTTTTCTTCTGATAATTAAATTTATCAATTCATGTATAAAAAAATAATTTGATCGATGGTATGTTTTGAATAATGCAGGCAATGTTATCTCGTTCGGTTTGTTCTTCTCACCAGCGTAATTAAACTCTCTTTCTCTCTTTACTCTGTTATTTTTTTTTTTTCTGTGTATGCCTGAATCGTGATTTATCTTGCATGTAAAGTAAGCAGTGATAATGCACTCTATTTTCCTTTTTGTTCTTATCAATAAATTTATTGAGTTTAATTGGTATATAGTGTAAATTAATTAACTCTACACTGAATTCAACGAACACCCCCTGTTTTGTGTATATGGTACTAGTATGAAATTTAAATTTCAGTTATTATTGATGTATGGTGACGAAATATTGAATTTTAGGTAAAAAGTTGTAGTTTCTTAATTTATGAGATGTTGTTACTTGTTACCATAGCACTGAAATTAAAACACATCTTATATAAAATCTTATAAAATAAAAAGTGCATTTGTAAATGTCTGGTTTGATGGTTATTTTATGAATTTAATTGAATAACAAAAAATATATTCAAGGATTAAATTAACTATAAAATAAATGTATTTGAGTATTAAAACTGTTGTAACAAAAGATACATTTATGTATATTTTTTAAAGTTTGATATATTGAAGGACTATTACGACTCATATCAAAATATCTGTATATAACTTATTCATAGTGATTTATACAAGTACTAACAAAGTTTACGTGATTTTGATATCTTATGTGATTTTGATATCTCACATTTTGTCCGAGTTTTGGTTTCATTCATTTGAATTTATTTTTAGATTTCATCCCTACAATTTAAGATTATCATTGTTTTAGTATTTGATAGTATCTCACATCTAAGTTAGGTGACATGAAATAATGACCTGACATACTACATATTTTGGTGCTACATAGTTTCTACATCATCATTGCCATGTCATATATTTTTTCTATTTTAAATTTGAAACTTTGACGTTTTAGCAAAATCATAATAATTCGTCGTAATTGTGATAAATTCAACTTGATCCCAAACATGATTTTAAATTTTCCCCTCTAATATACCAAAACAAAAACAAAAAACACACATTTGAACCAACTTTACTCTCTAAACAATTATATATACACTCTAAAGAGTTTTAGATATTTAATCAAAATTTACTAATTGGATATGTAATAATACTTCATAACATTATTCTTTTTTTTAAAACAAATCATTATTCTTAATAGATGAAATAAAATTGGATTTTATAGTTATTATTAAATTATAACTTCTTGTGTATCTAGATTTTTTGAGGAAATTGTGTATATGCATTAAAGATAGAGAAAATAGAACATACATCATCAATGTAAATTACACTCACATCTAATTATAGTGTAATATTTGACAGTTATTTTTAAATCGCGGTTACAAAATATACTTATGTGAATATATCATGATTTCTCATTAGATATCGATGTAAAATTATTTTATTGTCAAGATTAAATGATTACTTACAATTTTTTTTTTGTAACCAAATATTTTCCATTTTAGAATTGGATATTCTAATTAAAAATTAAAAGTGGTAGAGTTTTTTTGAGTAGAACAGAGTGATATTATGTTAAAACTATTAATTGGTTTGTTATAATGTAATTTTTGTATGAATATTGTAGTCCAACTTTCTATAAGATTATAAAGAAAAAGGATGTGGAGGAGTTCAAGCCTTATCCATACATAGCTACATTATTAAATTGTGCATTTTGGGTATTCTATGGAATGCCTTTTGTGCATCCAAATAGCATTTTGGTCGTTACCATCAATAGCGTTGGGCTTCTATTCGAGTTCGTCTATCTTTCCATATTTTATATCTATTCCAACAACAAAGGAAGGGTATGTATATACTTCAACCCTGATTATCCATGACATTCATTAATTCATGAATTTTTTTGATAAATTATTCTAAAAATTGTCTTTAATTCTAAACATGTGTCAAACGTGACTGAATCATAAAACAATCCATTCATCTTACTAATTGTCTCTCATACTAGCCTATAAAACCACTATTTTTCCTCTTTTTTTGTTGATAAGTCTTGATTAATCCTTGAATTCTATCAATATTTTATATGATAGATACTCTCTTTACAATGGATTATAAGTAAAAATTAATTAATTTTAATTAAATAAAAAATTAAATTTATTGCTTAAAATGTCCTTTATAGCTAATAAATTACAACATTAAACATATAAAAAATTAAATTAAGTGAGAGATAATATAAAATTATATATATCAATAAATAAGATAGAAGTTGTTAAAATTTGTTTATATTTAAAAAAAATGATTCGATAATTCTCCTTTTTCTTTTAAGAGAAGCCCAACCAAACCAAGTTTCTTTTAAGAGATAATTCTCCTATATATTCTGCTACTCACTACTATTTTTCCCTAATTTCAGAAGAGATTGATGCTTTATGTTCTTATAGAGGCTATTTTCTTTGCTGCCATCGTTCTTATAACAATGTTGGCACTACATGGCACTACCAAAAGGTCTTTAGTGGTTGGTATTATATGTGATATATTCAACATAATGATGTACGTCAGTCCTCTTACCATCATGGTAAGTAATTAACTTCTATCCCATATAATTTATATATGACTTGAAATTTAATCTGTAAAATAATTTATTTTAAAAAAAATTGTTTTCTTTCAAAAGTGTCATATTTCTATTACAATTTTTTTATTTTAAAATAAGAATATATAAAGGTTTAAATATGTTTTTGGTCCCTGTAAATATGACCTTTTTTGATTTTGGTCCTCGTAATATTTTTTTTTTGGTTTACATCCATGTAATATCAAAATAGATTTATTTTTTGTCCTTACCGTTAAGTGGACGTTACAAAAATGTTAACTCACAAAGGGAAACAGTTTTTGGTCCTTGTAAATATAACACTTTTCAGTTTTAGTCCCTAAAATTTTTTTTTTTTTGAATTTCATCCCTGCAATATTCAACAATCTTTTTAAATATAAAATAGGTTTAATGATAAACTTATGCCAAGTAATGTTTAAAATATTTTCACTTAAATAATTTAAAATTTATTAATCTTTTGTTTTATTTATTTATTATTATTAAATTAATTTTCATTTCTTGGTTCAAAAAAATCACTAAAATCTTATGTTTTATTTAATTATTATTATTAAATTAATTATAGGTTTAAATATGTTTTTGGTCCTTGTAAATATGACCTTTTTTGATTTTGGTCCTCGTAATATTTTGTTTTTGGTTTACATCCTTGTAATATCAAAATAGATTTAGTTTTGGTCCTTACCGTTAAATAGACGTTACAAAAATGTTAACTCACAAAGGAAAACAGTTTTTGGTCCCTGTAAATATATCACTTTTCAGTTTTAGTCCCTAAAATTTTTTTTTTTGAATTTCATCCCTGCAATATTAAAAAATCTTTTTAAATATAAAATAACATACAAATTGATCTTTATTAATAATAAACTTATGCCAAGTGATGTTTAAAATATTTTCACTTCAATAATTTAAAATTTATTAATTTTCTGTTTTATTTATTTATTATTATTAAATTAATTTTCATTTCTTGTTTCAAAAAAATCACTAAAATCTTTTGTTTTATTTAATTATTATTATTAAATTAATTATATTAGTATAAAATAATTATTAAAATAACTTTAGATTTAAGTTTTATAATTTTAATTAAAATCTCCTTTTACGCTTTAGATTTTTTTCATTGTAACTTAAAATAAATAAAATATATATTAGGTGATAGATTTATTTTAATCATTATTTTATACTAATATAATTGTAGTTAATATAATATTAATTTTATTTTAATTATAATATAATATTATATGTTTATTTTAATTATTATTATTAATATAATTAATATAATTAAAATATATTAGGTGATAGATTTATTTTAGTATAAAATAACGATTAAAATAATATAATATTAACAACAATTATATAATATAAAATAAACATATAATATTATATTATAATGAATATAATTATAAAATAAACATATAATATTATATTATAATTAATATAATTAAAATAAAACTCGAATTTTTAGAAACCTTCGAAGCAGACCATTTCGAAACTTTGATGTTCATCTAAACTTTCGAGTTTTCTGGAAAAATCTGGGAAACATCATTTTGAAAGTTTGTTTAATTTCTGGAAAACACGTTTCGGAAGTTTCAAGTTAATCAAAAGCTTCGAAATTTCAGGTTATTTCCTGGAAATTGCATTTCGAAGGTTTATGAGAAAAACAATTTCGAAGGTTTTGTTTTAGGCAAAGTTCTGAAAATATTAAAAATTCTTACTTTTTTTTATTTCGAATTTATCAAATATTTGAATATTTTAAAAAAATTTATAATTTCAATTGGGGGTGGGGACCGGTAACTTTTTTTTTGTTTTTTATAAATAGTAAAAAATGGTATTTTGGTCTTTCCATTAAAATGAGGGTGGGAGGTATAGGAAGGGGGTGCACGGTACATTCCTCAACATTAAAATATATCTTCGCTCAGATCTAAATATTCTAAAGATCAAGACGTATTTGTTTTGATTTAATCCCTTTTAAAATGTTTGATCGCATGAGGGGTAAGTTTGAGTTTTTTTAAAGAATGTGGGATAAGTTTGTTGGATTTAATTATTTATTTAATTAATTATGAATTGATAATCATAATAATAAATTATTGAGAAATATTATTACTTAATTATGATCTCTTATTATAAGTATTAATTAATCGTTAAATATGTTTGAATTTTGTTTCTAAATCTATTATAATGAATTGAAATATTCCGTTAACTCAAATGATAAGTTCAACACTACCAAATAATTGTGTTTTTTCTAAGATATTCGTGGGGACGACCCCATGAAATAAAATAAGTTTTCAAAAATCAGCAAATCCATTAAAAAATGCAACAAACAATAATTACAAAAAAAAAAAAAACATTTTTCAGGGGTAATTCCTTGGGCAAAAGAGGGAGAAACTTCTTTTCTTCAAATTTTAAGTGTTTCTGAAATAACCCTTATGAAAAGGAATTTACATTGATCATTGTAGCACATTGGGACTCTGCATGTATTTTCAAGGAGTTTGGCTAAAGTCTAGGAGTTACCTTCGCTAAAGTGTTTTTTTTTTACCATTATAGTGTGTTGGGACAATATAGGAATTTCCGAGGAACAGGCCGAGGGGTTATCCCTATGAAATTGACGTGGACCGCTTACGTGGCGAATCCAATTATTAGCCAACTCATTGCCACGTAAGAGAGGGGCTAATTTATTCGATTTTGGAAATATGAAGGGCTAATTTGTCAGATTTTAAAAACGAAATTGAAACTTAATTTTTTTTTAAAATCTTAAACTTTGTCATCATTGCAATGGCAACATCTCCATCTATATAATTCATTCTTATTCTTCTTCTATGATTTCATATCTTCTTCTACCAACAACCTTCATTTATATAATCCATTTTTCTTCTTCTTCTTCTTTCATAGTATTCAAATAATAGAAAATGAAATAATCAAAAACCACTTATTCTTTTTCCTCCATGTGTGAAAGCTTGAACCCAATGATTTTCAAATGTCATTGAGAAAGAAAAGTTGTTGTTAGAGTTGCTGAAACTAAAAAGAACTTTGGAAGAGAATTATTTTCATGCCCCTTTACCAACTTACCAAGATATGTGGAATGGAAAGCTATTTGGCAAGGTTGACAACTTGGTAAAAAAAATAATCGACTAAGGACAATGGAAGTGATGATGTTAGGAAAGCAAGAATGATGGACAAACCATTCTTATTATCTAAGGGCCCTCAAAGTGAAGAGGTGTGAAAGATTAGGTTGATGGACAAAGTTGAGTAATTAGGAAATGAAATCAAAATATTGAAGTATATTTTGACAATAATGTTTATATTTTGTATTTTAAACCATTACTATAGGATATAGTAGTTTCAATGTGTTTATATAACATTGCTACTGGGAAATTTAAATATTCAATTTGGTAAATGAAATTTAAAAGCTATAAGCAAATAGGTCCCCAAAAGATTACAATTACAAGCAAATTAGCTCTTAAGAGATTCATTTTCAAAATAATCTAAATATCAAAATGCATTAATAAGGCTCATTTAACTCTAAATAAATGACCATTACATCATCCAAAATATATCATAACATTATCCAAATAAGTGTCAAGTATGTAACACCATAAGTTAATGTAGGATATACTTATCACCAGAGTTTCTCTTCCTTTGTAAGCTACTCTCGAGTTACCTCTTCTATCTGTAGCTTTAACTTTTTATAAATATTTAAGCCATTAGACGTGAGTAATCTAATGACTTAAACTCTACCTAAAAAGCATGTCATAAAGACTACATTAGTTTTACCAATGCCCTCTTCTTGTTAGTAACTTTATTTTGGTAATATTTGACATAATTACGTCCATAAGTGGTGCCCCACTTATCCTCGCTTAGCCTTTGCTTTTGTCATATATAAATGGAGAATTCATTTTGTTAGAATGAATCCTATACTTCTCACCTTGTTCAAACATCTAGTAACCTCTTCTTGTTAGTAACTTTATTTTAGTAATATTGGACATAATTACGTCTATAAGTGGTGCCCCACTTATCCTCGCTCAACCTTCGCTTCCATCGTATATAAATAGAGAATTCATTTACACACACACACCGTTGTATATAAAACGAAGAATTCATTTACACACACACTAAAAAAATCAAGGAAACATGATTATGGTAGATTTTTTCCAAAACAACCCTAAATTTATGTTGCAAAATAGAGTCTAACTGCAACGTCAATTGACCGGAACTTATAAGTATCATAATTGAGTAAAAGAGCACTCTCTGGAAAACTTATGATGTCAAGTTTATAGATAAAAAAATTCAGCTTAAGTCCCCAATTTTTGCAATTTATCAAAACAATACACAAGATCATAAAAACAGGACAACAATTTTGGTCTAACTTATAACTCATTTTTAAGCATCAATACTCAATTAAATATGACAAAGTTTGTACTCAAATTGAAGGTAATTGAGTATAGTTTCCATAAAACTAACAATCATTCGAAAATAAGCTTTAGGGAAAATCTTATGACCAAAACATCACACGTTTCAAGCGAATTTTAAGCTCGTAACACTCATCCAATGACACTAATTTCCTAACAAATTTTTACAAACACAAATGGTACAAATTATGAATAAATCAAGCAATAAATACATCAAAACAACATCACAACGTCAATTCACTCCACATAATTTGTTACAATAATAAAATTCAAACTCTGTAATCTCAAACACATCAAAAGGCATAATTTCATGTCATCAAGGAAATTAAATTCTATTTTAATCTATTCTCAATTTCAACCATAGAACTTCACATGCATGACCTATTTTAATCATATATTCTAAAACCCCTAAATCTAACATAGAAGAAATCTCTGTCTTCATTTCAAATTCTTAAACCCCAAATCTCTAATCTATGGCAAACATTACCTCAAACATTCATGTAAGGAAAATAAGGGAAGGGAACTCACCTCTTAATTTTCAAAAGAATTGAGAAGATGATGATACTCTCAATTTTGTCTTCATTGGCTTCTAGCAAGAAAAATATGCATTCTTCCTTTCTCTTCTTCTTGATTTTCCAAGGTTTTTTCTCCTTTCTCGTTCTCTTCATCTTCTTCTTCTCTCTCTCTCACCCTTTCTTCTTCTCCCTCTAAGTTCCTTTCATTTTTTTTCGTCTTTTCTCTCTTAGTTTAGTGATGTGTGTGTTTTGTGTTGGTTTGTGTCGTGTAAATGGAATGAGGAAGGAATAAGTGGTGTTGACTTGGTCAATTGGGTTTTTGCCTTATGGAGCTTTCATACTAAAATGACCTTATTTATATTCACTCTTATAATTCCCTTACTTATAACTCCAAAACAAACTATAATATGTATCACTTTATATTATTTATTTATTAATTTATAAATTATAATTGTATATTATTAAGTAAAATATAAAATAATTACTACTAATTATTTAATGTTAAAGAGGAATGTTATAAAGTACATCATCTAAATGATTCCAAAAGAGAGATTAATAAGTAACAAGTGTCAATTACATCATCCAAAATATAGCAAAACATCAACAAGACAAAAAACATGATTCAAAATATTTCATTTTTCAACTACTTCATTCTTCAAATATTCACTCATATGTTTACTACCCTTGATTTGGAGGTTGCATCTTTGGATTAGGAATGAAATACATTAAATTTGATTAATGTTCTTGAGCTAGACTTAGAAAATGACACTATGATGGTTGGTGGTCTAGGGGCTAGTCTTATAATGGGTGGTGGTACATTCATGAATGGTAGTGTAGGTCTCGTGATGGGTGATGGCCTTATACCAAACCTATCAAAGTATATAACTTGTCATCTAAGTTCATATGTTTTAACCTGCAAAAAATAATAATCATTATACACAAATCAATCCCTAAAATTGCATGCTTACTAGAAATTTGGTCCCTACAATCATATTAAAAATTGCAATACAATCTTTGAGTTATCATTCCGTTTTCTAGTCTTTTATGCATCTCCTTAGACAGGTACCTCTTGGGACAACACTTGATCTTCATGAGTGAGTCCATATTATGAAAGTAGTATTTCAGTTTGGCTTTTCAGTTTGGGGGAGAAATTAGAGAAATTGGAGAAATCATTGAGCACGTTTTGAGATAATAATAGAAAAAAGTAGGAGAGAAAATTGATGGAAAAGGGAAAACGAAAATAGTGAAAAAAGAGAAACGAAAATGGAGAAATTATCTTTGGCAAATGGCATGAAAAAATTCTCTTCCAAAGTTCTTTTTAGTTGCAGCAACTCTAACAACAATTTTTCTTTCACAATAACATTTAAGAATCATTGGGTTCAAGCTTTCACCCTTTAAGGAAGAAGAATAAGTGAATTTTGATTCTTTCAATTTCTACGATTTGAACACATGAAAGAGAAAGAATAATGGATTATATAGATGGAGATGTTACTGTTGAAATGATAAAAGAGTTTCATTTTAAAAAAAAAAAAAATTGAGTCAATTTTGTTTTTAAAATCGAGCAATGAGTTGGTTAACAGTTGGGTTCGCCACGTAAGTGGTTAACTTCTACGTCAACCTCATTAATAGAGTAAACTAACGGATAGACTGTGTTGCTCGACGTCTTTCTCTTTCAAGATGTTATTTGTCTATTTTGGGGTAAATGCCCGACCCCTACAATTTTATGAGGCAATTTGGTGATTTACTTTTTATATATGTGTAAACATGGTGTAATTTTGTTCTATTAATCTAAGTGTTACTAGTTTATTCAAAGATTCATTTTTTTTTTTATTTTAGCAACTTTGTATTTATATTGCATCTAAATGTATGAATATTATTTTGTAATAAAATAATTTAGTAAATGCACAAAACCTCTAGAATACTCCTAGCTCGTTTTCCGAACATGACAACCTCTCAATGATCCATAACAATTTTTTTGATGATTAATTTTTGTTAGCTAACAAAGAAATCAAAAGTAAAAATTTTACATTTAAAAAAAAAATCAAAATTGAGACTTTTGAAAATTGAATGGACAAATTTTAACACAATTTTAGTATTATATTTCTATATTTAGATAAGTAACAAATGTTGAGGCAAAATCTCAAATCAAGTTTTTTAAAGATAAAAAAAATAGTAAATTAATCACTAATCATGATTCTGATTTTGTTGCTATTTTTTGAGTGATTTATTTAAAGACAGGTGATCAAATACATTCATACAAACAATCAACGATCTTATCATGAAATAAATCCATAACATCATGTCTTACTTGAACTAGAGATTGATTACAAGAACATTATGATTTATCAAGGAACATTCTGGTTTTTATAAAAAGATCATTATGCTTATTTCTTTTTAAGAACAAAATTAAGACATAACGTTCTCTATAGTTCAAACCTCAAGTTAAAGAATATCAAGAATACCCAAATTACTAATCAAGCCCATATCTCAAGATGAAGGCCCAAAGAAGCAAAACAGCCTTCAGATCGATGATCAAATTAATCTCCAGATGGATAAGCTGTAAGCAAGGACAACAAGGACAATGGTACATTGTTGCTGCACTTTTTGCAGAAAACTCAACATGCTTCTAAGACAAAGGATTGACACTAAACAACTACTTAATCACTCATCCAAGTTTTCCATACAAACAGAGTCAGGAACGTTCTGGTTTTGAAGAAGAGCATTCTGGATCTAATAACACATATGCCTATTAAAGTTCACTCTAGACAAACGTTTTACTCAAGTTAAGTAATGACTAAAATGAGCCTTTTCTGATCTTCTCTCCATCTATAAAAAGTACATCACGGTGAAGAAAACTGCAAGAGTTTTTTGTGCAATCATTCCAATACTCAAACAATCATACTCAAGCAACAAAACTCTTCACTCAAGCAAAACTTTAACTTTCTCTTATTATATTCAAGGATCTCTTTATTGAATTATTGCTGATAATCAATCTCAAAAAAGTGTTGAGTAGATTATGATCCTAAAACCTTTTATCATACACATAATTTAAAACTCAAGTCTATATCTTAAGATATATTATGTTGTAAAAACCCTTTTAATTATTAAAAGGTAACTTTTAAAAAATCATTTATGAACTGAAAGGTAACTGTAAAAATCAAGAAAGATAGTGTGAAAGCAAGAACGTTCTTGTGTCAAACACATTAGTGGAAAAATTCACAGATTGTGAGAATTAGACGTAGCCCAACTTGAGTGAACCAAAATACATCATTATATGATATTCTTATCTCTATCCTTATTTATTTTCACTCAATAATCACATATCACGTATAAATAATTATTTTATTCATTTTTAACTCATCCACGTTATTGACTTTTTGTTTGTAACTAAAATTAATCTTGAGTTAATTTAAATTAAATTCAAAAATTAATATTTAAAAAAGATAACAATTCAAACTTCACTATGTTGGAACAAAACGATAATGCGCAGCGGGTGGGAGAAGAAGAAAGAAAACGATTTGCAGAAAAACGAGGATTGATCTTTGCATTAATCTAGGATCGATCCTGGATCAATCTTCATAGTAAAGAAACTTATTATTCACACATTACAATACACTTATTACAAGAGGTTAGTTATATAGGCCTTTTATAGTTTTATGCAAGGAAACTAACTAACTATGTATAACAACCTTCTATATGGCAGTTATGGATTAAACTCAACACTTCCCCTTAATTCATAACTGTTGTACATTTATAACACCAAGCTTCTTTCTCAAAAACTCAAATCTGTCAAGCTTCAAAGCCTTTGTAAAACCATCTGCTAGCTGCACTTCAGTTTGGCAATATTGCACCTCAATCATTCCATTGTTCACTTGCTCTCTAATGAAATGGAACCTTGTATCAATGTGTTTACTTCTGCCATGTGAGATTGGATTTTTAGCAAGGCTGATTGCTGACTTGTTATCAATTCTGAGTTTAAGAGGCTTCATCACTTCACACCTTAGTTCCTTCATCACTGAATCCAACCATATTGCTTGACAAGTTGCAAATGTTCCTGCAATATATTCTGCCTCGCAAGATGAAAGTGCAGTCACTGGTTGCTTCTTTGTACACCAAGATATGGCTGCTTCATTGAACTTGAAAACATAACCAGAGATACTCCTTCTATCTGTGATGTCTCCACACCAATCACTATCTGAGTATCCAATGAGTTCACTTCCTTCACCTTGGCTGCCATTAGGGAATAGCAGACCAAACTCCTTTGTGCCTTTTACATACCTAAGTATCCTTTTAGCAGCTATCAAGTGAGTCTTCCTTGGATCATTCATGAATTTGCTAATTACACTGACTGAGTAGCAGATGTCAGGCCTGCTATTGCACATATATCGCAGTGAGCCAACCATTTGTCTGAACAGTGTTGGATCGACCCTTTCTTCCTCACTGCACTCATCAATCTTTGAGCTTGTCTTTGATGGATTTGAAACTGAATTGCAGCTATTCATCTCAAATTTTTCCAGCAATTCACCTATATACTTCTGCTGATGCATAATTGTTCCTGTTTTCATCTTAAGAAATTCCATTCCTAGGAAGAATGAGAGTTCACCTAGATCAATCATTTCGAATTCAGATTTTAGCTTGTTTTTCACCCTTTCAATCTCTGATGCTTTGCTTCCAGTAATGAGCAAATCATCCATATATAAACAGATTATCATTGTTTCTTCTGCACTTGAACTCTGCACATATACACCAAACTCTACTGCACACTTTGTGAAGCCTATCTGAATTAGGAACTGATCGATCCTCTTATTTCAGGCTCTAGGGGCCTGCTTCAAACCATACAAGGCTTTATGGAGTCTATACACCATGTTTTCCTTGCCTTGTATTTCAAATCCAGGGGGTTGTGACACAAACACAATCTCTTCAAGTGGACCATTTAGAAAGGCTGATTTTACATCCAAATGGTAGAGTGACCTCCTTCTCATGCAAGCTAGAGCCACCACTAATCTTATAGTCTCAAGCCTTGCAACTGGAGCAAACACTTCATTGTAATTAATATCATGTTTCTGTAAGAATCCTCTAGCTACCAGCCTGGCCTTATGTTTTGAAATTTTCCCATTAGGATTTAATTTCAGTTTGAAGACCCACTTCACATCTATTTTCCTTTTCTTGTCTGGCAAGTTAACTAGCTCCCATGTTTGATTCATCTCAATTGATTGGAGTTCTTCCATCATAGCTTTCCTCCATACATCTATCTTCAATGCTTCTTTATAATTGAGAGGTTCAGAGTCTGCCAATAATGCAAAGTGAATGATATCACCTTCATCATTTACTGCATTATCATAAATTAATTCACAATCATTCAGCCTGCTTGGAATTTGTCTGATTCTTTGAGGTCTCACTGCTGCTGCCACTTCTTCTGGTTCACCTGCATCATTACTGATCACTTCTTCATCCTCTGATTCATCACTAGAATCAGGATAAATGCAACCTTGTTGATTCTCTTCGCTGTACACTAGTTCCTCTTCCCATTTCCACTTCTCAGCCTTATTCACAATTACATCCCTACTGGTATGCACCTTTTGAGTTACAGGATTATAAATTTTATAGGCACCTGTGGGATGATAGCCTATAAGTATCATAATCTCACTCTTATCTTCAAGTTTGCTTCTCCTAACATCTGGTACATGCTTATAGCATAATGAGCCAAAAACCTTGAAATGCTTCACACTCGACTTTCTGCCACACCAAGCTTCCTCTAGAACCTTCTGATTCAGCTTCTTTGTAGGGCATTTGTTTAAGATATAAGCAGCTGCAATGACTGCTTCACCCCAGAAGTTGTGTGGTAGGTTTTTCTGCTTGATCATGCTTCTTGCCATATTCAATAGGGTTCTATTTCTTCTTTCAGCAAGTCCATTATGCTGAGGTGTATATGGAGCTGTCACTTCATGCACAATACCTTGATTAACACAAAAATCGTCAAATTCTTTTGAGGTGTATTCTCCTCCACCATCAGTTCTCAAGATCTTAATAGATTGGTCACTTTCTTTTTCAATTAAGCTCTTGAATTTCCTGAATACCTCTAATGCTTCACTCTTAAGCTTGATTGTATACAGCCACATCATTCTTGTAAATTCATCAACAAAAGTGATGAAGTATCTGCTTCCCCCCAATGAAGATACTTCAAAAGGACCACATATATCAAAGTGGGCCACTTGCAGTGCTGCAATAGCTCTTTTAGGTGCTTCAGACACAAATGGAAACCTACTTTGCTTACTTTTCACACACACTTCACAAATAGTTTTTCTGACATTCAGCTTTGGCAGCCCATACACCAGTTCTTTGGAATTCAAATCACTAAGACTTCTAAAGTTTAGGTGACCATACCTCTTGTGCCATAAGCCTTCAACATCTTCACTAACTGCTACAGACATACACATCATTTTCTCACTTGAAATGTTGCATCTGTAGGTTCTATTTTTTGACATGTTTGATTTGAGCACCAACTTCTTCTTTGCATCAAACAGCTTCAAAGAGTCACCATCCATAGTCACTAACAATCCCTTCTCCACCAATTGACCAATGCTCATGAGATTACACTTCATCTCAGGAACATACATCACATCTACAATAATGATTCTTCTGCCATCATTGCTTTTGATCACTATATTTCCACTACCTTCAGCCATCAGGTTTCTGCTGTCAGCCAGTTTTATGCTTGTTTTCTTGCTAGCATCAAAGCTTGTCAACCATTCTCTATGTGATGTCATGTGGTTTGAACATCCAGAGTCAAGAAACCACTCTTCATTATTGATCTTCTCATCACTGGTAGTAGCCATCATCAACACTATACTAGAATCATCTCCATGAGCCAGATTTGCTTCTTCATCATCCTTTTGATCTTTCTTGAACCAACATTCATCTGCAAAATGTCCATACTTCTCACAGTTGAAGCATTGTACCTTACTTTTGTCAAAATCCTTCTTCTTGTTCTGACTTTTGCCAAAACCCTCTTTCTTTGAAGATTCAGCTTTGTCTTCAATCTTGTTCTTACCATTGTTGGACCAATTTGCTCTTCTCTTTCCCTTTTTCTTGAAGTCCTTCTGATTTCCCTCTTTCTTGGTAGTTTGAACTTGAAATGCTTGTTGAACTGATCTTTTAGAACTTCTATCAAACACCAGAAGCTCATGTGCTTCCAATGAATTTTGCAGCTATTCAATTTTCATAGTCTTCACATCCTTTGCTTCTTGAATGGCTACCACTATGAAATCAAATTTTGGACTTAAAAGATCTCATCACCTTTTCTACTACCATCTGATCTGTAATGTTCTCCCCACAAGTTCTCATTTGATTGACTATGGCTGTTAATTTTGAGAAGTAATCACTTACTTTCTGATCTGCTTCCATCTGCATCATCTCATACTTTCTTCTATAGGATTGTAGCTTCACTTGCTTCACCTTTTCTCCACCAGTGTGATAGTTTTCTAAGATGTCCCATGCTTCTTTGGATCTTGTGGCTTTCGAAATCTTCTCAAAATGATGGTTGTCAACATTCTGCTGAATGTAGAACAAAACTTTGCAGTCCTTTTTCTTGGCTTTCTTGAATGCATTCCTTTGTGCATCAGTTGGATTCTCTACCAAATCCTCATAGCCATCCTGCACAATTTCACTCACTTCTTGTGCTCCAAATAAAGATTTCATCAATGCACTCCATCGATCCCAGTTCTTGCCATCAAGAACCAGAATATGTGATCCAAAACCATTGCTATTCATTATGCCTATCAAGAATCTATCACTCTGTGTTTCCCTTGATTGTTCCCCTCACTTTTCACTCGTGTTTCCCTTGATTTTAACCCAGCTCTAGATGCCAATTGTTGGAACAAAACGATAATGCGCAGCAGGTAGGAGAAAAAGAAAGAAAACGATTTGTAGAAAAAAAAAAAAAGGATTGATCTTTGCATTAATCCAAGATTGATCTTGGATCAATCTTCACAGAAAAGAAACTTATTATTCACACATTACAATACACTTATTGCAAGAGGTTAGTTATATAGGTCTTTTATAGTTTTATGCAAGGCAACTAACTAACTAACTATGTATAACAACATTCTATATGGCAGTTATGCATTAAACTCAACACACTATCCGTGATTGATATTGCTACTTAAACAAATACACTTTTACTTTAAAAAAAAAACATTGTCAAACTTTAGACACTTTTGCTTAAAAAAAAACATCGTCAAACTTTAAATCATTCGGCGGCTATTAAACAATTGGTTAGGCATCTAATAAAACATGAATGACGTTAGAAATAATCGTTACTCCTTTTTTCCCTTTATTATAATATTTCATTTATCTTTATTCTTTGATAAGATTATTTTTTGAATTTTATATGTATTAACTATTTTTTTTATAAAAAAACTTCCTATTTAATTTATTGTTGGAAAACGTAAATTTTTCTTCACTCTTGTAGTGTTAATAAATATTGGGTAAAAGAGATATGTAAAAATAATATACTTCTTGAAAAATTTATTATGAGATGAGTGTGAATCATTTTGTTTTAGTTAAGACAAAATATTATTTATTATCCCTAATACAAATACTAATGTCAATAAAATTAGATAGATTAGAAAAAGAAACATCTACATTATATAAAACTAAGAACATGAAATCTACGTAAAATGATCAACATGTTTATTGTCAAAATAAAAATAAAAATAACACGAAAATAAATATCACAATTTAAAAGA
>JBBPBP010000004.1:20578895-20595304 GCA_037974735.1 Cicer chorassanicum
AATATATTGTATTATGCTGTTGAAAAATATTATAGTATTACAAAATAATAAGTTTGGCTATAGTTATTAGACTTGTATTTCTTTTAAAATATAGATTCAATTCAATCACAAAATTTAATTTTTAATTTTTTCTGTATTATATTTTTATCTCAATTCTCTTGTTTTTAACATATAAAAAAGGCTTTGTAATTTAGAGTTTGAACAAAAGATAAGTAAAATTTGAAAGAACTCGAGTTGTAATCCTAACTGAAATAATTATTGACTATATTTTATTTATTTTATCGTTGAATTATGAATTATTAAATAAATAAATAAAAAAGAAGGAAAGTTTGGTTAAAATGGTTCGGAATCAAATTTTAGTACTTTTGTTTGATTTCACCTTAACTAAAGCACATAAAGCATTTGAGTCCAACCAATGTATTAGATGCAATTTATATGCTAAAATGGTTATGAATGATGAATCTTTATCTCATTATTACAAGGCCTAATGTAGCATTTGCTGTCAACAAGCTTATCCAAGCACATGCAATCTCCAACTTTGACTCATATGCAAGCTCTAAACAAATTCTAATGTGTGCTAACCCATTTTTTTACTCCAGAATCAAACATACGGTCATAAACTATTGCTTTGTAAGTGATCTTGTAGTAGAAAATAAGCTATTTGTCTCACATGTTCTCACAAGTCACCAGCTGGCTAACCTACTCACTAAGTCAATCTTCAACCAGTATATTGGAGCATTTTTTCCTCAATAATAATCAATTACCAGTCGATTGCTCCTGAATCCATATATTACAATACATCTCCTTTTATAGTTAATGAGTTACACAAAATAACAAAGTACATACTATTCATGCACATGTCATGCTTTTAATTATGGAAGACATATTCACATGCCACCACATTCAATTATAACATTATCAGCATGCTCTTTAATAATGGAGGACATATCCACGACACATTTTGACTATTATGCCATATTATTATAACTACAATTAATTTGAATATATTTTGAATCAACTTTTCTCTCCTTTAACTAATTTATAGGCCTCCCTTTATTAAACTTTATCTTTAGAAAACCACCCTTTGTGAAAACCATTTATAGTTATCGAAATATATAAATTTTAAATCACAATTACTTTCGACATTTGATACCTCACTTTTACAATAACGTATTGACACCGATAATATATTAATAAATAAATGAATTAATTGATTAAATATAATGAATGTAAGTATTAGTGCTATAGAATATTTAAAGAGCATTTCCTTGTATTTGGGAGCGAAGAATAAAAAAGTCTACAACAATAATAAGATCTTAAAAGAATTACATAACAGTAAGTTAACGAGCAAATTCTAACTAGACTGTATAGTCCACCGTGTGGTTTTAAAAACAGTTTAATAATTATTATTTTTTAATAATGAGATAATAACTTAAATAATACTAATTTAATAAAATTAAAAATAAATAAATATGTATATCGACATCAATAAAATTATTATTTTATTTATAAAATTAAAATAAAAGTAAAAAATTATCACTTTTAGAGAGTATTGTGGATTGTGGTTAAATTTTTTAATAATTTTTAAATTTTTTAATAGTTTTTAAGTATTCATCCCTAATAACCATTTATAAAAGTAGTCATAGATCTATCTATCATGAAAAAACTTATATTTGATGGTCCTGTTTTGGTCAGGGACAACAACCATTCACCGACTCCTGAAAACACAAAGCCCAACAAAACAACACCTTTCATTCATTTCCCTGAGGGCAGTTCCGTCATTCCCTAAAATTTAATATTTTTGCTATTAGAAAGCACTTTATTAAGACGATGGCAAAATGGAAAACGAGCAAACCATAAAAAGGAAATAACACACAAAACACACAAACACCAACTTTTCCGCTGCAAGATTTTCATCCTCTAAAAATCTATATTTCTCAGGTGGTGTTCTCTTCTTCCTCCATAGCAGATAGCACCCCCTGAGATAAATTCACTTTCATTTCAATTCTAATTCCATTTGCATTTGCATTTCATTTTTCGTTTTTATTTTTCATTATCGGCTTTCAATGGCTTCCGATCCCTCCACCGATAAGAACATCGTGTTCAAAAAACTCAAGACAAAGTCCGAAAATAAGGTTATTCCTCCTTTATAATTTTAATTTTGAATTTCGTGCATCTTTGATGTTTGATCTCGCTCTCTGTGATTTGAAAATTTTGTTCGCATTCTCTGATTTACGAGATCAGGTTTTAGATCCGTGATTGTGATTTGTGTGCGTGCGTGTGTTTGATTTCTGAATTTTTTATGGTTTTTTTGTTTGTTTCAGATATGTTTTGATTGCAATGCGAAGAATCCAACCTGGGCATCTGTTACATATGGGATCTTCCTATGCATTGATTGCTCTGCCGTTCATCGAAGTCTCGGCGTTCACATCAGCTTCGTGAGGCAAGTTATGTTATAATTCTATGCTGAAAGAGTCTGTATGAGTTTGTTATTTGGTTGTGCATTGGTAGTGATGTGTTGTGCAGTGGTGAGATTTTGACGTGCGTGGTTTTAGAGCAAATGCATTGTTTGTTATGTTGTGTGAGTAGTGATTTTCTTGAATCAAATGGATAAACTTTGAATTGTTAATGAGATTGGACTATGAAGTTTTGCATCTAATACGTAGTTTTAGTTTGAAAAAGGGTAAAATGATTTTGTGGTAAGGAAGTAGTATAGAATAAACAACGCTGGTATTTGACTCCTATAGTGCATTAATTTTGGATTGTGAATGTAGATTTGGTTTTCAATTTTTTGTGGCAGGTTTTGAATTCGATTGGAAATCAGAATAACTGGGATTTCTATTTGATTTGGAAATATCGTTTTTTTTTGTATGTGCTGGGGGTGGCTGGGTTTTGGGAAGGAGTTGTTTGTCTCGTCTGGATCATTTAGAAAAAGTTAAGGTGGGACCAATGTGTTATCCATTGTTTGCATGGCATTTTGTGATAAAAAAGCTTGAGAAAGTTTCGTTCTTGTTTTTTTTAGCCTTCTGTTTTTCTCGTTGTGTTACACGATTAGATCGGCATTATATTAGAATCAGGATTGTAAGGATGATTGATTATATAAAGTCACATTGCTGCACTTCTTGAGTTTCCATGTGGTATGAGGACTTATAGCAAAGTAATAGAATAGATAATTGAAAAATATTAGGCACTAATTTATATCTATGAAGAGTGAAAGTGGTGTTTTAAGAGAGCATCACTTGACTAAGAGGTTTTATTGTCCCTGCAAACCAACATTTTTGTTGATATGAGTATATGACTGGAAAATTTTGAGCAGGATCATTTGCTTATTAAATTTTTCTAGGCTGATAAGTGTAACTTGTTGATCTCGATTCTAGAGAGATTTGACAGGCCTCATTTTATCTCGATCAATTAAAGCTTTTCACTTTGTCTACGTCTTCGTTTTATCTTGGTTATTTTAAGAATTGCAATACAATCAATAGATAGGAAGTGTTAGAATAGAAGGAAGAAGGAAGAAGGAAGAAAAGACTGACACCTACACGCCTTTTGTTATGTAGATCTACCAACTTAGACTCATGGACTCCTGAGCAACTAAAAATAATGATCTTTGGAGGAAACAATCGTGCACAGACTTTCTTTAAGCAACATGGTTGGACCGACGGTGGTAAAATAGAAGCAAAGTATACATCTAGAGCTGCAGAATTGTACAGGCAAATTCTTTCAAAGGAAGTAGCTAAAAGTATGGCCGAGGAGGTATGCTTGCCTTCATCACCTGTTGCTTCTCAGTCTGCTAATGGACTTCCTGATATCAGGACCAATGAGGTTCTGAAAGAAAACACTTCGGAGAAGGCAGAAAAGCCTGAGAGCACTTCTTCACCTAGAGCCTCGCATACAGTAGTATCAAATAATTTGAAGAAGCCTATTGGAGGTAAAAAGCCTGGGAAGAGTGGGGGACTTGGTGCACGTAAGCTCAATAAAAAGGTAAGCAAATAGTTAAGCCCAGTAGAAAGGTATACAAATTGTTATCTTTGTTTGTATGCTGTATACTGGAACTGCCTGTTGGGTTATCATTGTCTTTTTCTCTATTTTAATTTTGATGATTGGAATTGTTGACAAATTATCCTTGTAAAATGCAGCCAAGTGAGTCTCTCTATGAGCAGAAGCCTGAAGAACCACCTGCACCGGCGGTTCCATCCACGACAAACAACAACTTGCCTGCCAAGCCTTCTCTGACATCTCGTTTTGAGTATTTAGATAATGTTCAATCACCTGAATTGAACTCTGGAGGTTCAAATGTATTCAACCATGTTTCTGCACCAAAGTCATCAAGCTTCTTTGCAGACTTTGGAATGGATAGTGGTTTCCCTAAGAAGTTTGGGTCAAGCTCCTCAAAAGTGCAAGTAAGCCCTATGCGGCAACCTCTGCCCCTGTAATGTGTAACTTCTACTGCATGTGGTCAGCTTACGCAATTTTAGTTATATATGTTCATCTTCAAAATTTGATATTAAGTCATGTCCAGTTCAAAGTTTTAAAGAGATACAGATCCATCATGCAAAACATGGTGGAAAATGCTGGCATCAAAGTGTTATATATAAATTAAGAATTACTGGCTTAAACTTATTTTAATCTTTTAGCTTCTTTTTTTTCCGAAAAATTGTGGATCCCTAAATTCTAATGTGACATTGACATAACCACCCCAATTTTTTTTTTTACTGTTGTGCCAATTTAATGTAAAAAACTAGATGTGTTTTGGTTATGTTGGCTGAGAACACCTTGATTGCATGTGCAGAGGTTGGGTGCTATAACAATATCATCCCATGGTCTTACATGGACCATACATTGTTTTGCTAGGGGACTTTCGATATTCTTTAAAACTACAATAGTCTAAACATGAAATCATTGAAAAGTACTAGGAATGAAACAAACTTAATTAAGATTAAAGTTGCCAGCTCTGCAAAAATTCAACCATGGTTGTTACCCGGAAACTTCTTGCCACGTGATCCCAAAAATAAAGATGTGGAACTAAGTTACACAAACACGTGTATCTGAATAAAGATAAAACAGACAGAACTGTTTTGATTTGCTTGTTTCAATAGTACTTAGTAAATAAGCCATGTTACAGTCATGCTGAAAGGTGTTGATTATCTGTGGACAGTTTTTTATTGTTGCTACCAATGTTCATCTTATTAAATAAGCCATGTTACAGTCATGCCTTCTTCATTTTTGTTTTGTTTTTTGGCCACACATTTATTTTTTGTTGTGTCTTGTATAAGATTGAGGAATCAGATGAAGCAAGAAAGAAGTTCTCAAACGCTAAATCTATTTCGTCATCTCAATTTTTTGGAGACCAGAACAAGGCGGGAGATGCTGATACTCGAGCTACTTTGTCAAAGTTTTCAGTACGTGCCATCTCTTATAGTAACCTACTGCATCATATAGTGTGAGAATACATTTGTGTCAAACTTGGATGATCAGTCCCCTCTTATGGGACTATATTGGATTGCTTCTCTGAACTCACATTCTTTTAATGGCTGGAACTTATATTAAAGAGCAAACCCCTAAATTCATCCATAAGAAATTTTGTCATGGATACATTAGTTCTGAATGCAAAAACCCTTTCCTAGGCTCTATGCAATCTAAAGTATCGGTTGTATTAGTTTTTAAGAACCAGAGACAATAATCTCTTAAAAGGACTAAATTGGCATTTGTGGTTCTATGAATAGAGGGGAGGGGGGTGGGTGGTTTGCATTATCAAGGACTATTGTATCTGGCACCAATGTCCATGATTATGAGTTTATGACATTGGAATACTATTATTACGATAAACAACAAACAGCTCTGAAGTTATTTTCTGAACATCTTATGGAAACTCATTCCCGGTACTTTTTTAAAATGGTCTCATAAATTAGCTAACCTACTTTTGTTTGTTACTTATGTAGGTAGTGATGGATAAATTTAACACATGAAATTTGTTCTGTTCTAGTGTTAGAATTTTTTTTCCATCTTTGAATAAGAATTCTCTTAAATTTTTTGAGATTCAGAATAGGCCAGTGTTTGTTGAGTGAGATGAGCAAGAGAAAGGAGAAGTTTCAATTTTTGTAAATTGATTTTGGGCAGCAAAAAGAAAGGTGAATTTAAGAAACCTGAAAAATAGGAGACAACTATTATAGTTGGGCAGCAAAAAGAAAGGTGAACAACCAAAGATCACCTTTTTTTTGTTGCTGCCCAACTATTATTTTTCTAAGAAACCTGAAAAGTAGGAGACAACTATTATGTTTCTCTGTTAACTGTTATACTGGGACATTACAAGCTTCTTCTATTCGTGCATGGGTGAAATGGTGCGAATCACATGATATAGCTATTTAGCACACTTTGAGTAGTTCAGTGAGTGATTTAACTGTTACATACAACTGAAAATGGATGAAACCCTCAATACTGTGGTAAAAAGGGTATTAATTCCCATTTTATGATATCAAAAGGAGCAAATTACTTTCATGCTTTATGGGGGATGGTGCTAGTGTTGATGCTTGACTGTGTTTATTCTCTTGTTATTTCAGAGTTCAACTGCCATATCCAGTGCTGATCTTTTTGGTGACTCCGGAGATTCCTCCATTGATCTTGCTGCTAGCGATCTCATCAATCGATTATCTTTTCAGGTATTTTCTTTACATTATTTTGTATTCATGTTGTTCATCTCTTGAACTACGAAATGATAATTAAGTTCGCTGTTTTAGTTCCTGAAATTGATGTCTGATGGGATGCTTTGCCTCTTGCAGGCACAACAGGATATCTCTTCCCTTAAGAACATTGCAGGAGAGACTGGGAAAAAGTTCTCCTCCTTTGCATCCTCCTTGATGACAGATCTTCAAGATCGAATTCTCTGAAGTTGTATGTTCTGTATTTAAGAGAATCTTTTGAATTTTTTTCCCATACCAGCCAATTGTGTTTCTAATGTGATAGAAGAGTATACAATTCTTTGTGAAACAAAAAAATAATATACTATAAATTTCAATCTTGTGATATAGGGTGGTGTTTTTGTTTTGTCTCACATGTAATTTTTTTAGGGTGCTACTATGTTTTACTTACGTTATTAAACCTGTAGTTCTTGATGCTCAGTGCATATATTTTACGGAACAGGCGAATAATTGTAATGAAATTGTGTTTCATTTAAGCAAGCACACCTTTGAAATAGTAGTGGCAAAGAACACTTTTTATGTGTAAGATATTTATAATTGTATTTTATGTTTACTTATTTTGTTGTTTATATCTTTATATCAATTGAGATAGAAATATTACAATTGGTAGATAAATAATACCATTTTATATCATCAAAATTAAGCACGTCTAACTTTAATAATTTTTAATGGCACAAGTTTAGGTGAGGTATTAATCCTAAACTGTCCATCAAATAAGGTTTTCATCAAGAAAAGGTGAGGTTGTTGGAACTGAAATGATATGTTTTTTTTACCATAATTGAAATGAATGATACTTCGCGTATCTCGAAATATTGATGATAACAAATATTACACTTAAATGAAAATTTAGGCTCTAAAGTATTGGGGAAATGGGGAATACAACTACGTTCAAAAGCTCAAATTTATTATATTTGAAACATGATAGGCTCAAAGGTTTAGTATTAAGGCTAGGATCAATAGATGGTTCCGTCTTAAGACAGATTTATTTCCTTGATTTGAAGTTTGTCTGTTAGCTAATTTGTTTGGAGTATTTTTGTTTTGTTCGATGCTCAAGGAATATTCATTTTCATAATGTTCATTGATTGAAGTACTCAAGGTTAGTGTTTATCAGAGATTTCATCTTATCATTTGTTTGTCTTATCAACTAAAGGAATTTGTTACAATTTCTGAAGGCTTTTACCTACTTAGATAAAGTAGAAAACATGGCGAATTTCTATAAGAATAGCTTTGCTTATCTACAATATATATTCAATTGTATTTACACAATTACACTATTGGGTTGGTCTGTAACACCCTGATCTCTATACTTGTGCCTTATCTATTTAGTAACCCTTGTAATTGGTACGTTATATTATTTAACCAAGTTGTGGGTTTATTTAAGTTTTTATTGATTTTCACATTTTTAGGTCATCCAACAAGACCCAACTTATATGGGTGATATGGGTGATGAGTTGTCTTATGATTAATGTTTTATTCTCTATGGAGAATTTTAAAGCTCTCGTATGATAGGTTTCACCCTCTCTTTTTTTTTAAAAAAAAAACAAAGGAAATACGAGACCCTTCTATTTTTACTTTTGCAAATAAGGTATTCACAAATCATGTTATAAGGTATTCATTAATCATTTATCTATCACTACTAACCATTTCTTCTAAAGGACTACATGCACATTTGAATATACATCATAAATTATTGAAGTTTTAGTAACTTTTCTGTGTTTGGTTAGTTTCATTGTTAAATGCATTATAATGTTTTCATTTATTTGCACTAACAATTTTGTTGTATCTACTAATACTCTTCTCATTGATTAACTCACTCTGCCTTACTGAAGCATAAGAGTTTTGTCCAGTTTGTTATTATAGAGTTTCAAAAACCACAACTAAAAAATAGAATAAAATTAAGAGAATTTTCAAAACATATTTAAGCAGATCTTTGTGAAAGAGACACATAAGGGAGTTTCTGTAGTTAAAAATTTAATCATGTGATGAAGTATTTTCTTAGATAATTTTAATCTAAGATAATATCTCTTATATAGATATGACTTTGAGATGTACAATATGATTCGAAGGATACAATAAAAATCTTTTTCATTTCTACTTTTCTCTTTGAGCATTCATTTATCTCAGTATAGAGATTTTGTTTTACTACTCAAAAATTTCATAAAGGAATCATTACATAAAAGCAAAATTTAACACAAATATTCACACTTTTAAAAAGATACTATAATTTTTTTTTTCAAGACATTGATAAGGAGATGAAATTGCTATCTAAGAAATAGATATTCTGCTAATGTTTTTTTAATCTATTTTTCAAATAGCAATTACAGTCTTCAAGAATCAGTTAAAATTTTAAAACATAAATTTCACGAAAAAAATATAGAATTGATCCAAAAAGATACAATAATTCATACCATTTTACAAGTATTTTCAGCAGTAAAGAATCTTTACTCTTACACGGTAAAGTGCTCAATCAAGAGATCGAGCTCTGATACCAATTGAAGGTGCTAGAAAACACAAAAAAGGGAGGGGGGTTTGAATTTTTTTTCTCTATTTCTGAAAATTAGTTTAACTGCTTAACCAAAAAATGTTTTTTATCAAAACATTCAGCTTGCCATTATAAAACAGGTCTAGTGAAAATAAAATTGAATCATAAAGAACTTTTATTAGAATAACAGAGAGAGAGATAGAGAAAGGACACAAGAATTTTTATACTAATTCACAACAGTCTGTTGTGCATCTAGTCATCCCCTTATAGAGAGATTTTGCCTCAGCATCGTTGAGGACTTAATCCATTATTATAACAAACAAGTATTATTTACTCTACCTCTTCAAACTTTGAGTGTTCTTCTTTGGCATCTCCAGGTTGTCATCATTGGAACCCTTCTTAACTTTCTGGCAGTGTGTCGTTAAGGTTCATGAGTATTGTAATACCTCTTCAAGTACTTCGTATGGATGAAAAAGTTGTTGCCACTACCAGATTGATTTACATCAATTTCAGTTTGCGTCTGAATTGACACAAAATTTGTTTCTATGATTCTAATTCTCATTGAGAGAATATTACATTTGAAATCCTATATCAATTCAAGTGTATCAAACAACTTGATTGATTTACATCAATTCTAATAACTCTTTACTAAGAGAATTTTTCATTCATTCTTTTTTCTTTTGATGTGTTCTATTCTTTTACAAAAATTCTTCTTAACACATTGCCTTTTTCATTCTCTCGGTCATTTGTTTCATATTGACCGGTTTCTACTTAAATACAGAGAAATGTATCCGTTGAGAATTTATGGTTGGAGATCTTGAATCAACATTTAAGGCAAATCAACTTTTAAGACATATCCATATATATATATTCATAATGTATTCAATGTATCTTCTACTAAGAAGGCACATCTTAGAGGATGTGACTATTAGAAGATGTCATGCGCTTCTTCAGTCAGAGGATAAGTCCATCTTGACAAACAAAGGATTTTGGAATGTTGACTTCTTATCAGATTGTTGACTGTATCAAGGTATTGACTTGAAACTTGACCACACGATCAACTAGTTTACCAGAATTATCAGACGTAGAGTCATTAGAGGGAGCTTGTAATCATATTTTTCAGAGGCGGGTTGAGATCACGTTTATTAGAGTTAGACACAACAGATCTTCTAGAGTCATTGTGAACTTGTTTAGTAGATTCTTTTTCTTTGCTCATCAAAGGATTTAACTTGTACTAGAAGATTCTTTATTAGAGGGTTCATTTAAAGCATTATTCTTTTGGTCTTTGAGTCAATGGATCAACATGTGTTTTTAGTCAGAGGCAGATAATCATTGCAGCGTTCTTTTCCTTTGTCTTAGAGGAACCATCATTTACTTGTATTTCCTTTGTCTTCAATGTTTTAACTCGAACTGGAGATTCTCATATGCTTAGTGTAATACTTCTTATTGCTTATATTATGACTTGCTCTATTAGTAAACATAATTACTTGTTTATTAAGTGATAATATTCTTTGTGTTAGAAACACTTAGATTATCATCACTAACTTACTCATAATTTATGCTACCTTACAATAGATAGTCATTAATATACTTCTCTGTCTTCTAACTTAATATGCACACTTAACAAATATAGTTAGGAGATAGTTCTTGTTTGTTTGTTTTGTTATCATTAAAATATCAACTAGAGGATTTTAGCTAAAACCACTTTTTCAATAACATCTATCTCTAATAGGCTCAAATATATTATCCCTAAAATCACTTTCCCAAATCAAAATAGTTTTATAGCAGGTTTTACGGTAATCAAGATATAGTCAATGCTTATGATAAAGTAGAATGGTGTTTACATTGAGGATTTCCTTGGTCACCTTTTTCTTCCCATACATTTAATTAATATTATTATGGCATGTATCTCATTTTCTTGGATGAATATTAACTGGCAAGGTAGACCCGCTGAAGAGTTTACTCCTACAGTATGGCTTAGGCAAGGAACTCTATTGTGTCCTTATCTTTTTGTCATTGCAATGGGATGTCTTAGCCATTGTATCTTGGATCCAACTCAGAATAATTCTTGGAAGCCCATCAAGTTCGGTCGAGATGGGCCTTCAGTCTCCCACATGATGTTTATTGATGATATTATTCTTATAGTTGAGGCTTCCATTGATCGAGCAACTACGATCAAGGACATCCTTATTACTTTTTGTCCCCACTCAAGACAACAGGTTAGCCCATCTAAGTCTAAAGTTTTTTTTTTCAAGTAATTTTGTGCAATCTATTGTTGATTCTATTAGTACTATTTTGAATATTGACGCTACAAAAGATCTTGAGAAGTATCTTGGTATCCCTATTATCACTAGTAGAAAAGAGAAGTCTACTTATGCGTTTATTATTGATAAAGTTAAGAACAAACTTTTTAGTTAGAAAGCTTCATCTTTGTCAATAGTCAACCGAGTCACTTCAGCTCAAAGTTGCATTATGAGCCTTCCCACTTATGTGATGCAATCCACTATCATCCCCGTCTCAGTGTGTGGCGAGGTTGGGAGACTTTGTAGAAATTTTATTTGGGGCTCTACTACAAACAGTAAGAAACGTAACGTTGTTTCTTGGTCTACTATTTGCACACCGAAAGAAGAGGATGGCTTTGGGTTTCGTGGTCCAAGAATGGTTAATGCTAACTATATGATGAAGTTAGGATGAAATATGATCATTAACCAAGACTCTATTTGGGTTCAGATTATTCGGAACAAGAATAATTGTGGCAATTTGATTATGCTGAATATTCAATGTGGTGGTGTCAAAGTCTCTGATATTTGGAGAGGAATTTCAAAGTATTGGATTATTAGAAATAGTCGGTCAATTAGATTTTGGCTTGATGATTTGGTCCCTAGAGTTGGTAAATTATGATATCATGTTATAGCCATTCCTCCCTATGCTCTAAACTTTAATGTTATTGTATTATGCTAGTGAGAATGGTTGGAATTGGCCTATAATGAAACAAGCTATTCCTACTAATATTCGCACAAAAATTGACTGTATCAAGTATCCTATTGCATTGAATGATGATTTTCCTATATGAAAATTTTCAAATGACAATTTCTTTATTAAAAAATCTGTCTACCAAGCTCTAACAACAGAGGAGTTTGCCCTTGTTGAACCTCTTAATTTCAACATCATGTGAAAATTGATTGGCCTTCCCAGAATTCACATTTTTGTTTGGAAGTTTTGCCATAAAAAACTTCTAACTAATGTTGAAAGAAATAGTTGTGGGATGTCTGATAGTGATGTTTGCATCAACTACTCCAAGCTCCGAAAATCATAATGCATGTTTTTATAGATTGTGATGCGACAAATAGTATGGGGATTAACTTTATAACAATGAATGATGAGAAGTTGAACTTCTTTTGCCTAGGGTTATCTTAGAAGATTGATTTCAATCTCACTACAACTTGTGTTGGTTCAAACAGATGACATTTGCCTCTTGTTTTTGGTATCATGGTTAGTATGTTGTGGTTGAATAGGAATCAACTAGTTTTTTTTCAGGAATAATCATTGATCTTGATCAATTTTTGCACGCATTTAATAGACCATTTTCCTCCATCCATGAACATACCTTCGACCTCCTTCCTTTATAAAGAGTTGTAAGAGGGAGATTTGTTAAGTGGTATCCTCTTTATGATAATTTATTTACACTTAACATTGATGAATCTTATCACGACATTACATGTCTTGTTGCTTGCGGATGGCTTATCATAGATAATATAAAGGGTTTTTATCGGCGATTTCTTTTGTAATCTTGGCAAACTACCTCTATTTTGGCTGAACTTTAGGGGTATGGTTCATGGTCTCAAATTGGCTTGTAATTTGTGTCTAACTACTATTTTGGTGGAAATGAACTCTCTAACTAGAGTCAACATGGTTCGTTCTTAGAAATGGGTAACCTTTATCTTATGTCTTCATCACGAAACCATTTCTCTTGTGGATCGAGAAGATTGGAGTTGTGAAGCCAATCATGTCTACTAGAAGGCTAATAAGTGTGCATAAAAGATTACTAACCATAATCTTGGTAGATATTTTAGTATAGTTGATATTCTTACTCCCCCTCCTAGTTTATTGTTTCTTCTTGATGACAATTGTAGTGGATGTCTTTCCCTTGTGTTGTTCTTAGTTTTTTGTTAAATTTTTTCTTCTATATAAAAGACTTGATTTGAATGTATGCCTTTTGTGCAATTTTGGAATGAGAATGATGAATATGCTTCAAGTCTTAAATGTAACATTTTGATAAGTAATATTTCCTCCGTTTCATAATTAATATTACAATAGTAAAAGAATTATATCAAATCAGATTGAAAGTGACCGATTTAACCACTGAGAATAAGTCAATTCACTGATTGGTTCAACTTTGTTTGATCTTAGTTTAATTGAACCAGATAGAATAATATGAAACTAGATTGTACCAACTAAATAATAATTGGTTCAAACAATTTTTTTTTTCTTTCTTGTCCCTTTTTATTAGACTCTCTCCAAATTACAAGTTACATTAACGATACTTTCCCAAAAATACTCTTAATTAAATGAAGAGAATTAAAATACTAACTAATTCTTTCTCTTAATAAATAAAAGATAATTTTAGAAAGAGAATATATATCATTGAAAAATTTAATGTAAAATATTCTTTCTTAATTCTTGTACATTGGCCAAGAGGGTCTTACATATAGGGACACGTGTAGTATCACATAAGGATTCAAATAAGTTAAAATGTCACGTCATAATTTTTGTTGTTCAATTTAGTTACAGTGATTTGACATTGATATGAGATCTACGTTGAAAAAGACATAATCATTTAATGTGCTATGTATTAGTCCCTAAGGATACTTGTTAAGACAATAAAAACAAGTTTTAAGTAGGCAAAATCACTTTTTAAAATTTCAGAGCATTAATGCACAAGTTCTCAAATTATATCTTTTTTGAATAATGCTGACAACATACTCTTTAATATACACTTACCAACACACTATTTTATTTGTTAAAATTCACATAAGTCTCACCAAATTCATTTGAGACCTACATGATTTAGAAAGATCTATGTAAATTTTAACCGATTAATGAGAGTGTGTTAGAAAACATGTTAAAGACTGTGTTGCGAACACTTATCATATTTTTTTGGATTCCCTAACAAGATACTTGTTAGCCTTTCCCATTTTAAAATGCAAGATATATGCTTGTTTGAACTCAATTATAAGAAATCAAAATACTTTTACAATAATTAACTATAGTAGTTTAAATTCATTTTTCCTTTATTTCATATATATTGATCATCTAACATTAATGAATTAATTTAATGATATTTTTTAATAATTACAAAAATGTTGATATATTAATTATATTTACTTTTATATTTGAGTTCAAGGACATTTGCTTCAATTGAAAGTAATTCTATTTGAATCGTATCCATATTAAATGTGTATCCTTTTTTAGTGTTGGATTATTTTAGACTAATATAGTCAGATTACTCGATGTCAAAATATTGGAATGTGTGTTGTTGGTAGTTTCAATTATGTGAACACTATTATTATTGAATTTAATTGGAATTATTGTTATTACTAAGTACTTTCAAATTCTAATAGTGAATTTGTTTTTGACTTACAATAACAAGTAAGATAGTCTATCCATCTATTACAAAGAAAAATTATGTTTCTTTTTATTATATAAGTGTAGTTGTCTAAAATCCCATATGTTTTAAAAATCATTATTTAAATATTTTAGAGAGTAAAACAAATTATTACTATTTATATATTCAAGAAATCTAAAGTATCTAATTTCTATTAAAGGATTATTGATTTGTTCACGTTACAATTAAGATTAAAAATTATATTTATTTCATTTACAAATTCTTTCAATTGATATCACTGTCTGCTCTAATATTAATTGTTACGCAACAAATAAACTTGATCGTTATTTCTTTATTCCGTGTTCATGTTTCACAAACAAGTTTTTTCTTAATTGGGAATATTGCAAACGAGCCTATGCTAACTAAACTGAACGGAAACCGAAATGATTTTCTATTGTTTTGTTTCGATTCACGATGCTAGTTGCTTCCTCATCATATTTTTTTTATTCTAATCATATAAAGAGATGATGAGATTTTTTTTCCAATATATCCTTATTTTTCTCACTTTCCCAATCTGCCATGTTTAGAAAAAAAAATTCAATCTACCATACTTTTTGGGTTAAACTGGAAGTCGCCTGGGGTGCGACCAGCTTAACTGTTGAAATTTTTGGGCCCAGTGGGAGGTCGTTGGCTGGGGGTGCGACCTCCCACTGGGGGTGTTTTTTTTTTGTCTTTTTTTGGTTTTATGTTATTTTAATTAATTAATTATAATAATATTAATAATACATTAATAATAATAACAATAATAATAATAATATAACAAATAATAATAAAAATTAATAAATAATAATAATAATTAATATTTTAATTAATTAATAATAATACATTAATAATAATGATAACAATAATAATAATAAATTAACAGATAATAATAATAATACATTAATAATAATAATAACAATAATAATAATAATAATTTAAATAATAATAATAAAAATTAATTAATTAATAAATAATAATACATTAATAAATAATAATAATACATTAAAACTGTAATAATTAATTAATAATAGTAAATTAATAAATAATATTATTATATTAATAAATAATAATAATAATAATAGTTGTAATAAATAATACATTAATAATAAAAATACATCAAATTTGAGTAGATGTGTCTGCAGTGTTTGGACAATTTTTCCTAATATGACCAGATATCCGACATAATCCGCATTTTTGTGGTACTTTTTCTGTGGCGTCTATTTCTGTTCTAATGCGTTTACTTTTTGGGTGACCTTTCTTAAATCTCTGCATTAATGAATTGTGACACACTTTAACACCTTTATATTCTGGCCAATATCCTTTGTTTGGTATGAGTGGGAACGCTTCGTAGACTTTTAGTACCGTTTCCTCCTTGTACACATCAGGTATATTAATGTATTATTATTAATTAATTAATTAATTAATTATTATTACTTATTAATTATTATTATTATTATTTGTTAATTTATTATTATTATTGTTATCATTATTTATTAATATAATAATATTATTTATTAATTTACTATTATTAATTAATTAACTAATTAATTAATTATTATTATAGTTTTAATGTATTATTATTATT
>JBBPBP010000004.1:20595507-20607523 GCA_037974735.1 Cicer chorassanicum
AAAAGACAAAAAAAAAAAAAAAACACCTCCAGTTGGAGGTCGCACTCCCAGCCAGCGACCTCCCACTGGGCCCAAAAGTTTCAGCCCTTTAGCTGGTCGCACCCCCAAGCGACCTCCTGTTTAGCCCAAAAAGTAGGGCAGATTGAGAATTTTTTTTCAAAGTGTGGCAGATTGGGAAAGTGGAAAAAAAAAGGAGATATACTGGGAAAAAAAACTCGAGATTATGTTGTTTTATATTTCTTCGTCACAAACTAGATTTGATTATTGGTTAGATTTGTGGGTTCTTTTTCAATAACCCAAATTTTTTAAAAAAATTACTAATATATTATCTTTTGAAAACTAAACTATCTCTTTTTTGAAAAATATATATTAAAGGATCCTATTATTTGAAATAGTTAGAAATTGTCATTTTCAAAGGCAAATTCTTTAGAAAAAATCAAGTGTACAACGATGACTTTCTTAAGGATTGTTTTATTTATATTTAATTTTTTTTGAAAATATATATATATATATATATATATATATATATATATATATATATATATATATATAATTAATATAATTTATTCATAAAAAACAACAACACACATTTTACAAAAACATTAGGCATCATTAGCTTTTAAACATAGATGATTGCATAGACAAAATTAAATATGAAGTTGGTAAGTCTAACATCTACCAAGTCATGTGATTCGATCGAAATTGTTATTCTTTCATTGTGCATGAAACAGTAAACCAAAAAGAGGTGCGACCAATTGATCATTTCAAAATCAACGGCAAAAAAAAATGTGATTATGGAAAGTTTCAGCTATACACGTGTCTTATTCACGTGTCATAGATTCATGTTTTTACACTCGTCAAAACTATTTAATGCATCTATCCGACGTGTACAAGATTGTTAATGTATTCAACATATACAAATAAGAGTTTCCACCTATATCCAATGAAGGATATTGATCCACATATAAAAGTGAAAGAGTGTATCACAATCTTGAAATGCGGAGAATTAAAAAATATCGTCTAAATAGTATTCATATTATAACTGAAATAAACGTTTGAGAAAAGTGTCAAAAAATACGGATTATGTTAATTAACTGATCATATTCGAAAACATTGTCTAAATATTACGGATTTCTCTAGTCAATCTACATCATTTTTGTAAAACTTGTGTTATTGATTTTTATGAATAAATTATATTAATTATATTTTTTTCGTTAACTTAAAATAAAAATTTTGAGGTAAAAAGTCCTTTTTTTTAAAAAACGATTTTTTATTCAAAAAATATAATTTTTTTTTTTAAAAGTTGTCAGACTTGAACTTTATTAAGAAAATTAATTTGATATATAATTCTCTAAAATGAGTATAAATTATTTTAAAATTTAAGTTATTAAAAAAAAAACCTTAGATCTGTCGGAAAGCGCAGTCCATTTCACTAAATTTAAGTTTTGTTGAACAAAGAACACGAAATAAAAAAGTAATTTTATTTTTCATTATAAAAGAACTAATAAAAGACTCCCACAGTTACAAAATTTGTAAGGTAACATAATGGGCTAAGGACGAAAATATTTTTCATATGTTATTGTGAAATAAAAAACAAAGTTTTGCGTTTCAAGTGCAAATTGCTCAGGAGGTGCTGTTCTCCTCTTCCCCCAACAAGCACCCCTGAGAATCCCTTTCAAAACCCTTTATATTTTGTAAAGAATCAAATCATCATACTTATCTAAAAGCTAAATCAATTCCGATTCCAATTCTACTTTCTAAATCTTTTTCATCATCGTTTTGTTTCTCACTCTCGTCTTTCAATGGCTTCCGATAGCTTCACCGACAAGAGCACCGTTTTCAAAAAGCTCCAGTCCAAGTCCGAAAACAAGGTTTTTCCTTTTTTCTTATTTTTTTTTCATTTGAATTTGTATTTTGAATTTTCATGCTTCTTTGATTTCAGTTTTTCTATTTTGTCCTTTGATTCTCGAGATTGGGTTTCAGATCTGCGATATCTGTGTGTGCGTGCGTTTGATTTTAAAAGTTTTGATGGTTTTTGTTTCAGTCGTGTTTCGATTGCAATGCGAAGAACCCTAACTGGGCGTCTGTTACGTATGGGATCTTCCTTTGCATTGATTGCTCTGCCGTTCATCGAAGTCTCGGCGTTCACATCAGCTTTGTGAGGTAAGATGTTGCTTGATTTCTATTTAGCACCAATACTTTAGATCAAAAGTATATTCCGTGTGTCAGTGTCGTGTCTGTTTGTGTCTGAGTCGGTGGTTCTTAGCTTTGATTTCTTAAATGCTGAATTTGGTTTCTGATTTTCTAAACTCCAAGTGTGTGTATCAGTTTACAATTTGATTGTGTAGCTGATTGCATAGTGGTAGGGTTGTTTTGTGCGATGGTGATGTCTGAATATTCACGTGGATTAATTTAGAGTGATGCATTATTATGCTGCTCTGTGTGATTAGTAATTTTCCCAAATCAAATGGTTAAAAGTGAAAACATGAATAGTGTATCAAATCATGTTGGGGTTTTCCCCCCCTCTTATCTGTGTAGTTGAAATCATTCTATTTTGAAAAGAGTAGAATGATAATATGCTTGTGATGCAGTGTATTTATAGAGCTCAGGGTTAGACATGATTTTTCTTTTCGTAGCAGGTTGGAATGCAGGTACTATTATTGTTTCTGATAGCCTTTTATTATTTCCCTTGAGCTTCTTTGAGTCAAGAGGAGTGTTTGGAATTGGAAGATGATTGATGATATTTATTATGAAGTCATTTCCTTGTGCTTTTTGAGTTGCAATGTGTGATAGGGATTTGACATTGAGAAACTGATTAACTTGTTGAAAATAGATGAAACAAACTTGGATCTACCAAAATCTAAGTATGCTTCTTTAACGAGTGAAATAGTTTTTTGAAGTGAAAACTTCACTTACTGCCATCGCAAACCAGTATTTTAGTTGGGTTTTTAGGGTATATCTCAGGAAAAAGTTGATCAGAAGGTATATGCTATTATGCGTGATAAATTTTGTTAGGATTGATCACTTAATTTTTGAACCACAACTGATTCATTAAGCTGCGTCTTTGTTTTATATTTAGTTAATCTATGAATTACATTACAATTATTGGGAAGGAAGTAGTACTCTAAAATAGAATAGAAGTAAAAAGGAAGAAAAGATTTATACCTTATTACCTATATACTTTTTTATATGTAGATCTACGAACTTAGACTCATGGACTCCTGAGCAACTTAAAATGATGAGCTTTGGAGGAAACAATAGGGCACAGGTTTTCTTTAGGCAGCATGGTTGGAATGGTGGTGGTAAAGTAGAAGCAAAGTATACGTCCAGAGCTGCAGAGTTGTATAGGCAACTTCTTTCAAAGGAAGTTGCTAAAAGTATGGCTGAGGAGGTTGGCTTGTCTTCATCACCTGCTGTTTCTTCTCAGTCTGCCCAAGGGACTAATGGACTTCCTGATGTTAGGACAAATGAAGTACCAAATAAAAACACTCTGGAGAAACCAGAAAAGACTGAGAGCACTTCTTCACCTAGAGCTTCATATACCGCAGTTTCAAGTACTGTGAAGAAGCCTATTGGAGGCAAAAAGCCTGGGAAGAGTGGGGGGCTCGGAGCTCGTAAGCTCACTAGAAAGGTATGCAAATGGTTACATTTGATCGCAGATTGTATACAGAAAGTGACTGACTGTTGGTTTATCATCGTCTTGTTCTCTATTTTAATTTGGCGATATGAAATTATGATCTTTTTAACAAGTTATCATAATGAAATGCAGCCAAGTGAGTCTCTCTATGAACAGAAACCTGAAGAACCACCTGCTCCAGTTACATCCTCGACAAACAATAATTTGCCTTCTGGGCCATCTCTAACATCTCGGTTTGAGTATGTAGAAAATGTTGAATCATCTGAGTTGAATTCTGGAGCTTCAAATGTAACCGGTCATGTGTCTGCACCAAAGTCATCAAGCTTCTTTTCCGACTTTGGAATGGATAGTGGTTTTCCAAAGAAATCTGTGCCAAGCTCCTCAAAAGTGCAAGTAAGCCTTATGCCTGCAACTCTTATCCCTGCATAAATAAACTTCTACCACATGTGTTGAGCTTACTGAGTTTAAACACAATCCAGTTCAAATTTGATATTTTTTGTCCAGTTTAATGTATTGAACAAGATACAAACCTTGGAGTAAAACATTGTGTTTGCAATTTTTAGAGAAGTTGCCAGCATGCATGTATTTTGCAAAAAAGAATAAATGCAACCATACATGTTTCCAAAACTTTTGCATTTCTGAAATTTTAATGCAACACAATATCCCTGCCATTATTTTACTACTAAGGATTTCAGTGTAATTCTGAAAACTTGGGGATTTGTGACTGAAAACTATGTGTTCGCAAGTGCAGTGGTTGTGTAATACTTTTATATCATTATTATGATCTTGGATGGTTTTGCAGTAGGACCTTCTGTATTCTTTAAAACTACAATAGTATAACCATGAGAATGAGATCACTGAGAAGTGCCAGTAATAATAGAAACAAACTTAAACAAGACTTAGAAAACTCTAGAGAAAAAATAACCACTGTTACTCAACGATTTACTGCTATATAATCCCAAAGTAAAGATATGCAATGAAGTAGTACGTATTTGAACAATGATAAAACTACATGTATCTTTTTTATATGAACTATTACTAGATGAGCATTAATGCGATCATAGGCTGAAAGATATTGATTATCTTTGAACATTCATTTATATCTTTTCTGACTTCAAAACATGTTGCCATTCATCTGTATTGTTTTTTCAACAAATTCATTCATCCTTCACAATCATTTTTTTGACCACACAGTCATGCACCTTATTTTGTTTTGTTTGTGTCTGTATAAGATTCAGGAATCTGATGAAGCAAGAAAAAAGTTCTCAAATGCAAAATCTATTTCTTCATCCCAATTTTTTGGAGATCAGAGCAAGGCGGCAGATGTGGAAGCTCAAGCTACTTTATCAAAATTTTCAGTATGTGTCCTTTCTTTTAGTAACTCACTGGAACACAGCATTAGTATTAAGATGTATATGCTTGTAGATTGTAGATGTTCAGTATCCTGTCGTGACAATAATGGATGGCTTCTTTCATATCCCATACTCTTTTGATTGGCAGAACCGAACTTATACTACCTACTAAATTTTCATTAAGTGATTTTTGGCATTTATTTGGTGTGAAGTAGATTAAGCAATGGAAATTAAGTTACAGATATAGATATGTTGATGGATTGGGAAGCTCTGTTCCGTTGATTTTCTCTTTTTTTTTTCTTGATTTTTTTGCCGTTGTGTGTGTATGTTTTGAAGAACTCCTTGTTCTCCTATGTCTCTGCAACCAGGAATGGGAAAAAGAAAATTGGGGAACAGGAGAGAGGGCGTTTAATATTGATACTTAGCAGTGTTATCTTTTGTTACTTCCAGGGTTCAAGTTCCATCTCCAGTGCCGATCTCTTTGGTGACTCAAGAGATAACTCCTCTGTTGATCTTGCTGCTAGTGACCTTATCAATCGAATATCTTTCCAGGTATTCTTTACACAATACAGGATTCAAACTTATTTGTTCATGTTCTTTGTGATTCGGACAACGGAAAAATTCTGTGTATTGGTTCCTGTATTGGTGTTTGGTGGCAAGCTGATCCCCTCTCTCCGTTATTTTACAGGCACAGCAGGATATCTCGTCCCTTAAGAACATTGCAGGAGAGACTGGTAAAAAATTCACCTCTTTTGCATCCTCCCTGATGACAGATCTTCAAGACCGAATTCTCTGAACTTGTATGTTCTGTATTTAAGAGAACCTCTGGTGTTTGCTAAGATTACTGCCGTGTATTTTTCAAATGTAATAGAAGAGCTCAATACACAATTTTTTATGAACAAAATATAAGATACTTTAATTTTCTGCTAGGCTTGTCATTTAGGCTGATGCTTTTGATTTTGTATCACATTTACTGTTTTATGGTTGCTAAAATGTTTTAAATGGTTCACATTGTACTTCTTTTATCGGTCAATACTATTTTGTCGCAATGTCAAGAATGTTGTCTTGTATCAATCAGGTAAACATTTTTAAACCAGTTTCCCTTTAATCACAGAATTAAATATAGAGTTTAATTTCCATGTATAGACAATGTAAAAAGTTTTACTGTAAATTATGACCAATAATATAAGCGATTTTATAAGTAGTTATGATAAAAGTCAAACATTATTAACGATATAAAAGTTACTATTTGCTGTAATGCAATCATTCCTGTTTCCCTTGTTTGTATTCCTCCATGTAACAATTAGAATAAAACAATATAATTAATTAATGTTATATTTAAAGAGACAAAAATGAGAAAATCTTGTGTCTCCACCTGCACCTCATTGCTTTCACATCACCCACAAAGGTAAAGGAAAAGAGATAGTTGATAGGACACCAAGGTTCAGTAGGATTAATGACCCAATCTTTGGGCCCAACTCGCAAAACTCTCACACTCTGTTTCTAGAAGGGTATAGAAATGGAGGGAATAAAAGTTTGTCAGTAGCCTCCATGATTTTAAGGGATCTTTCTGTTATAATAATTCTCCTGACATTCAGAAAACATCAAGAAATTGTGAGTGCGATTCAATTTAGTTTCTTTTATGCATTTCTACGGATTTCATTATTGTAAGAGCTACTACTCTCATTTTCTAGAAAGCTATGTGATGTCTTTGGTGACTACTCTTGCCTTGTATAGACCGAGCCGTCCCATTTACACCTCACAACTTTTTCCTCTAGGTCTATTTTCAAGTCTATTTTTTTTTATCCAAAGCTCTCATATCCTTCAATATACCTCCTTTCATTTAGAAACCCTTAAACTCTCCAATATATATCTTGAAATCTCTATTTTCGTTAGCTCACAAGTAAAACCTCTAAAGAGATAGTTTATCATAAGATATACAATTTGGAATATCATGTTTTGTGCAAGACCTGATAACCTTATTCATTTCCTAACAGCAATAAAGACATCAAAATTATCAAAAACAAGTTCTACAAGGTAAAATTTGAATGAGACAGATTCAAGATCAGATTCATTGAAATCATGAATGAGTTTAGAATGATTTTTACCTGGATCCTTGGATGTCTATCAGTTTTGAGGATCACTTGGTCCTATTCTTTGCGGTCGTTACCAGTTTGTGTTGTCTCATTTTCTGTACTTTCAATTATTGTTTCTTGTAGAATTTTCAAATGTTTAGAAGAAATGTATAAACCTAATTTATGTGTTTGCTTTATCAAACATCTTCCTCATTTTCCCCTAAATGGTCAACAAAAAGTTGAGTTTTTATTTTATTTTTAAAAGTAGGTCTGTAGTAATAAAGATTTTAATGGAAATGGGATAAAAACACTAGCTATGGTAGAGAAAGTACCATAATCTAATTTTAGGTTTTTGACAACTTGAACAAGTACTACATATGTGGAAAACAATTTATAATAGTTAGTCACATACCTTTCTACAATGAATACACCAATGGTGCATCTTCCTCTCTCCTTTTAGCTCAGGCCCATTTGTAGCTAGGGCTGAACTTTCAACTTCTCGTGGCTTTGTATCATTAGAATTTTGTAGCATGATTGATCTTCCTTCTCGATTCCTCCCTTCTTAATTTAGATAACAGTCATGCATCTAGGGTCATGATTTTTTGCCTAAAATTTTACCACAAAGTTCGTTCAATTCTTGGTCGAGTTCTACTAGAAAAATGCTAGCTCTATCATTTTTTCTCTTTTCTTCAACTTGGTGGCATATTGGAATTTTCTTAATTATCTTCATGGAAGTTGTCCAACTCATTCCAAAGGGAAATAACAAGGTTTAAAATTTTTGTGATATCCATAGCCCTTTGTTTGGACTGTCACAATCGAGTTTTGAGTTCATAAATCTGAGAAGAATTCTAAAGATTAGAATATCAATTGCGAACAATGTGATATCCTTTACCCAAAAGGTATCAAAGTAAAATATTAATTAAAAATAAAACAAAATTATGGTCTAATTAAAAAAGTTTAGATAAAAGAGGGTACAAAATCAAACATGTGGAAATATTAGGCATACAAATGGATCAAACCTCAATGGTCACATAGATCAGAGTCGATACTAATTATTTTGAAATAAATAAACAAAAGCAAACTGAAACGGTGACACAACAAAACAAACTAACTAACTATGTAACGTACAAACATTAGGCGAATTACTCTTTAACTTTATCTTCAATTTCATTATCCTTAGCAAGTACATCTAGTGGCACATACGTCCAAGATGCAAATAGCCAAAATAAATGAAGGCGAACTATCATACTCAAAATCATGAAATGAGCGACGCACAATTATTCAATGCTCTTACGTATCAATATTAATCAATACAATAAAATATATTAATCATCAATTGATGCATTATGATATATGAAATAATAATAACCTATTCACATCGAATCCACCAACTCCAGATTGTAATAGGTAGAGAAGACACCTCATACCTTGAGAATTGAAGTGTCTAATTATAATTAACTAATATTTTAAAGACCAGTAATTCATTCTTATCAATGATCCCTTCAAAGTCTCATCTTCCATCAATATGTAATTATATGACGTCAACAACCCCAAAATATATTCTACTTAATGCGTGCATATAATATTAATAATATTTATCATCAACAATACTGTTAGATATTATTCTACGATTAAACAAATTAATTTGCGAATCATAAATAGTAAAACAAATTCAATTTTAGCCAAATAAATACTCATATTGAATTATAAAAAATACCGTATTGAAATAGCTAAAAAAAACTACTATTGTTGATAATTTTATAGTGCTAAGTACTAAGTAAGATAAAGGCAATGTGACACCCTAAATCTTAAAATAACATTTATAATAATTTATACTAAATTATTTGAAGAAAACTCGCGGCAGAAGAAGAAAATCTGTTCAAAAAAATAAAAACTTTTATATCTATTTTAGGATATCACGTTTCTCTAAATACACATGTAACAATTCAACTTTGTTCCTCAATTAAAATTCAATGAACTTGATTTAACTAGAATTTCTTGATTTAATTCCCAAGACTTACTAGTACTAATGTTTTCGTATAAAAAGTCATTTGTAATTACATAAGTAAAATACACATTGCAACTCTTAATTCTCGGTATCACCTATCAGAGCGGGGTTCCTCCCAAACTTGAACTTCAAGACTCATTAACCTGTAATAACTGTGATTTCGCAAACGCAGAGCCAAGCCAGTCAAACACAAACAACGAAGGAGGTGAGTTTTGAAATCATGTTAATAGTATAATATAAGTAAGGAGAACACACAATTAATTCTAAATAAACCGTATCATTAGACAAACATTCTTCAAAGAAAAATATAACATTATAAAGTGAAAACCACTCAAGGAAAATCAATACATTTCACTATAACATCAAATCATCTAAGAATAATTATTATCGCACACGACACATATTAATCACAACAAAACAATCACAAGAAAATGCAATGCTATGCATGAGCTTAGACTCTACTTCACAATGTGGTACCATTCTAATTCTGAAGTACTTGGTTAGGAGGCCATGATACTATGCCACCATTCTGGTGGACGGACAATTCAAATTGGCCCTGTCCTCATAGATCCCCTCAACTCAACCCGAGACACATATACGCGACAATCGAGATAAACGTGCGTTGCATGGTAGCTCCCGACATTTGGAGTGATACCTCCAAGTCACCTAGGAATTCCCCGCTCGAATACCTCTAAGGTCTAACAATCTTGCCTTAAGGCTCAACAGTAGACCGCCACGATCAGACTCAATTCAGTTGTACTTCCCCGGAATCACTAGGCTTGTTAGGCCCTACCTATATGATGACAAAATAATCTCCACTTCACAAATTCTCAATATTTATTTCCTCCCCTCGTTGGCCTATGATACTCCATTAAGACCGTCATCTCAAACACAAATTAGAATCACAATTATTTCATCAGAGGTTACTTCAATATTTTCATTACAAATTCATAACATCACTATTATAAATCACACATCATCATCATTACGTAACTCATCACAAATTTAGAGCATCACTATCATCAATCGTACCTCATCACATAAACTTATCACAAATTTATAAGATCACAATTATTATTCATACATCATCATCATCACATAAAATTATCACAACACATCCATATTTTATTATCAGATCACATAAACTCATCTAATCAAACATATGCATAAAATTAATTCGACACTCAGTATCACAATAACATCAAATACCACACATTTAAAGAAATTAAATCAATCAACACCTTACAAATATTTCTATTCTATATTTTAATCTCACAATTTCCATATTTGCACATTAATTAATTTATCCCTCAAAGGGCTACTGCAGTACGTAGCAAGCCCCAGATGAATCGTTGGGAAATACGGTTTTCCCGTTCATCTCACAGTATATTACACTCATGAATTCAAACGCTCTCTCACCCCTTACCTTATTTCGACGCTTTTACACACGAATAAGATTCCACGAGCAAACAATCTTTGTTCTTTGACTCTTTGTCCTTCAATCGATCTAACTTGATAATTTATGGGTAAACGTCAAAAATAAATTATGAGAAACTTCTCTAAAAACTAAATTCGAAATTTGGTCAAGAAAAATTACCATAAATCAAAAAACCAATAAGTGGATAATATAGCCACTTTTCACACGGTTGGTTTCACTCAAATCGGAGTTACGGTGAAGAAGAACGATACAAAACAAGGAATTTTATAAACGGAGAAGTCGAGTATTTTAGAGAGAAATTGAGATGGTTAAAAATATGAGGAAATATGTTTATTTGACTAGCTAAATGAATAAAACAACATACTGAAATTTGGACGAGAAGGGAGAAAATTTTCTGGAAGAGTTATCAATCACCGGTGCCAAATGATAAGGTGTTGTTGTGGCGGATGTTAAGCTCTTTTTCTTATTTTTTTAGGGTTCACATGGGTCAAGCCAATTGGTCTCCTTATTTATTTTATGTTTTACTACTATTATTTTTATTTTGCTAAAACAAAATTAATTGTTACTTAATCTCATTTTTAATACTATTTCAAACATTATTAAATTTTCAAAATATTACTAATATTTCATAACTAATATATGATAAATTAGAGTAATTAAAATAATTAATCTTTTAAAAAATACATATTATTAACACCTCAGACTCTCATATTCAAATTAATCATTATAATTATACTTAACCATTTGGTTTAAATTGACATATTAACTTCAATCTATAACCAATTTACTCAATTACTTAAGCGTCATCAATGTTAAAGACCTAGAGACATGAATATTATGGGCTATTTTATGTCATTTACCTAGATGTTGTGAGATGAATAATGTTAGCAACACACTCTTTAACGCATTCTTTTTTATTGGTTAAAATACACATGGTCCCACCAAACTTATATGGAAATCCACGTGTTTTGGTTGGATGTATATAAATTTTAACCAATCAAATAGTGTGTGTTAGAAAATATATTAAAGAATGTGTTACTAGCACTTCTCATTGTGAGTTTATTTTTAGATTTATCATTTATAATTTTAGCAACTTATTATTCTTGGTCGATGTACTCTATCAATTTAGATAAATGAATATCCTTTATTTGTTAGTAAAAGAAACATATTATATAATATGCATGTATAAATTTTAGGGTTAAATATGTTTTTTAGTTTCTGAAAATAAAAATACAATTTTTAATGCTTACAAAATTATCATGCATGTAAATTTGGTCCTTACTTAACATATATTTTTGAATGAATTTTTTGAGGCATGTTTACACATTATGAAAGTTCTTCCACTAAAAATGAGCTCAAAATTCAATTTTTAAGTCCATATTTTCGTCACTTTTAGCTTTAGTTTTTCATATTTAAAAAATTCATATTTAATTAATCTCAAGTTAAAAAAATTCTAAATTTTTGTGAATGAACTTTATAAAGTGTTTTAAACATGTTAGCAAAAAA
>JBBPBP010000004.1:20608320-20647841 GCA_037974735.1 Cicer chorassanicum
ATATATATATATATATATATATATATATATATATATATATATTTGATTTGTCGGTTACAATAGATTATTAAATATTATATTTATTTAGAGTATTTTGATTAGTGTGAAATGAATTTTGTGTATAAGACTTTGAAATCAAGTTAGACTCTGAATGTGTTTGAAATTCTATGTGAAAATATTGGTCTTATTCCACTATGATTATAGACATTAGTTTTTTTTTTTAAAATAAAAAAAATTAAGTGACTGTGTGTCATTGAATTGTTATATACATTTCTGTTTGTAATTCTTGAAGGTGCGGAATATTTTAAATATTTCTCTATATGCCTAACTTTTGTGAAACTGGTAGAGTAATTGTTGTTAAGATTTAAACACTCTTTTAAGATAGTAAAACTAATAGAATATTGTGTTGAGAAGTTAGTTGAACTCGAAAGCGTATATGATATATGTGTTATTGGATTCAACTAAATATAGTAAGTTGTTGTTGACTAAATTCACATACTTAGTTTTATTTATAAACGATAATGATTAATCGCGATATTTCCTTCATATTTGAGTTGTTGAATGTAATGTGTTATACTTGATTTGTTGTGTCATGTTATCTTATCATGCTAGTATTCTTGACATGTTATGCTTAAATGTGTTGTTAATGTCTTAAATATGGTTATTATATCATTGGAGACTAAGTTTGAATCTTGAGGGTGATTAGCTAGATATTAGTTGCTTGTTCACCACAAATTTCGAGGACGAAATTTCTTTAATAAGGGGAAAATTTTCACACATCAAATTATTTAGTAAATTATTTCATTAATTAAATTGGTTTTTAAAGAATTAATTTGACATTATAAGTTTTTTTAAAATATATAATAAATAGGCTAAATACCACCATGGCCCCTTAACTTAATTTCGGTTAACGATTTAGTCCTTTATCTTTTTTTTTTCCTTTATGTTTTAAAATAATTTCAACATTACCCTTTAAGTGGGATTCCATTAAAAACAAGTTAACATTTCCCTCATCCGTTTTCTCTTCATTTGGGTTTTCTCTCACATTTCTCTTTATGTTGTTTGGTTTCTCTTCACATCTTCCTTCTCCAAATTCCCAAATCCCCAAATTCATGAACCTTAAATCCCCAAAGAAAAAACTCATCTTCACGAACCCTAAATCCCCAAATACATGAACACTAAATTCCTAAATTAAATTTGAAGAACTCTAAATCTCCCATCTATCGTTCCCCTTCTCCCGTGAACGTTTTCTGCCTTCTTCTCTCCCTTCCATGGAAAATCTTATTCAAGGTTCTCAAAACTCGAAATCCATGGCCGTCTCTTTCACAAATGGGTCAAACTCAACCTCCTACAACTCAACATCCTACAACTATGGTTCTTTCGTTTCCAATGGAATTCTTGAGCTGCCAAATTGAGCTTGTGGTCTGAAACCTGTAATGCACACAGTGAAAAAATTGGGTCCAAACAGAGGAAGAAATTTTTGGGGCTGTAGAAATTTTGTGGTAAGCATCAATACCTTTATGGTTTTAGGTTTATTGTTTTTGGTTTAGATTAATTTTTTTTTAATCGATTCTTGTTGAAAAATTTGCTATTGATGTTGTATTTGGTCATCAATTGTAGAGTTATGACATTGAATTTAGATGCAATTAATTTGTTTGGGATTTAGACTATAGGCTTCAAGCACAATAGAGAAATCAACAACAGATACATACACAATGTTTAGAGTTTCCTCAAAAGGAGTTGGAGATTATGACTCTTAGGAATGTCATTTTGAAGATGCATGGAGATCACAAGTCAACCATTATTAAGATGAAGTTGTTGCTTTTTTTATGCGTTTTGTTTGGTGTAACATGTGTTGTTTTATTGTTGATCTTAGCTCTGAGATGAGCTTACTGTAGTTGATGTAATTTTGTTGATGTTGATGTAGTAGATTTGTTGTAAGTATATAGTAATGATTGAGTTTGTTGTATGACATTTGGAACATATTAGTGTATTTTGCTTTTGCACTATTAATGTATTTTGCTTTTGCATCAATGTATTTTGCACCAATGTATCTTGAACTATTAGTGTATTTTGCTTTTGCACCAATGTATCTTGAACTATTAATGTATTTTGCTTTTGCATCAATTGTGGCTCCAATTACCTTGGTTGTTCTTTATTTAATTATTACTGTCAATTTAATGTTTGATTTGTCTGCAATTGTATTATTAATTCATTCATTTAAATTGATGAAAAAAAAACAAGGATCAATTTGTATAAATCAGAATGTATAATTCATTCATAAAGAAAATTAGAATGCAAAATTCATTCAAATAAGACAGCAAGCAGAATTCATTCATAAATCAGAATGCAGAATTAATTCATTCATAATCAGAATGCAGAATTAATTCATATAAGACAACAAGTGTTCTTGCTTGTTGTTCCTGCTTCAGAAATCAGAATCCAGAATCAGAATGCAGAATTAATTAATTCATTCTGCACAAGGATCAATTTGTATAAATCATAAAGTAGAATTCATTCATATAAGACAACAAATGTTCCTGCTTGTTGTTCCTGCTTCAGAAATGAGAATCTAGAATCAGAATGCAGAATTAATTCATTCATTCATAACAAAGATCAATTTGTATAAATTAGAATTCATTCTTGCTTGTCGTTCCTGCTTCATTCATAATTCATTCATGCACATAATTCATTTCACAAATGTGCTCCATTCCATTCAAAAAAAAGTAAACATGTTTCAGGTGGTACAAAAGATAGCAAATGACATACAATTATCATAAACTAATAGAAACTGCTTGACTAACAAAAAGTGTTTGGCCTATAAGTTCCTAATATTATATCATCCATGTTGACTTGTTCCTAATAAACAGAATGACAAATACACAAACAAAATGACATATCAAAAAGTTCTTAATATCAAAAAGTGACAGTTCCTCCATGTGACAGTTCCTAATATTATATCCTCCATGTTTTGAACTTTGGCCTAAAAGTTCTTGATTGAGCTTCTGCATGCTGGAACTGAACTTGTGCAGGCTGGGACTGAACTTGTGCAGGGTGAGACTGAACTTGTGCAAGCTGGGTATGAACTTGTGCAGGCTGGGACTGAACTTGTGCTGGCTGAGATTGGGCTTGTGTGGGTTGGTTTTTCTTGGGTCTTCCTTTGGGTTTGACAGGCTGAGATTGGGCTTGTGTGGTTTGGTTTTTCTTGGGTTTTCCTCTGGGTTTGATAGGTTGTGTTTGGGCTTGGGCATTTTCAGTTTTGGTTAGGTCAAGTTAAGTTTGGGATTGGGAAGCTTCAGTTTGAGTTTGGCTTGGACATGATGCCTTGTTATGATTAGTTTATTTACACTTGGTCCACTTATTTGGCATCCCTTTCCTACTAATCATTGTTGAGTCCTTATTTTTTTCATCGCTATCTTTGTTCCTTGACCTTTTGAGCCTTCCCGGAAGCCTTCTTGATGGTGGTGGTAACACATCAAGATATGGAGTTTGAGGCCATAGATTCTGTCCATTTGTTGGGTAAATAACAATTCCATAACAAGCCGCATACGTTTCTCGCCTATAATATGCTGGAATCAATTCTTCTGGATCTTGTTTGACGAAATTGCAGCAACAAATTGAATGGCAGCAAGGAATTCCAGTAAGCATCCACTTCCTACATGAACATTCTTTATTTTCCAGTGATACCACAAACTTGTCTCCTATGTGGGTGATGTTACTAACTCCGAATATGTTTTCACCAACATACCTTATTCAATAAGAATAAACATATAACCAAAATTAACACATGACATCATTGACAAGAATTAAAAAACAATTATATCATAAGAAGAATTAAAAAACAGAACCACAATATTACCTACATTATGAATGGCATATGTTGTCATAGCCTCCTTAAATTCTTCTTTACCGGTGAAAAGGCTTCCTAAAACCCACTTATAATCTTCCTTTTTTTTTTTGGCATGACAAATAAAGGATACTTCTCTTTATTGCCCTCTTCATCACCATTTTCTTGTGATTCATCACTCTCCAATTCCTCCATAAAATAATCGTCATCACAAAATTCCTTCTCAGTTGGTTTTACACGCTTCTTTCTGTTTGAAGCAAAATTCAAAAAGTCATCACTTGGCACATTAACCTCTGCATCTTCATCCACACTATGTTCTTTCTCAACACGGATCTTCTTAGGTCTCCCTCTCTTCTTACCAGTACTTTGTTTCTTCGTTTTACTAGTAGTAAACCCTTTCTTACTTGCACTATTCCTCTTCTCAATTTCAACTTCACACTCGGTTTCCTTACCACCTACCCCTCCTTGTCCTTCAAGTCCATCACCACCTATTTGGACCTCATCAAACCCATCATTCATGGGCAATTCATCATTTGAGTCTCCAAAAATTACATTAACGGTACTATCATCACTATCAGAGCCAATATTGTCTTATGTTTGGGTTGGTTCATGTGTATCATTTCCTACTTGGACAACTTCTTGATGGGCTTGTTTATCTTGATCTTTTTGAGCCTCAGTCTGCCCATTATCCACAAATACGGGCTGAGATATTGGATGAATAAGATACAAATTCACTTTCCGATTAGCCTTGGAAAAATTTACCATTTCTATAGCCCCAATGTCATTTTCTAGATACTTTTTCTCACCATACACCTTATACCAAATACTAATAACTTTAGGATACCCCATTTGTTTAACAATATCAAAAATCTCAAAGTAACTCCACCTGTCAGCATCACATTTCCAATGTGACACTTCACCTTTGTAGACTTCCATTGTGTCACCCAAAAAATATCCTCCATGGTGGACATCAACAAAAAAGACATCAATTCTGCTTTTTATACATTGAAAACACAAAATAAAACTCATTAGTAAAAAACTATAATCAAATGGTAGGGACCACAAAACTGACCCCATAGTCTTAGAAAAAGAGTAAGGAATATGTATGTGTGGACCACAAACCCTATATCCCAATAAACAACACAAACAACACATGCAGTAATCAACTCATTCACAAATCAAACACATGCAAATAACAAATACCATAACGACCCAACTAAACCCTAAAATAGTGTCACTACCCCATTGAAATGAAACTTACAAACTAAATTAAGGAGCTGCAATCGCAAAAAAATCAATTTCATTCAGCAAGCAAAGATTACCAAAATAAGAACTGAATCGCAAACTGAGACGATTTGGGATCATAATGGAACTTACTTGCTACTGAGAATGCGAGATTTAGAGTTCTTAAAATTTAATTTAGGAATTTAGTGTTCATGAATTTGGGGATTTAGGGTTCGTGAAGATGAGTTCTTTCTTTGGGGATTTAGGATTCATGAATTTGGGGATTTGGGAATTTGGAGAAGGAAGATGTGAAGAGAAACCAAACAACTTAAAGAGAAATGTGAGAGAAAACTCAAATGAAGAGAAAACGGAGGAGGGAAATGTTAACTTTTTTTTAACGGAATCCCACTTAAAGGGTTACGTTGAAATTATTTAAAAACATAAAGGACCAAAACGGAAAGAAAAAAAAATATAAAGGACTAAATTGTTAACCGAAATTAAGTTAAGGAACCAAGGTGGTATTTAGCCTAATAAATATTATGATTAAGTTTCTTTATATATAATCTTGTTGTGGTGTGTTAATTATATATATTGGATTTATTGATTACGATAGATTATTAATATCATATTTATGATTAGTGTGATAATGACGTGCGTTGGACTTTTCAACCTTCATTTCCATTTTTCTTATTATATTTATGATTTAATTGTTCTCTATATGAAACGATCTCTAAAATTCATTTCACATCTCTCACTTGCGCGAGACCCTTATTCTTGTCTCCACTGTTTGATGCAGAATGCACAGCCCCTCACCAAGCTTCCTTCCACTTAGTTTTCTTGCTTACACTTCCATGGTAGTCTTCCACTCCTTGCTCTGTTATGCTGCCCAATTTTGTCTTGTACTGACTATTTATGCATTGGTAAAGTCATCAGAGAATTCCATATTTGCGATGTGTTCCTTCATGTGTTGCAACGTTGAAGCTGCATTTGCCGATGACAAGAACACAAAGCCACCTAAGTCCTCCCATTCGAGATTGCCGCCATGTCCTGTCGGAAAGTCACCCTATGAGTCACAAAGGAAATTATTGTACTGAAGCCTATACTCTTGTTTGTATGTAACATCGAAGTTGACGTCGGACTCTTCTGGCGCTCCGGCGATTCGGTGAGACTATTTATGCAGTTTTTTCTCGCCGTTTTTACTCCATTTTTTCTCTTAAAATTATTATTATTAATTATTTAATATTGATTTTTATGCTCCGCATAATTTATCAGTTTTGTTTCGGCGATTTTGTAAACTTGTCGTTTACTTTCGGATTCGTTCATCGTACGTTGATCTACAATTGCTGTTTAAAACTCCCATTGATTTATGTTTTGAGAAAACGACGAAATAAGGTAATGGGTGAGAGAGCGTTTGAATTCATAATTATAATATATTGTGAGGTGAACGGGATAACCATATTTTTCAACGATTCATCTGGGGTTCGCTGCGTAGGATAGTAGCCATTTGAGTGATAAATTAATTAATGTGCAAATATGAAAATTGTGAAATGAAAATGTGGAATAGAAACATTTTTAAGGTGTTGATTGATTTAATTTTATTGAATGTGTGGTATTTAATATTAATGAGATATTGGATGTCGAATGAATTTTGTGCATATGTTTGATTAAATGAGTTTATGTGAGGTGATAATAAAACACGAATATATTGTACGAAATAAGTTTATGTGATGATGATGTATGATTAATGATAATGATGTTATAAACTTGTGATGTGTTGAAGAATGTATTGTGCGACATAATGATATATGATGATGATGGTGATTGACGATTGAGATGTTATTAATTTGTGATGAGTATATTCATGTCACTCCTTAGTTGATGATATAATGATGATTCTAACTTGTGCTTATTGCGGTGCTCTTAATGGAGTAGTCTAGGCCAACGATGAGAGAAAATAGATGTTGGAAAATTTTGAAGTTGGTGAAATTTTTTGAAGTGGAGATTATTTTGTCATCATATAAGTAGTGTTTGACAAGCCTAGTGATTTTGAGGAAGTACAACTGCCTTGGGGATTTTTTGGTGGAGAATTCATAAGTGACTTGGAGGTAATCCTATAAATGTCGAGAGCTACCATGTAACCCACATTTATCTCGACTGTTGCGTATATGTGTTTCGGGTTGAGTTGAGGGGATCTATGAGGACAGAATCAATTTGAATTGTCCGTCCACTTATGTGGTGGCATAGTATCAAGCCTCCTAATCAAATACTTCAGAGTTAGAATGGTACCAAATTGTGAAGAAGTAGAGTCTAAGCTCATGCATAACATTTCATTTTCTTATGATTGTTTTGTTGTGATTAATATGTTTCAAAAGTGATATTAGTTTCTCTTAGATAATTTGATGCATATTATAGTGAGATAATGATTTTACTTAGTGCTTTTGATGTTAAAATATGGTATTAATTCCTTGAATATTTTGATTTATCATGATGTGTTATGATTTCGAAACTCACTCATTTCGTTGTTTATGTTTGACTGACTTGACCCTGCAAAATCGCAGTTATTACAGGCTAATAAGTCTTGAAGTTCAAGTTTTGGGAGAATTTCTACTATGATAGATGATACCGGGAATGAGAGTTATAAGTTGTATTTTACTTATTTAATTAGAAACGACTTTTTGTATGAAAACCTTATAAGTACTAGTAAATTTTTTTAATTAAATTAAAAAATTATAGTTTAATCAAACTTTTGAGAATGCATTATTCTATAGGAGGAAAATAGTCTAAAGTGTTCCATTAGTATTTTTAGAAATGTAATATTGTAAATAACTCATAAAAGTTTCTTTTTTATTTGAAAGAGTTTTATTTATCTGTTGAGATTTTTATAAAAAATATTATAAATTATTATATATATTATTTTGAGATTTATAATTTGATCATTAACTCCTTCAGTATAATTAATTGGTTGTATGATAATTTCTTCAAACTACTAACATTAGTATTTATTATTGAAATTGGAAAAGAGTTAGACTTCTTATTTGGCTTACTAGCACTTGACCTCTTTGCTAAGTTTAAGTATTTTATATCATTTTCCCTCAAGAAAAATAAATTATATAACTTTCCTATGTAATCTAGACTCTAATGCTTTGCTAACACAAATTAAAAATATTATTTCAAGGGATTGGTGTCATGAGTTAAAATCTCATTGAGGAAGAGGAGTTGGACCATTATGATGCTGGACCATAACAAGGTCCGCGTGTGAGAATAAGAGCAACAAAGTTAGGCTCAAATGAATGAATGATTGCCTACATAAAAATAAGATCTAGAATATTCTATGAATTCCCAGGGTACATTATTGTTAGGTTTACATTTTGCTAGAAGTAATATTTTTACAGTTGTCAGCTAAAACCCAACATTATATATGTACAATTGGGAACATTTAATAAAGGCAAGAAGAAATTCAGTAACTTCAGAGGCCACTCCACTTACGGAGCACAATTCTTTTTAGTGCATTTTATTCTCAATTTCATTTTACTAAATTTGATCCTCTTACATTCGGTGCTTTCATTGAGTTGTTATGACTGCTACTCCACCTACCCCTCCAACCCCTGAGCTTGCTGAAACCTTACACTAATTGTTAATCACCCAACAAGCCTTTCAAGCAAACATCACCCAATTCTCCATTGAACTTACGCATAAGAGAACCTGCTTGCCCCCTGATTTTCCAACTCTCATGGCCGAACACCCTCATCATTTCACCAAAACCTCCATCAAGCTCGAAATTCCCAAGTTTGACGATTCTGATGCTTTAAGTTGGATCTTTAAGATCAATTAATTTTTTTGAGTTTCATCAAACTACAAAGGAACAACGTCTCAGTATCGCCTCTTTCAACATGGAAAGTGAGGCATTGTCTTGGTTTCAGTGGATGCATAGCTATGACCATGTGCTTTCATGGAAAACATTCCTTCATGCCTTGGAACTTCGTTTTGCACCTTCACAATTTGATGACCTAAAAGGTGCTTTGTTAAAACTTTGTCAAACTACTACTGTTAAAAATTATCAAACAACGTTTGAAACCCTAGCAAATAAGATTACGGGGCTAGCTCCCTAGTTCTATTTGAGCTGCTTCATATCTGGCTAGAAATCCAATATCAAACGCGAAGTCCAAGCATTTCAACCCGTTTCACTTTCTCATGCCATTAGCTTGGCCAAACTCCAAGAGTATAAACTTAACGATCGTTCAAACTCTTTAACCCATCGTCTCCCAGAAACTGCTTCCTATCCCCACAATCATTTTACACCCAACACTTCCTTTACCACAAAAGCGAACCCACCTTCACCAAACCCTACCTCACTCGCCCTAAGACAACCCACCATCAAACGCCTAACACCTGTTAAACTACAATCCCATCGTGAAAAAGGATTATGTTATGACTACGACAATCATTTCCAACCGGGTCACTATTGTAAGAAATGATTTTTCCTCCTCATTTATGAATCCAATTACCTTGATCCATAATCATATGCCTTAATCCAACTTCTTTCTCAAGCTGGCCCTACTCCTTCACCTGAACCAGACCCAAACACTGAACCTAACCCACAAATTAGTATCCACGCATTAATTGGCCATACCAAACCCTAGACTTTGTGAGTAACCGACCACATTCACAAAAAACCCTTTGACATATTTGGTTGATAGTGGTAGTACCCACAATTTTATTCAGGATAAAGTGGCCAAGCAATTGGGCCTTCCTCTAACTCCAGCCCAAGGATTTCAAGTATTGCTGGGTAATACTGAGGAATTACATTATTCTTCTATATATCACCAAATTGGCCTATATTTGGATAATAATTTGTTTACTGTGGATGTATTTGTTTTACCTTTGAGCGGGGCAAAAGTTTTCTTAGGTGTTCAATGGCTCAAAACACTTGGACCAATCTTGACGGATTATCAGAAGCTAACAATGACATTTTACCAAGGTGGCACTATAGTCAAATTGAAAAGGCAGCCTAAGCCAAGTTCTGAAGAATCCTCCTTACACCAATTTAAACGATTGGTCGATACACACGCTATTGACATAATTATTACTTTTCACCCTCTTTCATCATTATCTGAAGTTGGCCCAAATTATACAATGCCTTTTGAGGTAACCACATTACTGTCCAAATACTCTACTCTTTTTTCTGAGTCGAAGCAGCATCTTCCGCTTCATTCCACTGATTGCCATATTTGTCTGCTTCATTGAACCAATCCAGTAAATGTACGCTCATATTGCTATCCACATTTTCAAAAGCATGAAATTGAAACTCAAACTCATGACATGTTAAAAAAGGGATCATTCAACCTAGCAATAATGCTTTTTCATCTCCTGTTCTATTGGTTAAAAAAAGGATGACACTTGGAGGTTTTGTGTTGACTTCCGTGCACTTAACTCTTTAATGGTAAATGATCATTTTCCGAGATATTGATGAGTTACTTGACGAGCTTTACAACACACATTAGTTTTCAAAATTAGATTTGCATTTCAGTTAGCACCAAATTCGAATGGTAGCAGCTGATGTTCATAAAACGACTTTTCTCACCCATCAAGGTCATTATGAATTCCTTGTAATGTCGTTTGGATTGTGCAATGCTTCGTCCACCTTTTAGACCATGATGAACCAATTGTTTCAACCATATCTCTGCATATTCGTCATTGTTTTTTTTTATGACATCTTGATTTACAGTCGCACGTTGCAGGATCATGTTCATCATTTAGAAGTGGTTTTCAAATGTCTAATTGAGCATCAGTTTTTTCTGAAAACAATCCAAATGTAGTTTCGCTCAATCATCTATGGCTTACCTTGGCCACATTGTGTCCCCTACAAGTGTTGGACCAGATCCGGAGAAAATTGCAGCTATGGTGAATTGGCCACAACCTCAAATACTTAAACAACTTAGAGGGTTCCTTGAACTTACAGGTTTTTATCGTAAATTTGTTTCTAATTATGCTTCTTTAGTTGCTTCTTTTACTGATTTACTGAGTAAATACGCTTTTATTTGGACTGATCAGACTCAATTTGCTTTTAACTCCTTAAAAAAGGCTATGACCAAAGCGCACGTTCTTTACTTGTCAAATTTTGATGAAGAGTTTGTGCTTGAAATAGATGCCTCTAGGATAGGAATGAGTGTCGTATTGTGTCAGATGGGTCATCCCATCTGTTATTATAGTTGGAGATTCTATCCCCAAATGTTTGTTGCATCTACTGATGTTTGAGAATTATGCGCCATTACTTCAGCGGTTAAGAAATGTAGGACATATTGGGTTGTAAATTCAACGCAGCCTTCGTGAATTAATGACTCAAGTAATGCAGACCTCGAAGCAACACTTTTATTTGGCTAAACTATTAGGTTATTCATATGAAATTATGTATAAGCCTAGTGCACAAAACAAAGTCGCCGGCGCTTTATCACTGGTTCATGAATCACCTTTACAATGTTTGGCTTTAAGTGTTCTTCATTGGGAGTTCCTACACCATCTCAAAATAGCAATTCAAGCTGATTTGCAATTACAACAACTTCTTCATGAAATCCAACATAACTTAGAGGCGCATCCACACTATAAACTCATATGAGGCATGCTTTTCTATAAGGGAAATTTATGCATACCAGCTGTATGTTACCTTAGTCAAGCCCTTCTTGAGGAGTTTCATGCTTCCCCTTTAGGAGTTCATAATGGAAAAGAAAATACTTGGGGTCGACTTAAAGAGAATGTCTATTGGGAAGGGGTGAAACAAGATGTTACCAACTTTGTGAACAATTTTCGTATATGTCAATACACCCAAATTGTTGAGACAAAATCTCTCTCAAATGATTTTAATGATAACAAAATTACTTAAGAGATCGTGATTGTGTTTAATGACTAATTTGTGCTCTTGAGTGGACTTATAGTAGAAAACAGGTTATTCATCATAAAGACTAAAAGGAAGAAAATCTGGAGGATGGGTTGAATGTGAGAGGATGGCCTCTTAAAAGCATAATAATCATCTAGCAACGCAACCATGATTTTTAATCACATTGAGAAGTCCAGACAGTAACCAAGAATGACCAAATAAAGCACATTATCTAAAGAGGTCAGAAAGCATATTTGGACTAGTACGAGGATAAGCAGTACTAGGTAGAGGATGGCTAGTATTAGGTAAAAGGTTGGACAAATTGTCACGTCATTCTCCAAAAGTTGAATTCAACCTAGTATGACAACATTCAGACGGCTGTAGCTCACATAGTCAAATAAATAGCCTTTTCATGTCTTGGAGAAAGGAAAAGTGAAAAGGACTACAAAGGACCAAGTACCTAGGAGGTTTGAACCTCAAGGCTGAGGATGAACTAGAACTGTTCAAGACTGCTGGATGACCGTTTTGTAATTTCAGCTCAAAGACCACTGGACTCTTTGATATTTAGTTACATCAATTGGCATCAGGGCAAGGTTCTCTAGAAATATTACATCCAACCGTGTAAGAGAAAAAGATAAAAAGAAAACATGTCAAAAGCTAAGTATGTTCCTGTAGGAGGATCCTCCAGCAGACCTCCCTATTCTGACGTTACAGATTACTACCATTGGAAAGGTAAGATGAGATTGTTTCTCATATTACAAGATAACAACATGTGGTCTGTTGTTGAAAATGGGGTTCATGTCATCAGAATCAACAACACAGATGCAACCTCTGACGAGAAACATCAAGCACAGTGGACGGCTGATGAAAATGCTAAGGTACTCTTAAACTCTAAAGCTAATTTATTTCTAACGTGTGCTTTGAGCAGGGAAGAATACGATAGAGTTGAAGAATGAAAAAACGTCAAGGAACTTTGAGACACTCCAAAGATTCATCATGAAGGATCAAACCACGTAAAAGAAGCAATGATTGACATGGGAGTAAGAGAATTCGAATTATTCGAAATGAAGGAGGAAGAAACGATTGATGAAATGTTCTCAAGGCTGACTATCATACTAAACAACTTGAGATCTCTTGGAAAGGTATACTCTGTTCAAGAGAGGATAAGAAAAATCTTAAGGAGTTTACCAAAAGAATGGAGACCAATGGTGAATTCCATTACAGAAGCAAGAGACTTGGCCAACATGAAACTAGAGGACCTGGTTGGAACTCTAAGAGCTCATGAACCATTGTTGCTGGCTGACAAACCAAGCAAAAAGGGAAAAATGATTGCTCTAAAATCAAGTCAAACAAAAAGCTCATCCTCCAAGAGGACAGAAGAAGCCACAAAGAAGGAAAGCCCAAAGTATTCTCTATCTGAGGAAGAGGATGAACTCGCTCTAATTTCTAGAAGGATCCAGAGGATGATAAATCGTAGAGGACACGACAAAAGATCTCCTCAAAAAGAAAAAAACTGACAAAAGTTAGATTACTTGTTTTGGATGCAACAAACTGGGTCACTACAAAATTGAGTGCCCTCTAAACAAAAAGAACTCAAGAAGATTTACTTACAAAAACAAATCTATGATGATCACGTGGGAAGATAGTGACAACTCATCCACTGAGCAAGAAAAGGAAGAAGAGGCCAACCTCTGAGTCATGACTAAAACAGAATTTGAAAAGGTAATCATATCTGAACTTTGTCCTACTTGTGAACAATTAGAAATAGAATTTGACAATCTTTTAAATGACTCAAACACTTTGTCTCATAAATGTGGTTTTCTTAAAAATCAACTTTATGAAATAAAGAAGCTAAATGAGGAACTTCAAACCATTTGAGAGTTGCAGTTATCTCATGAGAAGTTGTCTGAGCAACAATCTATTTTAAACAAAAGAAATGTCAAAACTCATCCTCTAGAAAAGGATGCAAAATAGGAAATTTTGAAAATAGAGGTTGAAAGACTCAAAAATGATCTTACCGACTTTGTTAAATCCACTGATACTATTCAAAAGATGATGGGATCACAATCTGGAATCTTTGACAAAGCTGGTATTGGATTTAAAAGTTCTTAAAAACAAAAACTCTGTGAAAATTTTTTCATTCCAAAGAAACAAGAGGATAGGCCAAGATGCACCTATTGCAAAAAACTTGGACATACTTTCAAAAGATGTTATGCCAAGAAAAGGGCAGACAACATAAAGAAATGATGTTCATTCTGTGGTAAACATGGGCATCACGATTCTAGTTGTTATCATAAAAGAAAATTCCTCACAAGAGGAAGAACTAACCAACAAGGACCCAATTCTATATGGGTACCTAAGTCACTATTAAACTCACAGGTACATCATCTAATCAACAAAAGAAAGCCCTGGTTCTTGGACAGTGGCTGCTTAAGGCATATGACAAGGGATAGACATTGCTTTATTTCCTTGGAAATAAAGGATGGAGGATCGGTCATATTTAGAAACAATGAGAAAGCTTAAATAAAAGGTACCGGTATCATTGGTAAAATTAATTTTGCCAAAATTGAAAATGTACAATATGTGGATGGTTTAAAACATAACTTGCTCAATATTAGTCAACTATGTGATAGTGGATTTGAAGTTATTTTTAAGCCTAATCTATGTGAGGTTAAATACTCATCCTCGGGTAGAGTTTTCTTTTCCGGTTTTAGAAAAAAGAATATATATGAGTTATATCTAGATGATTTGCCTATTGAATCTTGTTTTGTATCCATTGAAAAGGATAAATGGATATGGCACAAACGAGCTGGTCATACAAGTTTAAACACTATTTCTAAGTTGTGTAAATTAGAATTAGTTAAAGGCATTCCAAAAATTTATTTTGAGAAAGACAAAGTATGTGAAGCTTGTCCCAAAGGAAAACAAGTTAAAAGTAGCTTTCACTCTAAAAATATTGTTTCAACAAATCATCCTATTGAGCTACTTCATATTGACCTATTTGGTCCTATCAAAACTCCAAGCCTTAGTGGAAAAAGATACGGATTTGTAATTGTTGATGACTTTTCACGTTTTACATGGGTCTTATTTTTAAAACATAAAAATGAAGCCTTTGAGGCCTTTCATTATTTTTGTAAAAGGATCCAAAATTAAAAGGGATCAAATATTATATCCGTGAGAAGTGATCATAAAGGTGAATTTGAAAATGAACCCTTCAAAAATCTTTTTGATGAAAATGGTTCTCATAATTTTTCTTGCCCAAGAACTCCTCAACAAAATGGGTTTATTGAAAGGAAAAATAGAACATTGCAAGAAATGGCTAGAACCATTTTAAATAAAGCCAACATTGAAAAATATTTTTGGGCCGAAGCTATCAACACGGCATGCTATGGTTCAAATCGCGTATCCATCAGAAATTTTTTAAACAAAACTCCATATGAGCTATGGAAAGACAGAAAACCAAACATCTCTTATTGTCATATATTTGGATGTTATTGCTACATTCTAAATAATAAAGAAATTTTTGGAAAGTTTGATTCAAAATCTGAAAAAGGTATATTTTTGGGATACTCCACTTCGTCAAAAGGTTATAGAATATATAATCTTAGGACCTAAACTGTGGAGGAATCCATGCATGTTATTTTTGATGAGTTTGATGACTTGTGTTTAGAAAAAATTGATAAATATGAGGAAGATGAACCTTCATCCTCCAACGTACCTAGTCCACACGAAGAGAATGAATCTGATCCAACCTCTCAGCAACCTCCAAGAGGATGGAAGACAATTACGTATCATCCTCCAGATCTGATTATTGGGAACACAGCTGATGGTGTAAGGATCAGACAATCTCTAAGAGGAAATGGAACTAACATGGCCATGATATCACAAGTTGAACCCAAAACGATTGATCAAGCAATTAATGACAAATCTTGGGTTGAAGCCATGATGGAGGAACTATCTCAGTTTGAAAGAAACCAAGTATGGGATCTTGTACCTCTTCCACTTGAAAAATCCATCATTGGAACTAAATGGATATTTAGAAATAAACTAAATGAGGATGGAGAATTCATAAGAAACAAAGCAAGACTAGTGGCACAAGGCTACAACCAACAAGAAGGAATTGACTACGATGAAACATTTACTCCTGTTGCTAGACTTGAGGCCATCAGAATACTTCTGACCTATGCCACTCATAAAGGTATCAAACTCTTCCAAATGGATGTTAAAAGTGCCTTTTTGAATTGTTTCTTAAATGAAGAGGTTTATGTTCACCAACCTCCTGGCTTTGTGAACAAAAAGAAACTTAATCATGTATTCAAATTGTCTAAAGCTCTTTACGGATTAAAGCAAGCTCCTCGAGGTTGGTATGAGAGGTTAAGCTCATTTTTAAAAGACAATGGTTTCTCAAGAGGACAGATAGATACAACACTTTTCAAGAAAACTCTTGAAAAGGATTTATTAATTGTGAAAATTTATGTTGATGATATAATCTTTGGGTCTACAAACGAAAAGATGTGTGAAGATTTTGCTAACCTCATGCAAAGTGAATTCCAAATGAGCATGATGGGAGAATTAAAATTCTTTCTTGGTTTACAAATCAAGCAATTAAAAATTGGCATCTTCATATCTCAAGAAAAATATACCAGAGATTTGCTAAAGAGGAGATATAGAATTTATTTTCATTGATATTGAAAATCAACTAGCAGATATTTTCACCAAACCTCTTCAGGAGGATAGGTTCAAAGGTATCTTGGAAAAACTCTCCATTAATTTTTCAAAAATTATTTGATTAAGTGTTTTATCCAATGTACATTGCTGTATGTCTCTTTTTTTTTTTTATATAATTATTTTCAAAACCTACAGAAAGATCAAATATGATCTCTAAAATGAGTCTAAACGTTTAGAGGATGGCAAGAAACCAGAGGACACAGAGTCCATTTTGGTGTATCTGCCATTTATCACATCAGACATTGCGTGCACGCGCTTCCCTTCCCATTGGCCGTCCATGTGGCGCCGTCCCCGTGTTCCACGCGAGCATTAAATGCTACAACGGCTACAACTGTCGTTTCCCAACACGCGTGTCTCACACGCCTACCCTGCACGCCTACTGTCTCATCAATCATCATCGCATCCTCCTAGGAAATGACTTCATCAAACTTTCCTCTCCCTAACGGTTATTATCTTCCACCTTCCATCTTCCATCAGCATCCTCCTTACTTAACACTCACTCTCCTCATTGTTCATCATCTCACTTCATCTAACTTTCAACCCATAATATTTTTTTTCAAATCTTCTATAAAAAATTATGGCTCGAACTAAGTTTGCTGCTAAACGAAAAGTCATCTCTCAAGCCTATGAAGATGTTGAAGATCACTACACTAGTACGGAGTCGGATCACTATGAGGAAGACACCTCCAACACCACTCTAAATCAAGAATCCATATCTACTACTGAACCATCTGTCACTACCTCTTCCCCTTCCATTTCACCCAAATCATTCAAACCTTCATCCTCCACCACATCCCCTGTTCAACCAAGAAGATCCTCCAGAATTCTTTTTGGAGTTCTATCATCAAGGCAACCCATCTCTCAAGACTCAACCATCCATCCGGTTAAATCAAACGATCCAGAACAAACTCTCTCCACTGAGCCAACACCTCTTTCACCCCCCATCAAAACTCTTACCAAAGCCTCTACTTCAAAAAAATCCAAACCCACTTCCAAAAAATCACAGTCCTCTCTTTCACAAAAATCTAAAAAAAAAAAAAACTCCCTTTTTGATTTTGTTGATCAGGAAAAAAATTACATATCCAAATGGCTAAACAAATCTGTGGTCAACGGGAAAATTATTGATCTTGCTGATTTAAAAGAATGAGGTTTTAATGTAGAAGATATATTTGACCAACTGGGCTAGACCTCTTTTCTTAGAATCAATTATCCCCAATACCCACGATTGGTTAGGGCACTTTATGCTGCCTGCAACAGCTCCAAAGGGATTTCTGGATTCAGCATCATCCTCAAAGGCGTCCTCATGGAAATAAACCCAACCTCTCTGTGTCATATACTAGACGTTCGTGATGAAGGTGCTTACTATTTTTCTGATAACTGGTATTCTAAGTGCCAGATCACTCGCACTTTTGTTCTAAACAACATCCTCATTTCACCATCTAAACCATATGTAGCTTCCAACCTCCTCCCATTATGCCGCATCCTACATAATAATTGTGTGCACTCCATCGTGCCCAGAGCAGGGAGTTTTGAGAAGGTGACTGAGTTGGATGTCCTTCTCATCCATCACCTGATAATTGGAACGCCCCTCCATCTTGGAAATATCATCTTCAATTTTATGTTGAATGCTGTTGTGCTAGGTCAGTCAACACCATATGGTATGATCTTGACTAAGATCTTTAAATTTTTTAAGCTTCCATTGGATGATGAAACCTCTCTCCACTTCAACAATACATTCTATATGAAGAATGTCAAGCAAATGCGTCTCCATCCATCTGCTCCTACAACACCTACTGCTTCCCCCTCCTCAAAGAAAAGGAAAACTCGAAGCTCATCCTCTGTTGCTTCTCCACCATACCAACCATCAGATCAACCTCCATCTGAGGATGCTCCCGCTCCAATCCTTCAAGAGCCTATTGTGGAATCTGAACCAACTCCATCTCCACCTCATAACCCCATTGCTCCTTCACCACCACAATCTCCTCTACTACACTCTCCTTCTACTTCATCTGACGAAGCTCCTCCTCATAAGGATGCACTTGAAGATGTTCCTCCTCAACTCATGGAGGACGCTGAAGAGTTATATTTTGACCTTAATCTGACTTATCATCATTTTTCACCTGAGTCAATGCCTGACATTCCCTCTCCTGATTTGCAAGACTCTATTTTACCTCTACCAACTTCAAGCTCCTTCAGCTTATGTTTCAAAGTTTAAAGTTTATGCCATTGTAATATTATTAACTTTATCTTGGAATATCATTATGATCTTTCTTTACTATCTATGCTTCATATTTCTGGCATACATTCAAGGGGAGTAATTCTTGTTAAAAATTTTATAAAAGATTACTCACTTGATTCAGGGAGAGCATAAACATTTAATCTCATCATATTTTCATATTTAAAATCATAATCTAAAGAATTTTGTCATCATCAAAAAGGGGGAGATTGTTGAGACAAAATCTCTTTCAAATGATTTTAATGATAACAAAATTACTTAAGAGATTATGATTGTGTTTAATGACTAATCTGTGCTCTTGAGTTGACTTATAGTAGAAAACAGGTTATTCATCATAAAGACTAAAAGGAAGAAAATCTGATTCAATACCACCATGTTTGCAAACTGGAGGATTGGTTGAATCTGTGAGAGGATGGCCTCTTAAAAGCATAATAATCATCCAGCAACGCAACCATGATTTTTAATCACATTGAGAAGTCAAGACAGTAACCAAGAATGACCAAATAAAGCACATTATCTAAAGAGGTCAGAAAGCATATTTGGACTAGTACAAGGATAGACAGTACTAGGTAAAGGACGACCAGTACTAGGTAAAAGGTTGGACAAATTGTCACATCATTCTCCAAAAGTTGAATTCAACCTAGTATTACAACATTCAGACGACTGTAGCTCACATAGTCAAAGAAATAGCCTTTTAATGTCTTGGAGAAAGGAAAAGTGAAAAGGACTACAAAGGACCAAGTACCTAGGAGGTTTGAACCTCAAGGCTGAGGATGGACTGGAACTGTTCAAGATAGCTGGATGGCAGTTTTGTAATTTCAGCTCACAAACCATTGGACTCTTTGATGAAACCTCCCAATGGTCATAAAGTGTTTAACACATGGAAGAGTTGTACAAGGACTCTATAAAAGGCAGAAAAAGATCAAGAATCTTAAGTTTATCATAAGCAATATTCATCCTCTCTTTATACTTTCTACAATCATACACTAGATCTTTGAAATATCTTTTCAGAAAGTGTTTAAGTAAAGAGAAAGAAATCATACTCATCACTCTGTAATTTTCAAGTAAGTTGTACTTGAAAATATTTGAAACTTGTAAGGAACAAGTTTGTAAGCTTGGTGAAGCTTAAGAATACACAAGTGTAATCATCATCTGCGAGAGGTTGATCTGATTGATTTTAAGTGAAATCTCACAAGTGTGTGAGGACTGGACGTAATCATCTTTCGGTGAACCATTATAAAATTTGTGTGTCACTCTCTTTATACTCTCCTTGCATTTATTCTATTCTTATTTAAAGGTTTAAATTTATGTCCTCAAGTTCGCATCCTCTCAGAGAGGACAACTATTCAAAAACTCTTTAAAACATTTTTAAACACCAAAATCCCTATTCAACCCCCTTTATAGTGATATTTAGTTACATCACAAACTTGTACCCATCTTCCATACGGGTTGCTTTAACCCCTTCCAATTCCTCAAGGTGTATGGGAAGATATTTCTTTGGATTTCATCATAGGGCTCCATTCGTTCAAAAAATCAATGTGATACTAGTTATGGTTGACCGTTTATCTAAAGTTGCACATTTTGGAATGCTACCAATACAATTCACAATCACCAAGGTTGCATAATTATTTGCTAAAATGATTTGCAAACTTCATGGAATGCCGAAGAGCAATGTTTTTGATCGAGACCCAATTTTCCTTAGCAAGTTTTGGCATGAACTGTTCAAATTGAGTGGCACAAAGCTGTGGATGTCTTCTGCATACCACCCCTAAAGTGATGGTCAAACTGAAATTGTTAACAAGGCTTTGCAACAATATCTTCGATGTTTTAATCACACCAAACCCAAAGATTGAGAGCGATAAGTTCATTAGGCTGAGTGGCATTATAACACCTTAGTTCACACAGCTACGGGTTATACACCATTTTAGGTTGTGTATGGAAATCCCCCTCCTTCTTTGCCTTCTTATATAGCAGGTTCATCACACATTGAGGCAGTTGATTCAGAGCTCACAAATCGGTCAACAATTCTGAAAAAATTGAAACAGAAGCTCCTCAAGGCCCAACAAACATTGAAGCTATATGCTGACAAACGTCAAATTCTGCATACTTTCAAGGAAAGTGATCAAGTTTTTGTAAAACTACGACCATATCGTCAGACCTCTATTACCAGGCAGCGTGTCCATAAGTTATCCCAACGCTACTATGGTCCATTCAAGATATTAAAGAATATTGGGGATGTTGCATTTGAACTTCAGTTACCACCTAGAAGCAAAATTCATCAAGTATTCCATGTTTCAAAACTAAAACCATGCTTGGGGAATGCAACACTTGTCGCAGCCTAAAATTTCGAGCGTTTCTCGAATTCAATGGAGTCGCCACCAAAATTTATTTTAAAATAGGGAAAATATTGGGAAACCCTTATAAATAGAAAAAAAAAATGGTATTTGAAACCAAATTTTGAGTTCGGGAGTCGATTATGCGTAGGGAAGGTATTAGCACCCTACGACATCCGTTAAAATACGGTTACCTAGAATTAATGGTGCAAGATTAATATTAACTTAAATATATTTATTTCTCTTTATTATTAAATATGAATAACAATTATTATTAATTTTTTAATATAATTTTGGAATAAATATGTGCTTAAGAAATAAAGGAAAAAAAAGAAATTTTTATTAATGTGCTTGACAAGAATATGATCTTGCTCCCACATATCTCCCGGTGTGATGGAGAAATCAAAACTACGTAGTTCTTAGTTAAAAAATGCGGATGCGTTGATTGTTTTTTAAAGAAAATTTGTTTTGTTATATATAAAAAAAAAGTTTTGACAAAAAAAAATGAGCTTGTTTAATTTGAATAATCATTTTGAAAAAACGAGTTTTACGACTATCAAGCTGTACAACTCGTATCTCAAAACTCAGAATAAAAAGATGTCTCATCTAATTAATTCTTTTATGAATATTATATACTTACTAATTTGTTTATGAATTTTGATTTATTAATTTATCTATGAAGATGAGATTTAGAACCGCCAAGTTGTCACAATTTGCGTCCTAATAACTCGAAGATAAAAAATAAAATATAAAAAAAATATCACATCTAATTAAATAAATTTATAAGTCTTTTTTAATTTATTAAAGATTAATAAATAAAATAAAATAAAAAGAGAGTTTTAGAACTATCAAGTTGTACCACTTGTGTCATAACAACTCAAAGATTAAAAAGATGTCACATCTAATTAATCTTTAATATAATATTTGTTTGTATTTTTTATGATGAAATTGATATTTAGTTATGAAAATAACCCTTTTTTTTAAATAAAATAAAATAAAGTAAGTAGCTTTAAAAATAAATGGGCTGAACTTGAATAGGTTTTTGTTTTAGGCTCAAATTATAACAAAACAAACAAAAAAAAGGTTAAAACAAGACCTAAATCAGACTCCAGAGGCATTGGGCCCAAATTATTACAAATCAAAAAAAGGGTTAAAACAAAAGCTAGATCAGACTCCAAATGCATTGGGCCCAAATTATGACAAAACAAAAATAAGGTTAAAACAAAAGCTAAAAACCCTAGTTACAGGAGGGCGGCCACATTACCAACCAAGAGAGGTTGGGTTTGCAAAAGCAAAGCATCAGCGGCGGCTGGAAACAAAATGGTCTAGTTCCGGATTTGCTCGATCAACGGAGCTTCGCCTCGCACTGCCATACTGGAATGGTTCCGCACATGCTGACTTGAACACAACGGATTTGTGCCGACTCGGCGTCAGCGGCTTCGTGCCGATCTGGGTTTTTTGTTCATTTTCAATAGTGATCGTAAAATTCATGGAAAATGAAGAAGAACAAATGAACGACGACGACGACGGCAAGGACGACATCGACATGTTTAAATTTTTTTTAGTCTTATTTTCTTATTTTTCTTGTAATGTTATTTTGTTTTCTTTTTTAAAATCCAAACTTTGCATTTTATATATATAGAAAAAATTAATTATCATGTGAAGAGAGAAATTTTTTTTACCTTAACTCTTCTCTTCTGCTTGTCTTTCTTTGCTACTGCCTTTTCTTCTTCTTCTTCTTCTTCTTCATTTTAAGTATTTTTTCTGTTTGTGTTTTCTTCCTTTTTTATGAAATTTGATAAGGTGTATTTATAGAGTTTTTTATCTGTTTAGTTGCTTTCTTGCTTTGCTTTTGTCCTTCTCCACTGATTTCCTGTTTGATGTTTAATCTCTTTTGCTCATTATCTGATTTTTCCTGCATCTCTGATATATTCACGATTTTGGTTTATGTTTGTTTTTATCTGTTGATTTGCTGAGCTTTTGCAGTTTTAATATGTTTGTTAGTTTTTCTTAAACTCAAAAGTTTGTCTATTTGTTCTAAATCATGTACACAAAGGCTGACTAATAAAAATTATGTTTTTTTTTTCTGCTTCTTCAATTAGTTACAAAGCAATGGCTAGTGCCTCAGCCATGACAATGCATCAGAAACAACAAAAGCAGCAATAAGTGCAGCAACAGAACAGAGCCAAAGCAGGCTGGCTTGAATTGATTTAGTTTAAATTAAATTTTAATGTAATCTGATTTAGTTTGAAATTTTAATGTAATTTTGATTTGGTTTTAAATTTTAATGTAATTTGATTTGGTTTTAAATTTTAATGTAATTTGATTTGGCTATGTAAATTGATGAGATATCATTGTAATTATTCTATTTCCGCTTTTATATATTTTCCTTTTCTGGTTTATTGTTTAAAAAAGGTTGGACAAAATTAGGGTACTACAGCTGCCCCTATTTAATTATATTTTACTTGAAAAGATATGAAAATATGAATAACAATGGTTTTCATTTCCATGTTATCAAGTAAAAGATAAGTAAATATAAGGACCTAAATTTTGTCCAATAACAAACGCATGAATTAAAGTGCCCGTTATATGTTAAAGTGGGAATGATGCAATTTTGAAATGTTCAAAATGATCTTCTTCGAATTGATTATCGATGCATAGATCGACATGAGTGAAAATAATCGTCTTCGGATTGTTTACCGATGTGTAGATCTGTTGAAATAAAAAATGATCATTTTCAGATTGGTTACCGATGTGTAGATCGACAGAAATGATAATGATCGTCTTCGGATTGGTTACCAATGTGTAGATCGACAGAAATGAAAATGATCGTCTTCGGATTGGTTACCGATGCGTAGATCGACAGAAATAAAAAATGATTGTCTTTGGATTGGTTACCGATGCGTAGATCGACAGGAATGAAAGGATGATCGTCTTCGGATTGGTTACCGATGCGTAGATCGACAGAAATAAAATATGATCGTCTTCGGATTGGTTACCGATGCGTAGATCGACAGGAATGAAAGGATGATCGTTTTCGGATTGGTTAACGATGCGTAGATCAATAGGAATGAAACAAAAACGTAATTGGTCCAGTCTTGAAGGTAGACAAAGAGGAAGAATAAGTATATGATACTTGCAATTCGAATTGTAAGGTATGAATGATTCATGCATGTGTTATGCATTGAGTATAGGTAAAGTGTCAATGAAGATGCATGGATCATGTAAGTATGCATGATTTATGTGTGTCATGCATTATAAATCAATTCTTGTTCATTTCTTTAATTCCTCGATCCTTATGCTCTTCTACGCCCCAAGATTCAATGGATGAATAAAAACAAATATTATTTCCACTTGATGACTCTTCGTATCTATCGAGTGACGCTTTTCTTGAGGCGAAGCAAAAATCCATTGTTTAAAATGATTACTCTTCATGCACCTATACATGTTGAGGATCCATCGAGTTCCCGTGTATATACTTTTCAAGTGTCAAAATAATTAAAATATTTTTTATATTTACACATATTTCAAATTCCAAAATTTATTATCATAAAATAACATCTTAAAAGAAAATACTAAAACCAACAACCACGAGACTGAATTGGCTTAGAAATAAGGTAATGTATAACATCAAATGACAAGATTGGAACATGTACATTCATTACATTGAGAATAATACAATTGAGCTAAGGGTTACAATGTAGGGATGAATGTGTTTAGGTTAAGTTGAAGGGATAACAAACGCTATTCATTCTTGTAATTTAGGCACTCCCGTTGGTCAGCTTCCAAGAATAATAATTGCCCCGGTTTGTAGCGCTTGATTTTTTTTATCCCTAACTTTTGCATGGACTGCTCTTCCAAGTTTTCAATCCATCGGGATGCTCTAATTTTTGCCTAGGTCGCCTTTTCATGTTTTCAACCTAGCGAGCCCATTTTTGATTTGATTTTTTTAAAGCATAATATTTTTTGACCGCCTTTTGAATTTATTGGAAGTGGAAGGTCGCCTTCATCCATTTCTGTGAGTATTAGAGCTCCCCCAGAAAAAGCTTTTTTCACAACATATGGTCCTTCGTAATTCGAGGTCCATTTTCCACGAGAATCCTTTTTTATGGGTAATATTTTCTTTAACACCAACTCCCCTTCTTGAAACTCTCGAGGACGAACTTTTTTCTCGTATGCTTTTTTGAGTCTTTTTTGATATAGTTGACTGTGGCATAGAGCTATCATTCTTTTTTCTTCTATGAGATTTAAGTGGTCAAATCGTGATTGAACCCACTCAGCCTCTTCCAGTTTTGTTTCCATCAATACTCTTATCGAGGGAATTTCAACTTCAATGGGAAGTACCGCTTCCATTCCATACACCAATGAGAAAGGAGTTGCCCCTGTTGAGGTACGAACAGATGTTCTATAGCCATGTAATGCAAAAGGAAGCATTTCATGCCAATCCTTATATGTCTCCACCATCTTTTGTATAATCTTCTTGATATTCTTATTTGCTGCTTCTACAACCCAATTCATTTTCGGACGATATAACGAAGAATTGTGGTGCTGAATTTTGAAACTATCACACAACTCCTTCATCATTTTATTATTCAGATTGGTCGCATTGTTAGTGATTATCTTATTTGGCAAGCCATATCGACAAATCAATTCTCTTTTGATGAATCTGACAACTACGCTTCTCGTAACATTGGCATAAGAAGCGGCCTCAACCCATTTTGTGAAATAATCAATAGCTACTAGGATAAACTGGTGCCCATTTGAAGCCTTAGGCACGATGAGTCCAATAACATCTATTCCCCACATTGAAAATGGCCATGGTGATGTTAACACATTCAAAGAGGTGGGTGGTACATGGACTTTATCAGCATAAATTTGACATTTATGACATTTCTTTACATAGTTAAAGCAATCGGACTCCATGGTCAACCAATAGTAGCCAGCCCTGAGGATTTTTCTTGCCATCGCGTGTCCGTTTGCATGAGTTCCGAAAGAACCTTTGTGAACCTCTTGGATGATTTTCTCCGCTTCCGCTTGATCAACACATCTGAGGAGAACCATATCATGATTTCTCTTGTAAAGCACATCACCATTTAAGAAGAAGTTCATTGACAACCTTCTTAAAGTCCTCATGTCGTTCTCTGAAATACCCACTGGATATACATTATTCTTGACATATGATTTGATATCATGAAACCATGGCTTGCCGTCAGACTCTTCTTCTATTGATAAGCAATATGCTGGCTTATCCTTTCGTTGAATTTTTATGACCGGCATATCCTGACCGACGTTTATTTTGAACATTGATGACAATGTGGCCAGGGCGTCGGCTAATTGATTTCCTTCTCGAGGGATATGGTGAAAAGTGATATTCTCAAAGTGTTCTATCAGTTCTTTGATGTGGGTATGATACGGAATCAATTTGGAATCTCGCGTTTCCCACTCTCCTTTCGTCTGATGGATGACCAACAACGCGTTAGAAGCACCATCAAACACTAACGTCCATTTTTCTTTATCAGGTGATTCAGTTTCTTCAAACAAAGTCATTATGCCTTCATCGGGGAATTCATACTGCATTGATTGATAATCTTCTACAGGTTGTTGGGCCAAATACTCTGCTAGGGCACTTCCTTTGATAGCTTTTTGCGTAACGTATACCAAATCATATTCTGATAGCAGCATCTGCCAACGGGCAATCCTTCCAGTAAGAGCAGGTTTCTCAAAGATGTATTTAATTGGGTCCATTTTAGACACCAACCAAGTTGTATGACATATCATGTATTGCCTCAACCGACGAGCTACCCATGCCAATGCGCAACATGTTCGTTCAAGCAGTGAATACCTTGTTTCACAGTTGGTGAACTTTTTGCTCAAATAATAAATAGCATGTTCTTTCCTACCGGATTCGTCATGTTGCCCCAGTACACAACCCATTGACTCGTCAAGTACTGTTAAGTACATAATAAGAGGTTTCCCAGGAACAGGAGGCACTAAGATTGGAGGTTTTGACAAGTACGGCTTAATCTTTCCGAAAGCTTTTTGACAATTCTCATTCCATTCAACCTTTTGGTCTTTGCGCAACAACTTGAAAATTGGCTCGCATGTAGCGGTGAGATGCGATATGAACCTGGCAATGTAATTCAATCTACCCAAAAAGCTACAAACTTCTTTTTCCGTGCGTGGAGCGGGCATTTCTTGTATTGCTCTTACTTTATTTGGGTCCACTTCTATCCCTTTTTGACTAACGATAAACCCAAGTAACTTGCCTGATCTTACACCAAAAGTGCACTTAGCAGGGATTAAACGGAGTCTAAACTTCCTTAGTCGCACAAACAACTTTTGAAGGTTAACAACATGGTCTTCTTCGGTCCAAGATTTGGCAATCATATCATCCACGTAAACTTCTATTTCCTTATGCATCATGTCATGAAACAAAGTTATCATTGCTCTTTGATTGGTTGCCCCGGCATTCTTCAATCCAAATGGCATCACTTTATAACAAAAAGTCCCCCATTGTGTGATGAATATAGTTTTCTCCATATCTTCGGGAGCCATCTTGATTTGATTATATCCTGAGAAACCATCCATGAAGGAGAAAAGAGAATATTGAGCAGTGCTATCTACTAGGACATCAATGTGAGGCAAAGGAAAATCATCTTTAGGACTAGCTTTGTTTAAATCCCGATAATCAACGCACATTCGGACCTTTCCATCCTTTTTTGGAACTGGGACAATATTGGCAACCCATTGAGGATATTTTGCTACAGCTAAGAAACCAACATCAAATTGCTTCTTGAATTTCTCTAATTTTAAGTGACATATCAGGTCTCATCCTCCTCAATTTTTGTTTAATTGGAACACATTCTAGCTTGAGTGGTAGCTTGTGTTCAACTATGTTAGTATCTAGCCCAAGCATATCTTGGTATGACCATGCAAAGACATCCACATAATCAAATAAAAGTTTAACCAACTTTTCTCGTTCAGTTTCTTTCATAGACATACGAATTTTAATTTCTTTCTTATCATGTTCAGTCCCTAAATTGATCACTTCAACATGTTCTTGATAGGGTTGGATTATCTTAGCTTCCTGTTCAATTAACCTTTCTAACTCTGGGGGGAGGCTCACAATCGTCATCACAATCCTCATCAGTGTGATTAATTGGGAATTCAAAATTACAAGAATGGGTTCTAGCGCTGCTATTTTCAACATATTCGTTTTCGACTCTGCATTAATTAAATTAAGAAAAAGGAAAAAAAAAGAAAATATGAATAAAGATTGTCAAAAAAAGAAAATAGAAAAAACAAAAACTGTTGGAGAATTCAAAAATGCATTTATTGATAATAAGTACGGAATTGAAATACATATGCCCTAATTAGTTATCCTTATAGCCTTGGGCAGAGCAAAAGGAGTTAAAATACACAATTACTTTGAACATGAATGAACAAACACGGGAAGCTCGATGATCTTCGAATTGTTGAGACTAGTGCTTGGAGGACAAGGATACACTAATTTGGGGGTATCGTCATCAATGTGGTCCTCTTCTTCCACAACAACCACATGGTCAGCACATACTATTCCAGCTCTCTGAAAGGTTTGGCGAATGTCACAAATAGAAATCTTCTATGAATTCAGTGTATGATTTTCCAAACGAGCTATTCTGCTTTCCATTCTTTCCTTCATAGCCTTTTCTTTGTCAGCTTTAGTAGGTACATACCCCAAACCGTACCTAACGTTCTTTTTGGGTATATCTAACAATTTTCCAAATTTACCAAAAACTACTCCTTCCAACATCGATTTGGTAGACTTTAAGGAGGTGGTAAACAACTTTGGTTCTTTTAAAAGAGATCCTTCGCCCATGAAGACAGCATTGGCGATTTCTAATGCTTGAAAGGAAGTCTATATGGCTTCCTCCGTGTCTTCAATGTAGCCCGTAGAAGATAGATGACTCACTACCATATCTTCTTCCCCATATATTATCACCAGCTTATTGTCTACTATAAACTTTAGCTTTTGATGGAAAGTGGATGTCACTGCTCCAACAGCGTGAATCCATGGTCTCCCTAAAAGGCAACTGTATGCTGGTTTAATATCCATCACTTGGAAGGTTATTCCAAAGTTATGGGGTCCGATTTGAATCGGCAGGCCAATCTCACCCACAACTTGTCTTCTGGATCCATCAAACGCTTTCACCACCAAAGCACTTGGCTTCAAACAGGCTCCATCAACAAATAGTTTTGATAGTGTTGATTTCGACATGACATTTGACGATGAACCATTATCAACTAGCACTCGTGCAAGAATATGATCATGACACCTCATAGAGATGTGTAGTGCTTTATTATGCTCTATCCCCTCAGCTGGTAATTCACCATCGCTAAAACTCAAGACGCTACTGGCAGTAATATTACCGACAACTCCATCAAACTGGTCGACAGTGATATCATGAGTAACATGAGCCTCGTTTAACACTTTCATCAGCGCCCTTCTATGCGCTTCAGAGTTTAATAACAAAGCAAGAACAGACATCTTGGAAGTTGTTTGATTTAGTTGATCTACCACCTTATACTCACTTTGCTTGATAAACTTCAAAAATTCATTAGCTTCTTCTTCGAGCATTGTCTTTTTGCAAGTCTCTGGATTTTTCATAGTATGATTCATAATTTCTTTTCCTTTTCCTCCATGGACCTCCTTTTCCTTAGGTTGTCCGGGGGCATATACTCGACCACTCCGAGTCATCCCACCAATCCCTGAAATGTTGGTGACATCAGTTCCTTTAGATTCACAACTATCATTGAATTGATGATTGGCCAAGTGTGAGGTAACTTCATAATTCCATGGCACCGCTTTGGTATTTAGGTAAGGAAAAGGGGTTGGTGCTTGGACAATTATTGCATTTGGCCTGCTAGAAGTTGGCTTAAGATTTTCTTTCCTATAAAGGATTTCAAATGGTCTTTGGAAAGATCTACTACTTTTCATATACGGCTCTATGGTCAACACATGATCATCTTTTGCACCTTGGTCTATCTCATCTTCAATGACATTGACAAAAGTATCCCCGTGGCCCGGTAAGGGATTACTCCCTACATTGGGACCATCTTCCTTGAAGGTAAGCCATTTTGCATTAATCATTTCTTGCACTTTAGATTTTAGGGCTTGGCAATCTTCGATCGAATGCCCTACAGCTCCAGCATGGTATTCACATTTGGCGTTTGGGTTATACCACTTTGGGAGTGGTGGTTCCAAAGGTTTCATTGGTCTCAGGACTACCATTGAATTCTGGAGTAGGTGAGGCAACAATTGGCTGTATGTCACGGGAATTGGGTCAAAATGGGTTATCTTCCTTTCTCAATTGAATGGTGGTTTGTATTGATTCCGGTTTGGATTTTGGCTTCATTGGTTTTGTTGGGGAAATGCAACGGATGGTGGTTCTACTAGAGGTGGTTGATAAAAAGGTGGCCTTGAAGGGTGATATTGGGGGTGCGAAGTTGCAGCCACATATGGATAGGGAATGTAAGGCGTTTGGGGTATCGGGGGCTAGAAATTTGGGGGTCGATAAGAATTTATGGATGGAAAATAGGAGGCTCTTGGGTTTACCATTACAGCGTTAGCATCTGCTTCTTTCTTTTTTATGAATCCCATCTGGGGTTTCTTCACGCCACTTGCTGCACAGATGATCTTTCCATTCCTCATCCCACTTTCTATCCTTTCTCCTATCATGACTAGGTCGGAAAAGTTTGATGACATACTCCCAATCATCTTATCATAAAAGGGCGACTGGAGAGTATCCATAAACATACCAACCATTTATCTTTCAGACAAAGGAGGTTCTACTTGTGATGCCACTTCTCTCCACCGTTGTGCGTATTCTTTGAAAGTTTCGTTGTCCTTTTTCAATGAATTTTGCAATTGCATCCTATCAGGGGCCATGTCAATGTTGTACCTGTATTGTTTTAAGAAGGCATCAGCCAAGTCCTTCCACGAATGAATTTGATTTCACTCGAGATGCATATACCAACTTAACGATGCCCCACTCAAACTGTCTTGGAAAAAGTGAATGAGAAGTTTGTCGTTATGAACATGAGAAGCCATTTTTCTGCAATACATAGTTAGATGATTTTTAGGAAATGTGGCGCCTTTGTATTTTTCAAACTCAGGAACCTTGAATTTTGAAGGGATAGTCACGTCGGGAACCAAACACATATCAAAAGCTTCAAGACCATAGAAATTATGCCCCTCCATTGCGTTTATTCGCTCTTCTAAAACATGGAATTTCTCTTTTGAATGTGTATCATCCCAAACGTGAGGTTGTTGCCAATTCCCGTTAGCATCAAAATGGGGTATTTGGGGTGCAGTATATGGAATATTTTATGAGGGTATAGTGTTTTGGAGTGGCGTGTAGCCCATAGGAGGTGGGATTTGTGGTTGGTTTAGGCTTTGGGTGTTGATAGTTGAGTGGTTCTGGTTATTGTCCATGGGGTTGATGACTACTGGCGGAGTATAACCATGTGGGTGACCATACATAGGAAATTGCATAGCCGCCGTACGATACTGTTGAGTAGTCGTGGTAAAGCCTGGTGGGTGAGAAGGAGTGGTTTGGTGTTCTTCATTTGTAGTTGGAGGATCCCCATCCGTATCCTCCTTCCTTGCCAAAGCCTTTATAGCTTCGAGAATTTGATCAACCTTGTCCTTCAATTGGTTAACATCTGCTCTCATGACTTCTTGGTTTTGCTCAAGTTCATCCATGATCTGGGAGTTCGCGCGAGTCCGATAAGGGTGTCGGGGAAAAAGCTTTATTGATTTTTCTTTTCTGTTTTTTTTTATAAAATAAATAAATAAATAAATGAATGAAATTCCAATGAGTATGTATTAAATATGAATGGAATGAAAATGAAATTAAATAGTTAATTATGATAGTTGGATGTTGGGGAATCATAAGCCTTATATAAATTTTGTTTAACAACAACGAATTATTAGTGAAGAAAATATGGGGATCGGAAATCAAAACAGCAAATCCTTCATTGATGAGACAAGAGTACATCACATTTAAATTAAAAACTACATTGACTATGGTACTTCAATCTTCTGTTTTAATAGGACAACCAATCTTCTCTTCCAATTCTTTTACCAAATTTTTGCAATATTCAACGAACTTGTAGACTTTGACTGGAGTATTGAGCGGATGCATTACTGCATCAATCTCTCTTAGATGCTTTGGAATTTTTATGATTGCTTGATTAGCTAGCATCACCAATTTTGAAAAACAGTCTTTCCAATGCCTGCCCTTATCTTCCAGCTCTTTTTAGATCTCTTGATTCTTCAACTGACCCAGCAACATCATAAAACGATCCTCCCAATATATGGTTTCATCCTTTAAGTCGTTATAGATCTTTTCTTGGTAATCAATGTAATTCTTCAACTCACTATAATTCTCCATTTCTGTTTTTAGTGCATCTTGATGTTTTGAGAGTAATTCTTCAATTTCTTCTTTGTGTTGCCTTTCATTCCTTAATTGACTCTCGTACTCAGCTACTATTTGTTTCAGTTGTTTCTTTAAATCTTCAAACTCCTTTTTTATGTTCCTCTTAGAGCTTTCTGATTTTGTCCACAACTGCTTCCACATATAGGCTTCTTCAATAGCTGCATTATTTTCTTGCTTTCGCACATCCAACTCTTCATTTGCACCTCTCAAACAGTCTTGTATGTCAAGTTTATTTTCTTTTTCAATTCTCAACCTCTTGTTGCTTCTCTCAAGGAAATGACTCTTACATGAGTTTTGTGATTGTAAGTTCTCGTTCTCTTGTGAGACTTTTTCTAACTTTGCTTGTAGCTCTTTTTTCTTCTCTTCAGATTTTAACAATGATGTTTTGAGTTCTTCTATTTCTTCATTGGCAACAAGGGTAGGTTTAGATATTTCCGGATCACTCGAGGGTGTACTATGGAAAGGCAACTTGATTTCTTGGACTCTTTTCTTTACCCATTGTTGATAGGGTTCCTTTGTGCTGCAACTTCTGCATCCGAGTACTCTTCCTTTTCTAATGATCATTTCCCAAGCTCGACTTATCCTTCGTAACATCGGTGGGTCTTCTGTACCCGTATTGTGCAAAACAAAAGCTTCCAACGACTTATCATCTGGTTTCTCCAACATAGGGTAACCAAGCTGTCTCACAGCTACCGTCGGATTGTAATTAATACATCATTTGGTTCCCATGAGAGGTACATTTGGGAAATCTCTGGATTGGCATATTACTTCCTCCACCCCTTGTTCTCTATGATACCATGAAACTATGTCCCAAGTAAGGCTAGCGATACTCTGAGCCCATTCACGATTACTTTTAACTCCAACATGATATCCTTTCTTGAACATATGGGACATAAACCAAGTATACAACACTGGAACACAACACAAAATTGTTCCCCCTTTCTTCTCGTGTCGCATATGCAGAGAGTAGTATACATCAGCAAGAACCGCGGGAACTGGATTTTGTTTGTTAAAAGCTAAGAAGACATTGATGGCAGCAAAATCTACAAAATTATCAAGGTTTGGGAATAAAAGAAGACCATAGATAATCAGAGCCAAAATATCTATAAAAGTACTCCATTCTTTTTTAGCAACTAAATCTTGACACTTTTGCTCTAGATATTTTCTTGAAAAACCATGAATAGCTCCTTTTTTCTCTTTTGTACTTGCCAACTCTCTTATGTTGATTTTCAACACTTCAGCAATTGCGCCCAAATTCGGTGGTTGCCCAGTATATCGATAAGGATTTCCTTTCTCTAAAGAGTAACCCAATATTCGTTCAAATTCCTCTAATGTCGGGGCCAATTGAAAGTCTTGAAAGGTGAAACATCTTAAAAGAGGGTCGTAATACTGAGCCAATGTCGTGAAGGCCCCTATTTGCACATTTACTGCCAAGAGATTTAGGATCTTCCCATATTTGTGAAAGAAACTATTACGTTTTGATTGCTGATGTCTCTTAAACTTTTCAAATCAGGTTGCTTAAACTTTAAAAGTAAAGTTTTTCTTTTTTCCGATTCCATTGTCCGCTTTAATTTAACACGTGACTAAGATTCTTATGATTCCCAAACAATCCAGAAAATTGATGCAAAATGCCAATTTATTTTTCAAAAGAAACAATGTCATGAGAAATGAATGCAATTATGTAGAATGACTGTTGTGAATATATAAAGTTTGAATGAATGTATGAGGTTTTTTTTGCTTACACGGATATTCTTATGATGAAAGGGTCTATTGACTTATGTAGTGAAATTCTCACAAGGGTGGCTCTATAGTTCTAAACACGGTTCCTATAGCCAATAATCCTATTTTGGAATATTGTCAACAACAATAGGTAAACTATTTGGAGTGACAATACCCTCAACAAGATCAAACTCTAGGTGAGACTTTCATGCTAACCAAACAGGATGTACATCCAGAAGGCTACCACTACACAATCTCGAAACTAAACTTAAGTTTTGTTCAAACCCGGGTATAGGATTTCACTCATAAGTGTGTGTCTTTGTAAAAGTGTAGGGTATGGAATAAGTGTAATTCGATAGTTCCACAATGCTAATAAAACATATATACATATACAAAATAAATAAATAAATAAATAAAAATGACATACTAACTTAAAAGAGTATTATACTATCAACTAATACTTAATAAGAGATTATAAAACATAAAGTAAAAGAAAATGAAAAACAAACAAATATAGAATAGGTTAAAAATTATGCACAATTAATTTGTTAGGCTTGACTCTCTAAATATCCCCAGTGGAGTCGCCAGCTGTCGCGGCCTAAAATTTCGAGCGTTTCACGAATTCAATGGAGTCGCCACCAAAATTTATTTTAAAATAGGGAAAATATTGGGAAACCCTTATAAATAGAGAAAAAAATGGTATTTTAAACCAAATTTTGAGTTGAGGAGTCGATTATGCGTAGGAAATGTATTAGCACCCTACGACATCCATTAAAATACGGTTACCTATAACTAATTGTGCAAGATTAATATTAACTTAAATATATTTATTTCTCTTTATTATTAAATATGAATAACAATTATTATTAATTTTTTAATATAATTTTGGAATAAATATGTGCTTAAGAAATAAAGGAAAAAAAAGAAATTTTTATTAATGTGCTTGACAAGAATATGATCTTGCTCCTACGTATCTCCCGGTGCGATGGAGAAATCAAAACTACGTAGTTCTTAGTTAAAAAATGCGGATGCGTCGATTTTTTTTTAGAGAAAATTTGTTTTGTTATATATAAAAAAAAAGTTTTGACAAAAAAGAAAATGAGCTTGCTTAATTTGAATAATCATTTTGAAAAAACGAGTTTTAGGACTATCAAGCTGTACAACTCGTATCTCAAAACTCAGAATAAAAAGATGTCTCATCTAATTAATTCTTTTATGAATATTTTATATTTACTAATTTGTTTATGAATTTTGATTTATTAATTTATCTATGAAGATGAGATTTAGAACTGCCAAGTTGTCACAACTTGTGTCCTAATAACTCGAAGATAAAAAATAAAATATAAAAAAATATCACATCTAATTAAATAAATTTATAAGTCTTTTTTAATTTATTAAAGAATAATAAATAAAATAAAATAAAATAAAAAAAGAGTTTTAGAACTATCAAGTTGTACCACTTGTGTCATAACAACTCAAAGATTAAAAAGATGTCACATCTAATTAATCTTTAATATAATATTTGTTTGTATTTTTTATGATGAAATTGATATTTAGTTATGAAAATAACCTTTTTTTTAAAAAAATAAAATAAAATAAAGTAAGTAGCTTTTAAAAAAAATGGGCTGAACTTGAACAAGTTTTTGTTTTAGGCTCAAATTATAACAAAACAAACAAAAAAAAGGTTAAAACAAGACCTAAATCAGACTCCAGAGGCATTGGGCCCAAATTATTACAAAATAAAAAAAGGGTTAAAACAAAAGCTAGATCAGACTCCAAATGCATTGGGCCCAAATTATTGTTGGAACGAAGTTGGTTTTACATATAGAGTTTTGATGTTAACAAAAGTATTTTATGAGAACAATATATTTGACTTCAAAGAGTATGAAAGAAGATTAATGTTTTTTAAGAAAATCTAAAATAAGATTTGGTTCAAATTTATAATTGAAGAAAAATCTTAAATAAGATTTGATTCAAAATTATAATTGATGAAAATCTAAAATAAGATTTGATTCAAATTTATAATTGAAGAAAATCTTAAATAAGATTTGATTCAAATTTATAATTGAAGAAAATCTAAAATAAGATTTGATTCAAATTTATAATGGATGACAAAATCTAAAATAAGATTTGATTCATATTTATATTTGAAGAAGATTTGAAGAATATTTGAAGAAGATTTGAAGAATATTTGAAGAAGATTTGAAGAAGATTTGAAAAATATTTGAAGAAGATTTGAAGAATATTTGAAGAAGATTTGAAGAAGATTTGAAAAATATTTGAAGAAGATTTGATTAAGATTTGAAGAAGATTTAGTGAAGATTTGGAGAAGATTTGATTAACATTTAATGAAGATTTGAAGAATATTTGATCAACATTTAATGAAGATTTGAAGAAGATTTGAAGAATATTTGATATGAATAATTTACAAAGTCAATCTACACAAAATTGGAACAGAATCATTCTGAAGAATTTACAAATTCAATCTACACAAAATAGGAACAGAATCAATTTGAAGAATTTGCAAACTCAATATAAACAAGATACAATTCAGAATTAAATAAGGACTAAGTTGAAGCCCAATTTTTCACTATAAATAGACACTCAAGGCTGAAGGAGAAAAGTATCAAAAAGTAGAAGAACTCAAGCTCAAGATTCCAAATTCATCTTAGAGTTCAAAGAGAGAAACACTTGTTCAAGTTAGAAATATCTTTTGAGTGTTCTTTTCTTAAAGTGTGAGAGTTATTGTGATTATCAGCTTTGTTAGAAGCAACTACTCAAGTTTCAATCTCTTGTATCCAACCTGATAGTGGTTTAGTTCCTTCTTCAATCTGGGGTCGTCAGGTTGTTAGGAGAAGACTTGGCTTGTAGGGTCAAGGTGGTTGGTTCCTCAAAAGTCTGGGGTTGTCAGGCTGTTTGGGAAGACTGGCTTGGAGGGTCAGGTGCTTTGTAATTCAAGGTTTTTGAATTAGTGGATTAAAGCCTTCTGAATGAGGGGACTGGATGTAGCCAAGTTAGTGGTGAACCAGGATAATTCTACGCGTCAAATTATTTATGCTTTCATTGCTTGCTGCTTCTAAATTCGATTGCTTCTACTCCAAGTAAGTCACCAAAACCAAACTAATTTTTTAATTATTTATAAATTATCAAAAAGGTATCAACTTTGTGCAAACACAATTCAACCCCCCTTCTCGTGTTCGCACCTTCAATTGGCATCAGAGCTCGGTCTCTAGGCTGAGCACTTTACAGTGTTTGAGAAAAGATCCAAGGGTTCAATATGTCTGGATTCAGTGACGAAGCTGCTGGAGGAAATATCAACAGACCACCTCTGTTTGATGGAGAACGTTTTGAGTATTGGAAAGACAGGCTGAGAAGTTTCTATATTTCACAAGATCCTGAACTTTGGGACTTGGTGGAAGATGGTTATATTGCTCTGAAGAATAAAGATGGTATTGAAATTCCAAGAAAGGAGATGAATGCTGATCAGAAGAAGATGTACAAGATGCATCATAAGTCTAGAACATTCATGATAAATGCAATCACCTTCAAGGAGTTTGACAAGTGCACCAACAAAGAGACAACAAAGAGTATTTATGATAGTCTGATTCTAACCTATGAAGGAAGCAAGCAAGTTCAAGAAGCAAAGGCCAACCTCTTAGTAAAAAAGTATGAGTTGTTCAAGATGGAAGAAGATGAAGACATTGAAACAATGTTTTCCAGATTCCAGATCCTGGTATCAGGATTAAAGGTACTTGAGAAGAGTTAAACTACTGCTGATCATGTGAAGAAAATTCTTAGGAGTTTGACAAGTAAGTGGAGACCTAAGATCACTGCCATTCAGGAAGCAAAAGATCTGAATACTCTAAAGCTGGAAGAATTAATCAGCTCTCTCAGATCACATGAAATTGAGCTTGAAGAAGATGAGCCCAAGAAGAAGAACAAGACTCTGGCCTTGAAATCTAAGCAGAAGAAGGTTCTAAAGGCAACATCAGATTCAGAAGATAGTGATTCAGATAATCAGAATCTGAACTCAGAGGAAGAGGAGATTGCTTTCATAAACAGAAAAGTTCGAAAGATGTGGCACAACAGAAAGAAGAAATTTCCCCAAAGATATTCCAAGCAATCCAACAAAGGAAATGATGATAAAAGCATTATCTGCTATGGATGCAATGAACCTGGACATATTAAGTCAGAATGTCCAAATATGGAGAAAGGAAAAAGGAAAGATTCCAGACCCAAGAAGAAGAGTTTGATGGCTACATGGGATATATCTGAGGAATCCTCTGATGATGAACAAGTAGATTTGGGTATGATGGCTCATACCAACTCTACCTCTCGATCCAACACAGATTCTAACTCTGAAGATGAATCAACGGATGAAGAAAGTGAGGTATTTTCTGAATTTACTCGATCTGATTTAATTACTGCTATAAATGATTTTTTAAATATTAATCACAAATTGTCTTTAAAACTGAAAACGCTTAGGAAAGAAAATACAAATCTAACTGAAAATATTAACGTTTTAAAGAATGAAAATACTGAATTTAAAACAAAAAATACAAATCTGAAAACTGATATTACTGAACTTAAAATAGAGAATGCAAATATGAAAACTGATATTACTGAACTTAAGACAGATAATGCAACTCTGAAAACTGATATTATTGAACTTCGAACAGAAAATGCAAATCTGAAAACTGATATTGCTGAACATAAGGCTGAAAATCTAACTCTGAAAAGTAATTATAGTTCAACATCAATTGAAAATACCACATGTAACTCTGATAAGCATAAGGAAGTATTTCAAGATTTTATTGATAATGGTATGGAAAGAAGCAAGTATGCATCTATGATTTATGGGGTTAGTAGGAATGGTAAAAGAGGAATTGGATTTCAAGAAAAAGTAATTGAATCTAAGTTTATTCCCTCTGATGATTTATGTATTATTTTCTATAAGAAAGGTCACAATAAAATATCTTGTCCTATGCTAACCACATGGAAAGACAAGAAATCTTTAAGATCTAACAAACCAGGACCCAACCAAATTTGGGTACCAAAAGATAAAATTGTTTATGTTGCAGAT
>JBBPBP010000004.1:20660501-20687159 GCA_037974735.1 Cicer chorassanicum
ATAATAAATTGTTTTATTAATTAAATATGACTTTAATGAATTAATTTGATGTTAAATTTTTTTAGCATATATGTTGATAAATTTTACCATTAACTTTCTTTACTATCGTGATAATTTTACACTTTTTTATTTATTGAGTAATATAAATTATAAAATTATTTATATTTTTTTGAAAAGTAATAGTATTTTAGTGTGAATATTTTGGAAATAAGATTTTAGTGTGAGTATTTTGGAAATTATGAGATTAAAATATGGAATAAAAACGTTTATAAGGTATTGATTGATTTAATTTTCGATGAATGTGTGATATTTGATATTATTGTGATATTTGATACTAAATGAATTTTGTGTCTATGTTTAAATTAATGAGATTATGTGATGTGATAATAAAATTGATGAGTTTGGAACCTAGAAAATATTGTCTCAATGTCTTTATCTTCTTCCATCTTGAAATAGTTCATATTTCCTAACGAGTAGATTGACTTTAACTTATTGGACTTGCTTATTTCCTTCGTAGTTGAGAACCAAAGTATTAAAGATAGTCTTAGTTTTTTCTTTGTTGCTGCATTTTTCAAACTCTTTGAAGGTGATATCATTCATAATGAAAGTTCTGGCTTTATAATGCATTTTATATTGTTTCTTTTGTTCAGCGTTGAGATCGTTTCTGAATATTTCAACACCACCAACATCTTTTGAAGCCTCATAGTCATCTTCGACTATGTCCTAGAGTTCAGGATCATCAGAGATGTATAAACTTTTAAGTCTGTCTTTCTAGTACTCGAATCTTTCTCCATCAAACAGGGGAGGTAGTTAACGTTTCCATCTGTAACTTCTTCACCACGGTTAGCCATAATAACATATTTTTACTCAAACACGATTAAGTCATCAGCTTTGAGACCAAACTCTAATGCCAATTGTAGAATAGAAAACACAAAAAATGAGATATTTGAATTGTGTTTCCTTTTAAACCACATACGATTTATCTAGTTCACATACTAATATAGACGATTTATCTAGCTCACCACCAACACGTTACGTCCAATCCCTTCAACAATAAAAGATTTAATCTACTAATTATATTATTATTTACTAATGGTCTATCTTTAATTTCTAATGTTATGAGTACCCCTTCTTCTCCTATTTATATTATTATTTGCTTATAAAGATGCAATAATATATTAAAATAAAATTAAGAGTTATTGAATTACATTAGTTTCATGCTAATCAAATAGACCATTTTTTTATAGGCATTTGGTTTGGTTGACTGGTTTAAGCCACTAGCATTTTTCTAGTGGTGAGAAATGTGACTAATATACGCGAGATCTTAAACTCAAACTAGCTTCATTGGTTTATAGTAGTACATTAAGAAAAGTTTCATATGGTTCAAAATATAAAAAATATATTTAATCCCGTACAACAAAATTAACATGATTTGCTTTCTATTTTCAAGCTATTTTTAGGGCAATGTTTTATTTTAATAAGCACATTGTATAGGACTACAAAAGTTACACAATCCATTCCAAGAGAGCATAATTAACCATTTGCAAGCAAACTAAAGGGTTAATACCACATAGATAATGAGAGTGCAGAATTTTTACAAAGTTTACTTAAAAACCACAACCAAAAAAATTAATAAAATTGACTCAAAATTAAAAAAAATAAAATTAAGTATATTAAAATACAAATATGCATTCCAAACAAATTATTAATAATACAAAAAAAATCAAATTAAAAGAAAATAAAAACAAAAAAAATTAAGTTTGAAAAGAGAACTAATGATGATTATAAATAATTTTTTATAGAAAAGGCCAAAGATATTGAAAGTGTTAAAGTGAATTTCAATACGAGTCTTTTTAAAGCCTATAATAATATTTTAGTAAAATTACTAAAGTTTTTATTAAAAAAATATATTTTAGACATTTAGAATAAAAAATTATTTATTAAACTAATATAGTCAATTGTGCACAATATTTTTTTCAATTGATAATTAAATTAATTAATTTAATATTTATTGAGACATTATTAATTCTAGATAAAATTTTATTAGTTTTATATTTAAAAATATTAGAATATGATATTTTTATTAAGTATAAATTTAAAAAAAAACCTTTTTATTAAGAAAAAGCTTAAATTTTTTTTTTTTTGAGGTCTAAATCAATTATTTTGGTCACTTTGGATGCAATATATAACGAAAGCAAACATCACCCTGCATAAGGAATGCAAGGATAATGAAAATGTACAGAGAGATTACAAAAACAGAAAACAGAGAAGCTGTCCAAAAGGAGCAGGATACAGAATCACAAGACCAAGCAAATACACACCTAAGACATAACACAAAACAGAACAATTATAAATATCATATTCTACTCTCCAGGTTCTCCATTAATCTCCATTGGAGTAGAATCATCCTCCTCATTTGTGGCTTCTGACTCATTTTCTTCAACAACAATTTGTTTTCCTTTGTCATCAACTTGTAGCTCTTGAAGAGTTGTATTTCTGTTTGATGCAGTGTTGCTATGTACCAGAATTTGATATGAAGTGTATTTTAGAAGTAAATATAAAATAACATAAGTGCACAAATGATACAAAAACATTTTTTGCATCCCAACACGGCGCTTGATTTAAAAATGTGATTAATTCAATTGAGTAGATAGTTAATTCAAATTACAATTAAATTGTGATTAATTCAACGACATAATTAATCACAATTTTCAATGTATTCTAAATTAACTATTTATTTAACTGAAATAATTACATTTTTTTGCGTGATTAATTAAATGTTAGAGGCGTTTGAAAAATTGGGTGTTCACCAAATATTTTTGAAAAAAATATGTGCATAATTGACTCTTCACATAACATGGAATATACCTTGATTCTCCTCTTTCGCGAGTACTCATAATTTGGTTTATCTTGTAAGCTTCCATGGTCTCCACGCCACCCATGTGCTCAATAGGCTAAGGTTGATTTAATTTAATTAAAAAGTGAAAAGAATATGATAGATGTTTTCATTTCTCATTCTAAAATAAATAATTCACATTATATATGGTAAAGTATGTAATTCAAACTTATAATAATTAAATTAAACTGTTGATATTTCAAAATATCATTGATTCTTAATTCATTTCCGCATCTCTTAAATATAACAGCTGAGTTAACAAAAATTGATATATTTAATTCAAAATTTATTTTTATATTTATGATCAAAAGCAGTTAATTGTATCCTTGATATAGTAAATTGATGATTATTAGGGCCGGCCATCAGCAGGCTCACATCCCAATTGTCTAGAGCCTCAAATTTTTGGGGCCCTAAATATTTTTCCTAAATTGTACCCAATTTTTTTTATATTGTCCTCAAATTTTTTTTGGAGCACAAATTATTATCTTGAAATTGTATTTAGATATTATTTATAATTTAAATAAAATAGTTTGAATTTTTCTTGTTTACTTTTATTAAAAATTTAATTTTTAAAATTAGAATATGATCTCCAAAATATTTGAAACGGCGCTAACGTAATTATCACCTAAAAAAAGTCAAATACATTGAAAAAAAATTGATTATTAAAGATGATAGAATATCTTACCCTTATAGCCAAGCTTGACATTTGTGAGGTAGAACTCCCAAGTTGGTTACTCAAACGGGGGTTTGAAGAGGGAGTAGCAAGGGAAAGAGACAAAAGGGAATTGTTGCTTTCATCATGGTCTTGATTTGCATGATTCCTACAAAATTCCAAAAGTCTATTTGCATTTTGTAGTTCTATCAAAGAGGAAGATACTTGTGAACCTAACTCCAATTGATATCCAAGTAAACCACTACTTGGGTATAATCGCCAAGCTCTACCTTCCAAGAGAATTGAATTTCCAGCAGCATGACGTTGGTGTTTTTCAACCGATTGCATAAGTCTTATAATATTGTTTAATCCAAAAATATAACAAGCACGATCAAAATCTTCATGTCTATCGGTTGGAAAGTACTGCCCCATTTCACACTCTTGATTATGCCTTCTTCTTTGTTGACGGCACACAAGACATTCAATAACACGTGTATTTCTATGATTCATGATTTGTATTTGGAATTTGGATACACAAAATTGCTATGCACTCACTCTTTTTTGTTTTAGATTGATACTATGCAAACTCTCACACAGATATAATATATTTATACAGGAATACAAATCAACGTAATCTAGTTTAATTACATACAAGCCATTCAAATATATGGAAAGACCATTAATTCTTTAACCATATATTATATTAAATTACTTCATAAAAAAATTCGGATTCTGAAATTTAATTATTTCTTTAAATTAATAGTGAATTTCCATCTATAAGTTTTATTTATGGTAAGTATACGATATGTAAGCAGTTACAATGATTCATGAATGCCATGTATTATCTGCTTTTGACTTATAAATTTAAGGTTAAATAAATTTTTTGTCCTTATAAACTTTTAAAATTTTTTGTTTTTAATTATGGTAAAAAAATCATATTTTTAGTTATGGTAAAAAAAATCACATTTTTAGTTCTTATAAAATTATTATGCATGCAGTTTTTGTTCCTGCCGGAATGTTATCAAATATTTTTGAATGATTTTTGAGTAGTCATGTTAACAACATTTTAAATAACTCTTCCACAAAAAATAAGTTCAAAATTTGATTTTTAAGTCTATATTTTCGTTACTTTTATCTAGAGTTTATAATGTTTAACAAATTCATATTTAATTCATTACAAGATAAAAAATTCTAAATTTTTGTGGAAGAAATTTTATAATTTTGTAAACATGTTTTAAAAAAATTCAAAAATATATGTTTATATTCCAACAAGGACTACAATGTGTGCACGATAATTTTTTAAGAATTAAAAAAATATGATTTTTATTTTTTACAAAAACTAAAAATAAAATTTTAAAAGGACTAAAAACTTATTCAAAACTAAAATTTATGATAACCACTGCTCTGGGTCATTCTATGTTTCTCATTTTTTAGTTAAAAAAAATTATCTTAGATTATTTTTTTACTGAATTTTAAATCAAATCTCAAAATCGCAAAATTTATAATCTTATTTGTATTGACACGAACATGTAATCACTAATGGCCGATGACCACCACTTTGACCAACGGCAATCGCCACTACTTTTAATCGTTATTATTAAAATTATTACTAAATACATAAATTATTTTTAAATAAAAAAAACTGATTTCTATAATTATTGTGGGTTTCAACAGAGGTATAGATATTAATTAAGAGGTTAATAAAAATGAATTTTTATTATTATTGTTAAATGTAATTTTAATCTTTATAAAATATTAAAAAAAAAAATTTAGTTCTTATAATTTTTTTCAGCATTTTTAATCTCCACAATATTTTTCATAAGTAGTTTTTGTATCTATGTAAACAAAATATATCGACACTTTATTGGAATAATACAAAAAATTTCAAATACACTCTAGATGTTATTTTAGAAGTCTCTGTAAAAGAGTTTAAATTCGATTTCAAAATTTAGATTTTTATTATTTTGATATGTTGAATTTTTTTCTCATAAAAATTTCTATTTAATTCATAATTTATTAAAAAAAGAAAAATTTAGTGGATGAAGTGATTATAATGTTCTAAGTAATACCTCTAATCAGCCCTACCATGTTTCTTTTACTATTATTGAAAATAATTCTACTATTTGGTCCAATGGACATTTGGTGACAATAATATTGAAAGAAAGCTTGATAGATCTCCTCAAGAAGAGTAAGAAAGGGTTTTGACGTTGTTGTGGGGGCAAATCCCTCAAAATATTTTCGAGGGAAAAACTTCTGTTAAATTTTTGGCTAAATACTATCAGTGGTCCCTTAACTTAATTTCGGGTTAACGATTTGATCTTTTATTTTTTTCTGTTTTTTGTTTTTTGTTTTTTTATTGTTTTTTTTATTGTTTTTTTATTGTTTTTTTATTTTTCTGATTTTGTTCTTTATGTTTTTAAATAATTTCAGCGTGACCCTTTAAGTGAAATTTCGTTAAGAAAAAATTAAAAAATTCCTGATTTAGATCATTGCATATGTTCATCGAATCAATCCTACTATCAAACTTAGAACAAACTTTGAATATTTTTTTGAAATATTTCCAAAACATAAAGGATAACATTTCTAAACATTGATGAAGAATTTTTTTAACTTTTTCTTAACGAAACCCCACTTAAAGGATAACACTCAAATTATTTAAAAACATAAATGACTAAATCGGAAAAAAAAAAATAAAGAACTAAATTGTTAACTAAAATTAAGTTAAGGGACCACGAGTGATATTTAGCCTAAATTTTTCAAAGGGCCAACCCCTTGGAAATGCCATGATTTGAACTGGCGAGTTGTCAAGGTATTTTTTTGATGAGCAAATCTTTAGAAAATTCACAATTTTAATTTCTTACATTTTTTTTTAAATTAATATAAAATAATAATATTTATTATTGTTTCAGAATTGAATTAATTAACTTAAAAACTATCCTCTTAATTTTTTTATTTTATATTTATTCAAAAGCTATAATTATGTTAATAAATTAAATAAAAATATTTTATCAAGTTTTATTTGTCAAATGCCGAACGCAGCTGTCTAAGTTAATTAGGATGAAATTTAATATCTTTTTAAAATAAAAAATAAAATAAAATAAAATATTTTAAAAATTAATAATATCATAAAGATGCAATAATAACTATTAATGACAACTGAATGTAAAAAACAGCTATAACAATAACACCATCAACATAATATATAACGGAGCAATTGCGCAGTGGTGTTGGTGGTAGTTGTAGTGGTAGTGGTGGTGAGAATGTGAGTAAAAAGTGAGAGATTTTTTATGAGTGATTTTGATATGAGAGAAAGAAGAGAGAAGTTTAAAGTGAGAATTTGCAATGCTGCTCCTAATAGTCATTAAAATAAATATATTTGCGAGGCATTGCACCTTGGATAGTTTTTTATTTTTTGAGTCGAATAAGTTGCGAAAATGCACTCATCAGAAGTTTTGAATTTTAAAATTTTTAATCCCCCAAAAAAATACTTATGAGAGATTAGCTCTAGTGAAATCGATTTTTTTTTAAAATAATCACTGTTACAATTTCCAATGGGTTTGCGAGGACTTTGCTCATCGAAATTGGTTTCCCAGGAGCTTGTACACCTCAGAAAATCCCTAGGAATAGTGTATTTTTCTTGTAGTGTTAAAAATTGCTTTAACTCAACGAAAAAGAAAATATCTAAAGGCCCAGATTACTTTCTGAATTTTTTTTATTATATATATAATTTTTATATAATTTATATTTATTTTGAATTGCTAACGATGAGATTGAAAACTTGTTTAATAAATATTACGTTAGAGAGACAATGGAAGATAAATTAGGAATATTGCATTTTAGAAAGAATGAAAATAATTAAAATGACATTTTTAAAATGCTAAATTTATTTTCAAAGTTATAAAGAAAAAAGATGAGTAAAATATAAGATATATGTTCTCTTATATTTATTAGTTAAAACAAAAATGAAACAAAAAATTATGAGAATTAAAGAGAACCTTAAGCCTCCATTTACTTTGCGAAAATATATTATGTTTTGATTTTTGAAAATGTGTATTTATTTTAATTTAGTAAAAGACTTTTCTATTGGTATAGCGAGAAGATGAAATAATAATTAACAAATATATATTTATGAAAATAATAAAAATAATTTTTTGATATTTTAATTATTCATTTAAAGGTCTCTAGATTCCTTAATTATCAAATCAATAAAATTACACAAATATTTTGACAAAATAAACAAATATTTTGACGAAATAAACCACCATTAAAATTTGTATTCCATCACTACACTACTAGCATTGAGTGCACGAAATTGTGTGACCGTTTGAATAAGTTCGACTATCCAAATCTCAACTTTGTTAATTTCTGAAATTTTAAAAAAATAAAAAAATTGTTTAAGATCAAATAAGACATTGCTTGATTGCGTGAAAGCGTCTGTTAATGTGAATAGAAGGAAATCCAATTTTAGACTGTCAAATAATTTTTTTTTGTTTGGGATGAGATGAATACTAGCAAAGAAGTTAGTTGAGTTGAACGAAGGTAAGGTAATGTAAGAATCTTTCGGTTAGAGGCGTGAGAAAGCAGTCTAAAAGAATACACCTCAGGTCAGCTAGTCACTCAAACAAAATTACAAAAGTCATCTCTCTTACCTCACCTCCCTCGTGATTTTCCCTCCATTTCCTCTTTTTTTGAACACTCTGTAACCACAACAACACACACTCACTAACAAAAACTATCTCTCATACCCATCCTCCTCCTATTCTCTATTCTCAACAACATTACTTTGATAAATAATAATAATATTAATAATAATTCATTCCAATCAAACCCAATGGTAGCAGTTTCAGAATTCCCAAAAATGTGTGTTCAACCTAGCGAGAAAACCTCACCAGCTTCTCCTTCTCCCTCTTCTCTTTCTCCCTCTTCTCTTTCTCCCGAACCTAGCTCCTCACCCGAACCTAATAACTCCACACCCGAACCTCCTAATTCACGCAAAAGAATCACACCCGAACCCGGTACTCTTTCTTCTCCCAAGCCTGATCCTGATCCTGATCCCGAACCTAACCCTAACGCTCACAATGCAGAACTTCCTACTCCAACACCTCCCAAACCAACCTCCCGACGCAAAGCTCCACCACCACCGCCGACTGCCGCCCAAATCGCTGCGGCTTTCGGCGAAGAAGTGTTGGACGATCTTCCGTCGTTAACTGAACCGGAACCAGAACCACTGAACATGATCTTTCCTTCGTATGATCTTTACCCAGATATGCTTTGCAAAGATTGGAGTTCTTCTTCGTGGATCAATAAATTCGACGAAGAAACCTCCGTTCTTGGTCCTGCTCCTTCAAGCCCTGAAGATGATTACGATGGACCGTTTCGTATTCGTACAAATCTTGATTCGTTGTATCGTCGTACAAGAAATTTCGAAATTGGTAGTGGCTCCTCCTCTTTGAATTCTACACCCTTTGATTATTACGGTTATCAATCTGACGCGCTGCCTACGTCACCTTCATCGAAATTAGTGGTACGTTATCGTCATTATTTTTATTATTATTTAAATTTGATGTGATAATTTCAATTTCTCGAATCGAAGCATGCATGAAGAAGTGCAATATTCTCATTCTTTATGTGATTGGTTTCGCAGGGAGCTGGAATTTCTAATTTGGGAAACACGTGTTTTATGAGTGCTATACTTCAGTGTTTCACACACACTGTGCAACTGTTTCTTGGTCTTCGTTATTCAACTCATAATTCGCCTTGTGAGGAAAATGATATATATATAAATTTATCTTGAATTTATTTTTTTAAAATAAATAATATCAAGATTTTGATTTGTGGAAATGGAAATTGAATTTTATTTCAGGTAATGTGGTTGGTTTCTGCGCTATTTGTGCTTTCCGTCAACACATGAACGCTTGCTTAGAACCTTCTCGAAATCCAGTTTTACCTACAACGCTTGCTGATAATTTGAACCGTATCTTTTTTTTATTTTTTTTTATTTTTATATTGTTGTTGTGAAAATTTATATATTATTTGAATGTGTTGTGAATTGTGATCCATGACTTACATATATGGTAACAGAATTTTCATCTAGTTTTAGAAAACATCAGCAGGAGGATGCACACGAGTTTATGCAATGCGCATTGAATAAACTTCAAAGATGTTTTCCAATTGGAGAAGATAATCTAGTTGATCAAATATTTGGAGGTCGTCTTGTCAGTAAAGTATGATGCTCAATTATTCCAATTTTAGGATAATAGGGATTAATTAACTCCTTTTTAAGTTTTAAATTATAGTTGCATAATCGCATTTAATGTTTTAAAATAAGTTTGGAAATACAATCTACTAGTACGCTACGAAATAGGACTTTATAATTGAAATGATGATTTTAAATTGGAGTTGCAATCACAATTATGCCGGTAAATAATGTTTGCATTGTTGCATAATAATGTAGGAAAATGTAGCTAAAATTGAAATTGAAATTACAATATTACAGCTGCAAGTTGCATTCGTGAACCGCAATTTAAAAAATGATTTTTGATATAGGAGAACATTGCAATTTCAAAAATCGTTGTAAACCGCACAAAGTGCTTAATTTTAAAACCTTGGTTGCTAGCTACCTTAATTTAAACCATACTTCTTAATTCGTGCTTTGTTATTATTAGATGATTTAGTCTTGTTTTGATGTTGTTTGTTATTATTCAGCTTCGATGTTGCTGCTGTGGTCACACTTCTGATACTTTCGAGCCAATTATTGACTTGAGTTTAGAAATAGAAGATGCGAATACCATTCAATGTGCTCTGGAATCTTTCACAATGGTAGAAAAGATGGATTCAAAGTTTACATGTAGTAACTGCAACGAAGTTGTTACCATGGAGAAACAGCTTATGCTTGATAAAGCACCTTCAGTTGCTGCATTTCATTTGAAAAGGTTTAAAAAAGATGGAGACACTGTCAAAAAGGTTGATAGTCATGTTTATTTCACTAAGGACTTGGATTTGCAGCCTTATACCTCTGCTAATGGCAGTGACATAGTAAGTTTGAAATTCATTTTCCACCTTCATACATTTTTTTGGCATAATTTTAAATTGCGGGTGCGGTAAGTGTTACATGGCCAACATTTATATTACGGTAAAATACATAAATATAATCATAGTTGTGGTTGTGACGTGGTTGCGAAGACATCTAAAATGGTTGTGTTGCAATTATGGCTGTCGATTACAATTCAAAACCATGGTTTTTAGAATGGGTTTATTTCAATTGTGTTCTAATTTTTATTCCACGTAAATTCATTTTCTTATATTCATTTTTTGTGTAACAGGTACCTTTGAAATATGATCTATATGCAGTTGTTGAGCATAGGGGATCTTCACCAAATTCAGGGCATTACTTTTGCTTTGTTCGTTCTTCTCCAGACAAATGGCATTTGATGGATGACTCTATGGTAAAATATCAATGAAAAATTCTTCTCATAGTTTATCTTAACCATTTTACATTACATATTTATATAGGCTATGATTGAAATTAAAAAGAGTGAAAGTATTGATTCTTTCATCGGCTCTTGCATTGTTTAATTAATGCAATTTAAATATTGCTATTAGGTTACGACTTTGAATTTAAACATTTAATTTTTTTCAAAAGTGTCTTTTGCAGATAGATTGTGCTTATTTAATGAATGTTTTAGATAATTTTGTTGTTTTTAATTAGTTCAAATGTGAATTATTAATTGTTGTTGAATTAATTGATCTTGTACAGGTTTCTAGTGTTTTTGAAGAGGAGGTCCTGACTCACGAGGCATACATTCTGTTTTATGCACGACAAGGTACACCTTGGTTTTCGAGTGTGGTTGAAAATGAAGAGAAAGTTCCAAATTCAAGTTCAGACAATAAACATGATTCTGATGAGGGACAAAAGGGTAATAAACATGATTCTGATGAGGGACAAAAGGGTAATAAACATGATTCTGATGAGGGACAAAACGGTAATAAACATGATTCTGATGAGGGACAAAACGGTAATAAACATGATTCTGATGAGGAACCAAAGGATAATAAACATGATTCTGGTGAGGGACAAAAAGGTAAATGTGATTCGACGGAAGCATATGATAAGTGTGTGACTGACATGGAAGAAGATGAAGAAGAAGTTGATTCCGCGATTTCAGACTTGACACATTCATCTAAATCTAGTTAATGAGATGAGAGAATGGTTGGTTTTAAGGTTCCCTTTCATGTAAAAATTGTTGAATATCTTTTTTTTTCATGTTACATAAAAATTGTTTGAAGTTTAAATACTCTCTGTAATGCAGTTAAGGTCAATGGTTTAAAATCGTGTTTAGATTTGCCGCTAAATGCTCTCTTAATCAAAATTGTGTTATAGATAAATTAAAATCTTTGATGATAACGAATCTTTTTGGTCGAGCATTCACAATAATCTTTTAAATATATCAAAAATTTAAAATATTACTAAACAAATTTTTTGTTTGTAATTTTGATTAGTTAGTAATTAGTTTAGTTATTATCAAGTAGGTCTTTTGTTAATTAATTTAGTCTAAAAATTTATTTACAAAAGAATTAGTCAAGAATGTGTTATTCGTTTTGATATATTTATAAAAATATCCACAAACTTTGTGGTAAATATTTTAAAATAAATGTTAACAAATGTTTTTAATATATATTTTGTGTTGAGTCTAGCATAAATATTATTATTTCATTATGATAGATCATCAATTTTAAAATCTTGATTTAATATTAACATTTATCTAGAACAAGTGTTTTCAATCTCTAGTTGAAAATGTCAACCGTTCCTACAATTCAGTTTTGCTTAATTAACATGCAGTTATTTTTTATATTATGTTTTTTTTCCACACTTATAATGTTACATAAAAACGGAAGGAAATAGTATCATTGGTGAAAATATAGTTCTCAAAAACTATATAAGTGCATCAATTTGCATTCACTCAACTTTAATAAAAGTTTATATATTTCGAGTCATTTTATTTGTGTTATGATACCCTCATTTGGTGAATGAAAATATTGTAAACTTAGTTATGACCATTAGGATGAACACCATCAAAACTGATACCCTCACAACTGCCACCAATATCACCTACTACACCATTGATGTCGTCGTTGCTATCATACATATTGTCGCCACCAGAAACTCCACCATGATAATGACTACCATATGGTCCACCCTTCGCACCACTACGATCTCCATTTTCACTACTTGGTACATCACCTCCATATCCACCTGAAGCACTACCTCCTCCATATCAACCTGGGGAACTCCCTCCTTCACTTGGTCCACTAGGTGATCCTTCAGAAGCACCACTTCCTTCGCATGGTCCTCTAGGACCTCCACCAGGATAATCACCGCCATATGGTCCACCCCCAGTTCCAACACTTTGTCCTCCACATCCTCCTTGAGCACCACCTCCTTTGCTTGGTTCTTTAGAACCTCCACTAGGATAACCACCACCATATGGTCCACCCCCAGTTCCACAACCTGGTCCTTCACATCCTCTTGGAGCACCACCTCCTTCACCTGGTTCTTCAGGACCTCCACCAGGACAATCACTGTCATATGATCCACCCCCACTTCCACAACTTGGTCCTCCATATCCTAGAGCACTACCTCCTTTGTTTGGTCCTTGAGGACCTCCATATCCACCATCTGGTGTATCATCTCCTTCACCTAGTCCACTAGGTGGTCCTCCATATATACTCGGAGCACTTCCTTCTCCATAACCACCACCTCCTTTGCCTGGTTCACTAGGCCCTCCTCCATATTCACTGCTTGAGACTTAACCTCCACCGAATCCTCCTACGTAGCCACCTACATCCCCATAGGCGAGTAATGTTCTAGCCGTAGAACATATACTTAAACCCAACAACACAACGAGAACAATGCTTAGAACTTTCGAAGTTGCCATATGAAAAATTGTTGAAATCATACACAACTGAGGTTTATGGATTTATGAGAGGGTTATTTATAGGAATGCAACTAGACCATGAAGAGGTGTAAAAGCATGTCTTGTGCTGTGTTGTCCCGCGTAAGAGATGTGATAATTAATACAAGATAGAATAATAAAGACTAAGTGAGGTTAAAACAGAAATACTTGTTATTGTAGAACACCGAAGAATTTGTACCATAACTAGTAGCAAAATATATGTATACTATATTATGATCGATCTTAGGTACCGTACTAGATTGTCTTGATTCACATTGAGCTAAGCAAGAACCTGTTATTAATGTAAACCTAATTAATTTCCTTTGCAAGAACCTGTTATTAATGTAAACCTAATTAATTTCCTTCAAAGAAAGACAAGCAGAAGAGAAGAGTTAAGGTAAAAAAATTTCTCTCTTCACATGATAATTAATTTTTTCTACATATATAAAATGCAAAGTTTGGATTTTAAAAAAGAAAACAAAATAACATTACAAGAAAAATAAGAAAATAAGACTAAAAAAAATTTAAACCTGTATCAAAAAAGAAAACAAAAATTTAAAATTTTTTTTTTAATACACTCAATTTCAATAGAGCCAAAATCATAATTTTTTTAATGGAGGTAAAAAAAAAAAATTTCAATTGAACTAAAATTCAAATTTTTTCAATGGAGCCAAAAACAAAATTAATAGAACCAAATTGTAAATTACTACCAACAAACCCTTTCTCCTCAGAACTCCTAAAACGCAAAACACGTAACCCTTCTCCTTCTCGCTGTCGATCCATTACGAGCTGGAATCTGTTGCCTCTCGCCGTCGTTGAATCTCGCACCATCGTTTTCGACGTGACCATCGCACCATCGCACCATCGCACCATCGTTCTGCAATCTGTGACCATCGCACCATCGTTCTCGCCGTCGCACCACCAACGCCACCGTGGAGGCTGAATCTGTGACCACCGTTCTCTCACCACCGGTATATTTTAAACTTCTGTACTGTTTATGTAATTTCTCGCACCGCCGTTCTGTACTGTTTTGAATTTCGCACAACCTGAACCTGTGACCTTAGTTCTTTGTAATTTTTGTGTTGTTTTGAATTTTTCGCGAGTTTGATTGAGAGTTAGGGTTCATTTTAGGGATTAATTTTGAATTTTTGATACATAGGAATTAATTACCAGTTTCGATTTTTATGCATTTATGGTTATGTGGGTTTTCTTTTCTTCTTCTGGGTATGTATAGTTCTGGTGAAACAACACTTTCAGCTTCTGGGTTGCTTGTTCCTGATACCCTTTGTGATACTCAATATGTTAAGCGTCTATATGGTGATAACTTCGAGGATAGGGTATTGGTTGTCACGATTGCTTCAGTTGTTGAGCCTTTTTTATCTCCTCAACACCGAGAGAATATTCCTCAGGTTGGTGCTTATGGATTCACAGAAATGTTATTTGATTATTTGGGAAAACAAAATTCTACAACTTTTTTATGGTTAAGGTAGTACACACACGGTTAATGCAATTTAATGAGTGATTTGTGAATATATTAAGATTGGATAACACATTATTTAACCATCAACTGAATTTAATTAACACAAATTTGATTATTATTAACTATGATTTTAAGTGTTCGAACTACATGTAGATTTGAAAACTTGAAAAATTAAGATTAATCATGTTTAAATTTGTGTTTAATAAAGTTTAGTAGATAGTTAATAAGTTGTGATACCTGATATATTTACTAACCAAATGTAACACTTCATTAACCACGTGTGTGAACTGCGTTAACCGGTTAAAAAGTTGTTGAATTTTGCTGTCAAATTGATGTTCAACAACATTTTTGATAGATAAAAATATGCTAACTTTATTTGCTTTCATCTTTATTATATTTATTTTGTTTTTTATGTGTTTTGAGTTTCTATTTTATGATTTTCAGGGTAGGCCTGACTTGATTTCTGGTGTTCAGATTGATATTATGACTGAGAAAACCAATGAAGAATCTGATCAAGGAACTCCTTGTTGGCTTGTGGGGCAGCTTTTGTCATTAGCAGGCATTTTGTATCTCTTTATGTTGTTCCTTGCTTAGTGGTCTTCTTGACGAATGACAATTAATAATATGGTGTATCTGGTAGTTTACAGCTTTAGTTTCCTAATTCAGTTTTATAGCATGTTCATCTCTTTGATTGAATGGCATGTGCTTAGTTAGTGAGACTCATCAAGGTAAATGACTAGCTTAGTCTGATGCCATTTAACAGTTATAACATAATATAATGATTGCACATGGAATTGTTTTTCTATTGGTGCTCTTTCTTTTTTAGTCTATCTAGACTCATGAGAATAACAGCTTGATGCTTGTAACATAGGACTTGCTGAACTATAAAAAATCTTCCATGAATAAAAAGGGTGATTTTCTTCTGGCAATTGGGTCTCCTTTTGGAATCCTCTCACCTACACACTTCTTTAACAGGTATTATTTTTTTTGTCTGGCTGAAAGAAGACAAAAAGTTAGAATTACCTAATTGGATAGTTACTTACAAAATGTAAATCTTCTCATCCAAAATTTTGTTAATCACGTTGATGCAATACGCACTTTGTCATTATATGTCAAAAACTATTTCGGTTTGCTGTTGGGATCACCTATGTGTTGAGCCGAGTTGTACAAGCTTCTAATTGGTCTATAACGCTGGGGTGAACAAGCAGCTATCAATGCTTGACATTTTTGCATCATTCAGTCATTTCTGGTTCGTCATTGGTTTTCTGATGAAGGACAAGTAAGTCATATCTATTTTGAGTAATATATTAAAGAGTTCATTCAAAAAGTGTACACTGTCAGATCAGAAGCAAAGGGTAACTCAAAGATGAGAATTTTTTTTTCAAAAAGTGATGTATTTGCAGAGACAAAAAAACAAAATAACAAAATACCCACACCTCTCACATTACTACCCACACCCCTCTTTTTTATTAAAAAAAAACCCAAAATTCCCTTTTATATTTACAACATTTTTTATCTTCATTTCTCCCTTCATCACCATTCTTAACATCTCATAACTCGCATATCACAAAATCACCATACATCACCAACCCTAACTCATAATCATTCAAAACTCACTTATAACTTACACTCCATCATCTTCCTCTTCACATTATGGTTAAAGTGACCCAAGAAGGGATGTTTGTTGTTCTGTTTTTGAGTTCATGTTTTTTTTTTCTTTTATAAATCTGGGGATTTTACGTGAACTCAGTTCATGTACATTGTAACTTTACATGAACTGAATTCACGTACGTTATAAAAATGTATAAATTTCAGGATGTACGCAATCTTAATTCACGTAAACGTACGTGATGTAAGATGTCGTAATTAATAGAGTTTGAATATAAAAGGTGCTACGTTAACTCAGTTCACATACGTTTATGTGAACTGAGTTCACGTGCGTTTACGTGAATTGAATTCTAGTAAACGTACGTGAACTCAGTTCACATAAACGTATCTGAACTGAGTTAACGTAACTATATTTTCATAATCCTGAAATTTTTGTGTTCCTTTTTAGATGCAGATAAATGGACCAAGGGGGAGACATCAGTGACGAAACGTATGAAGGTTTGGAATCTGATTTTGAGGATATGGATGATGGTTTGGAACATGATTTCGACGAAATGTATGATGATTTTGATGCAATGAATGATGGTGTTGAACCTGAAATTGAATACGCTATGAACAACGAAGGTGAACCTATTATGGTTTATTTAACGGATGTGTTTAGCACCGGCATGATGTTTGATACGCGAGATGATTTATTGAAATGGGCTAGAAATGTTGGAAAGAAAAATGGAATTGTCGTTGTCATTTTTAGATCTGAAACTCTGACAGCACAACAAAGAACAAAGACAAAATTAATTTGTGGTTGTGAAAGAAGCGGCAAATATAGACCTTGGAAGAATCCTAAACCTACGAGGAGTACTTGGAGTAGAAAGTGTGAATGCTCATTTAGATTTAGAGGAACACCATCAAGTGTTGGTGATGGATGATATCTGCATGTAATATGTGGTGTCCATAACCACGAATTGGCCAAAAAACTGACTAGTCATGCTTTCTTGGTGATATGACGAAGAACATGATCAAACCAAGAAACATATTGATGACACTAAAGGATCATAATGTTAAAAGTTTGACGACAATAAAACAAGTTTACAATGCATGCCAAACATATCGTTCATCACTTAGAGGTAATAGAACAGAAATGCAACATCTTTTGACATTGATGGTACGCGACAAATACGTCTATCGATATAGGAAGGTAGATGGTTCAGATGAGTTGAGAGACATATTTTGGGCTCATCTAGACGTTATCTCTCTTGTAAATAATTTTCATATAATATTGATTATGGATAGAACATACAAGACATGTAGGTATGAATGCCATTACTTGAAATTATTGGTGTTACATCTACTGAAATGACATTTTGTGTAGGATTTGCATATCTACAGTCTGAGAGTGCTGATAATTTTACATAGGCACTACAAATGTTGAAAGAACAGATTACAAGTGGTGAAGTTGAAGTAATCGCTACTGATAGAGACCTTGCTTTGATGAATGCAGTTCAATATATTTTTCCAAAAGCAGTCAATTTATTATGCTTGTTCCATGTATGCAAAAATGTCAAAGCGAAGTGCAAGATGATTGTTTTACCAAAAAAGAAGCAAATGCAAATAATGGAGGCATGAGAGGCTCTTGTTTACAGTTATGATGAGGCTCTATATTACATGAATTTGGCTATCTTTGAAGGAATTTGAAGTAGCTATTCTATCTTTAATGATTATGTACATGACTAGTGGTTAATTCCTCATAAGGAAATATTTGTTAAGGCGTGGACAAATTGAGTTATGCACTTTGGGAACACCACAACACAGGGTTGAGTTGGCACACTGGAGTTTGAAAAGGATATTACAAGACAAATTGGTGATATATGCAATGTTTGGGAAACCATAAATAACATGATTATATTACAACACAGTGAGATAATAGCATCACATAATGTAGGAAAATGCTCATAGACCAACGCCTGCACATATATAATAACGTATCACTAATTTAGAATCATTAATAATAGAAATTATTAACACAATAAACAACCATACAGTTTACCTTTAACAGTGTCAGATACCCTGAAACAGTTCTGGTCTGATGCATACTTGCTTCTCGAAGATTGTCTTATAGGTAAGCAAGAGCAGCCGCACCCCATGCATATCCCCCGCAAGAATTGAGGTCTCGGAGCCAGTCAAGATAGGCAACGCTAACTGCGTAGGCACTATTATCGCTGAACAAGGTGCAACCAACCAAAAACAAAAGAAATGCCCTCGCAACCATCTAATAATGCTGGTCACGACAGCGCTGATGCTATACCTCAAGTAACCAACTATAACGAATTGTGGTTGTCCGCGTGACATTAAATTCAGCCTAAGCACCAGCGTGACTAACTCCAAGAAGCTCAACCAATATATCTACATCTTCATCCTTGTTAAATACATTAACACTGAAGAATGCACCGGTGATGGGTATATGCAGCAAAGAGGACACATTGTCCAAAGTAATCGTCATCTCCCCAATTGGAAGATGGAAGATATTGGTGTCACAATGCCAACTCTCTACAAATGCAAAAATGATCCCTTTGTCGATCATTTCGTAGCTGCATTTTAGCAACGAATATAATCCCGAGCTTTTAACTAGTTGCTCAACCTCTTCATGTTCAATCCCAACTTCTTTTAATTTTTTTTTATCGTTGCTAAACACCCTTAATTTCCTGCGACCCTGAAGTTAATTAAGCAAAAACATATAAGTTAAAACACATTACGACAACAACTATTAAAAAAATTAATTTAATTTGATTGAGAAAATTACCACGCCATCCCAGAGTCGAGTCGCCACATGATCGCTGAATGTCCTAAGGACATAACTGTCAACCGAACCACCAGGATATCCATCTTCCGGTGGAGGTTCATCTATGTCCTTTGGTTGGGCTTTTTCCTGTTGGGCCTGTTGTGCTTCTTGCGTTGTAGTCGTCGTCGTTGAGCTCGTGCGGAAAGTAGTTGGCCTAACACGACGACCCTCCTCATTAGAAATACCCTCGTTAATTATAACACGACTGTCTCTATCAGTAAACATAGTGCGCACCATACCTGGATAACCAAAATAATAATAAAAATCAAAACAACAAATGCTACGTCAACTGAGTTCACGTACATGAACTCAATGTCAAAAACCCTAAAACATACGTGAATTGAGTTCACGTAGGGTATACGTGAACTTAGTTCACGTACGGGAAATCATTTGCCCTACATGAACTCAGTTCACATACGTGAACTCATATGTCTTACGTGAACTCATTTCACGAACATGATTCATGAACTGAGTTCATGTACGTTTCTGGGTTTTTGAAAATGGGTTCACGTACGTGAACTACGTTCTTGGGTTTCTAGCAACGAAGGTTTTTATGAACGTCAAAAATAGAAAATTTATTTTAGGGTTTCTGGCCTTGCATTTGTAATCATTAACAGAAACAACAACAGTAATGTACAAAAAAGCAACAACAACAAGGATCATGCTTACTTGATTGGACAATTTTAAGATGCTGAAGAAACTCAGTAGTTGATGATGATGAAGATAATGAACATGTTGAAGATGATTGATGATTATTGAAGAAAATGGAGAAGATGATGAAGATAGAATGAAGATGATGAAGATAGAATGAAGATGATGAAAATGGTTTAGGTTAGTGAAGAGGAAGAAGATTGAAATAGATGGAAGGGCAATTTGGAAATTTTGGTTTTGAAATTTTTTTGAAGGGTGTGGGTAGTAAAATAGGAGGTGCGGTTAGCAAAATTAAAACAAAAAACATTTTTATAAAAATTAAAAGTAAAAAGTGATAATCTTTTGTAATGACAAAAAATATATTATTTTTTTGTTGATTTTAAAAGATATGGTAAACGTCTAACGTAACAATAAAATTTAAACTTAAGACAACATTCAACCTATCAATATCTGCATTTGTCACTTAAGTTAGAGCTTAAGGACGACAAAAAAAAAAAAGAAATTTAAACCTTAATTTTAGTTTTAGTTAGGGCTTAAGGAAGAAAAAAAATATTAATTTTAGTTTGCAATAAAACTATGTACAGTATTTTATAAGGCTGAAAAGGCAAAATAGCAAAACATTGAAGTACTTTTTTGTCTTTCGTCGCTAGCTATTGGAGAAATGTAACGGTGATGGGACCAATACCTTGCAATTCACTCTTCTTTATTTCTCAACATTCTAATAAGAAGAAAACTACAACTTCGCTATTTCTCTCTCATTATTTTTCTTACTTTGTTGAATTGCCTCAACGAATAAAATGATTAGAGGCGGTTGGATGGTCAATATAAAAAACATAATAGAATATAAGTTATTATCTTATCTCTCAATTCAATGTTTTATAAACTAATATTATATAATAAATTATTCGTAAAATCAATCATCTTATGCCTCTTAAATTTTTTATGACAAATTGTAGTGTTAAATTAATATTCAAGATCGTATACTTGTCATGATCGATTCTATTTAGTGCAGAAAAGAAAGTTATGAGAAGTGTAATACCCTTTTATTGATGAATAATATGGCTACAGTGATACCGATCTAATGGGAATAATAATAAGATAGTCAAAGTTTATATTCATTACATGAGAGTAGGAACCTCACAACAACAAAACACTAACAAAGTTCAATCCATCAGAAGTGATTCACAATTACAACTCAATACAATATTCAATATTATATTTTAAAATAATAAAGTGCAATAGGAATTTAATAATTGATATAATATTTATAGGGTTAATATGTTTTTATTTATTATAAAATTTTAACATTTCAATTTTAGTCTCTATATAAAATACAAATTTTATTCCATACAAAATTATCTAGTCTCAACTGAAATGAAATATGATTGTACGTAAGTAAGGCTTAATAGTGACTTTCTTTTATATTAAATTTGTGTTCCATTATTAGAGGGCCATAAGTTTCTACCTAAATGTTTGATGGACGATGAGTTTGTGAAAATCGTAGTTGCTTTAATGTGTAACTTTTATAAAAATCAATGTGATTCTGTCAAACTTAGTTTAATAACACTTGTGGTGTGATGGAGAAGAAGTTATATGTTTCTCAGGGACTACCAACTAATTCTTAAAAATATTCTTGAAACTTATTTAAGTAGCCTGAAATTAGAAGATGTGTACATAGAGTGGACAATGTGAAAACAATTTTCGTTGGAGTAATAGAACAACTTATAGTAGATTGATTTACTTTCATTGCTTATAATCTTGCGACTAATTTATTTTCATTTCATATATCTGCAAAATATGAACGTACAGCTTGCTAATTCATTTTTCTGCACTATCAAATTCCTTATGTACAACTTGCTGATTCATTTTTCTGAACTATCAAATTCATTGTTGTTGATTCCTTTTTTTGCATCAGTTTCCTAATTTACAAAACCTAATTAGGTGTTCCAAAAATGATTTAATGAAATCTAGCATCAAAGTTCTTCACCAGGTTAATTTTTCTGTATTCTTAATCTGTAAAATCATTCTACTATTTTTTTCTGCCTCCTAATGTTAATAGGATAATAACTAGATTGAATTCATATGGTCATTCGGTAGGATCATCTTCTAGTTTGTTAGACATTTTTTGGGTGAAATTGCAAGGAAGTTAAAGGATTTTCCTATAATGTACGACATTTGGAAACTAGTTCCATCGAAAACAAAAAAAATTAAATTTTTTGGGAAAACATAAAGGTATGATTGATAAACAATTGAATATTTTTTATTTATTGTCTAGATTGTTAACTAATATTTTTGTAATGATTATGTTATTCAAAATTTGTAGTTGATGATGGAGACAAAAAAAAAATATCCTTACGAGTCTTCGAAAGAAATTGTGAGATGCACGATGTAGCTTATTTAAAAAAATTTATAAGTGGGATCTTTATTTGGAGGAAAACATTCAAAATTATCCACGTTCTATTAACAAAGACCATTGGACTATTTTTTTTCCAATATAGGTGTAAGACAGACACAATGGTAATTATTCTTTTGTTGTGTTGTCTTTTATTTTCTACTATTGATTTTTGATATCATTTGTCATCACTACAAGAGAAGGCTGATAAAAATGCTGCAAATCGAGAATAGCTAACGATCTTTCATACATTAGGCTCTAAGTTGCTTGCAAGAAAGAGGGGTGAGTTGGTAGGATTAACTCAATCTAATATTGATTGTATACTTAATTGCACAAGTACTTATTATATATGTTTACTTGTAGGATCTGAGAGATGGTCGAAAATATAATAGGGGTGAAATGTATTCAATTTGTCATAAAAAGTCTTATGGATCATTCATCATTGAAGAGGCCAAGGAAAAATATGTAAATGTAAAGATTAGAAGTGTTATGTAATTGTAAGTATTTGTTGTTGACCACTTTATAAATCAAAGATGCAACTGCTAGTTTTGGTAGTATTGAGTTGCAAAGCTATAAAGCTATAAAATTAATTATTTGGTTGGCTCATTGAGTTGCAAATAAGCTATTTGCATTATAGCTTTTCTCTTGATTGATTATAAGCTATATACATTTCATCTATTTATTGTCTTATGTGATATCAAATAGGTTTTTCTTTTGCAACACACACTTGAATGTACTACATGGTGTTTTTCTATTGAAATGGTTGGAGTATTTCAGACCCTTCCGTTACAAAGAGAAATTTAGTTTGCTTCATTTTCCTGTGCACGAACAATTGCAAGCTGAAATTAGGAAGACTCATTCTCCAAATGAAGCATATGTGAAAGTGTTTGGTAAAGAACATCCCAGATATGTTCGTTGTATGGGACTTAGATGTTCCTTTGAGTCTAGCTACCAACCTCATAATCATGGAGCAACATCATTAGTGGCTAATTAAATATTTTGATGAACTTTTGTGTTTGAAGAAGTTGTTTTGTATGTTTAGCCACTCCACTAATGTTTAAAATTTTGAATATTTAAACTATTTTATTTATTGTTTTAGTTAAGTTCGATGTATGAATTGGTGTTATTACTTTTGAAAACATTATATAAATTAAATTTAATCACAATAGTTATATATTTGTGTATTTTAATTATGTGGATGATATTTATGAATATTTTTTATGTTAAATTATTAAGCTTGCGACGGTTCAAACTGTCTCAAAATGCATATATCAACGATTGATAATTCTCTGAATTCTATTGGAATAAATAAAATTGAGTGTGTTTAACGACAATTTTAATAGTTGCAAAGCATATATAGAGGTGGTTAGAAACCGTTGCAAATGTTGCCAACAACTGCAACAATGATTTTCTGAACCATCGCAAACTAACGTTGCAATGCACGAATCTGTAACAAACCACCGCAAATCAAATTTTTTTCTTGTAGTAAGATGATTCCTTAAAAATCAATAATAAAAATCAAGTTTAATTGCAATTTTGATCCTCCTATATTCACCTAATTCGTGAATTTGGTCTTTCAGTTTTTAATTAAAAAATGATGATGTAACATAATTTAAACGATATTATATATGATATGAAGATGTTAAATGATTAATACTCATGCAACTGCAATAAAAATCTCTATAAACTCCTATTTCAACATTTAAAATTATTCATTTTTGTAATTTAATTAATAATATATAAATAATTAATGCATTTAAATTTTTTTCTATTATAAAATCATATGTCAAATCATTTAAAATATATGAAATCATTATTTTTTTAGTTAAAACAATTTATTTGAAGAACCAATAGTGTCATATTTTTAAATAGGAGATCAATTTTATAAATTTGTGACAATAGAATATAAAACTACGATTAAACTTAAAAACTATCCATAGTTAGTAATGCAACATTGTTTGACTTTAATTTCTCATTCAAAATTAATAATAAAAACTTCTCTAACGACACACAATAATTAACAAACCTATCCACAATTTTATAGCTTTAAACTTATGACTCCTTCAATCACTAACAAACCACAATTATTTTCAAGTGAAACTCTCCAAAAACATCTCTACAATCACTTGATATATGCAGTGAAATTGAAGAAACATCGGCAAAAACAATTCCCTCGCTCGTTGAAACCAAAGATTAGAAAGCAAAAACGAATATCTTTTCAAATATTTAGGGAAAAAACGAAATGCAACATATACTACAACACCTTTATAATTTATAATGAAGATTAATTAACACCATTATAAGCATATAGAAGGCCTATCATTCTGCAATCAATCAATTTCACAGTAAACAATCATGCTTGAAATAAAACTAAACAAAACGACGAGCAAAAGTGATACCTCAACGAAATATATGGCGACAGTGGAATCATATATAAATAAATATATATTAGTCACAATTCTTGAAGATCATTCATTCAACGTTTCACGTACATGCAAAGATAAATTTTAATAGTAGTTTATAAACATCCTCGTAACCATATCTTATTCTTGTAACTATTATAGTTACAAGGAGTTAAGTATTCTTTCATTATATTGAATTTCATTCTAAGCTCAGGGGTAATATCCACCGTGCCCTCCACCTTCGCCACCTCCAGCACCACCACCATATCCTCCTCCATGTGCACCTCCACCACCTCCACCACCACCAGAACCTCCACCAGCACCACCACCACCACCAGATGATCCACCCCCATATCCACCACCAGCTCCTCCACCACTACCATATCCACCTCCATTCGCCCCTCCAGCACCACCTCCTCCACCACCTCCACTTCCACCTCCACCTCCGTATCCTCCTCCATGTTCTCCACTATATCCACCTCCTGCTCCACCTCCTTCCCCACCTCCATAACCCCCACCAGCACCTCCTGCACCACCTCCTCCTCCTCCACCGCTACCACCTCCACCACCACCAGCATAACCACCGCCATGTGATGCACCTCCACCATATCCTTCCCCACCACCTTTGCCAGCTCCTCCACCATATCCACCACCTGCAGCCCCACCACCACCACCACCACCTCCACTTCCTCCTCCGCCGCCACCAATAGCAGCACCTCCATATCCACCACCTGCACCTTCACCTCCACCAGCTCCTCCTCCATATCCATCTACACCACCATGCCCTCCACCTCCACCACCACCATAACCTCCACCTCCACCTCCACTTACACCAATGTCACCATGGACACCTGCACCAATGGTGAGGAGTGTTCTAGCCGCAGAGCATATGCCTAAACCCAACAACACAAAGAAAACAATACTTAGAACTTTCGAAGTTGCCATAATATGAGAAAATGTTGAAATTCCACAACTGATGTTTTAGTATCCATGAAATGGGTATTTATAGGAATTGAATTGGGCCAATGAGAGTGCAAAAGCGCGTTTTGTGCATGTCCCATGTAGTATAGAAGTGGTGATATGATATAGAATGATAATGACTTCAAATATTAAAGCTTTATTTTTTGTTATAAGAATTTGTGTGTGGAGTGGCCCAATTAAGCACATGCACTGAAGAAAAATGTATTTGTCCCCACAAGTTGGATACAAACAAGTACTCTATATATTTACACTATTGCACCAACCTTAGTGTGATTTTGCTGTCACCCATTAGCTTCATCTTATTCTTTTTGTCTTCTGCAATAGTTTTGTTTACCAATTAACACATACCAATTTTTTTTTCCTTTATGCCATGAAAGACTTGTCTCGTACTTAATAAGATTTCGATCAGTAAATTGGCTGAAAATAGTAGTGTATTTATATTGTTTTTATGTTATATATCCATTCATTTTTAAAATTAGTTTTTTATCCTCTATTAACTAATTTTTAAAGTTTTTTTCCCACATTTTTTATGATAAACACTTTCATTAATGACATACACTAAAATGACATTTGTGATTAATAAATATTTTTCATGTCAATCATGTTGTATTGTAACTAACTTTATTCATATATTAAAAAGATTTAATTCATATACACTGACAATGTAATTTTTTTACATTTTTAGTTAATCACAATCGTTAGATCATTAGAGATTTTGACTCTTACATTAACTATCTCTAAAGTTATACATATAAATGATTGTAATGTGCTAATAGTATAAAACTTTTTACACTAATAGTGTATGAC
>JBBPBP010000004.1:20687473-20742500 GCA_037974735.1 Cicer chorassanicum
AAACCCGAAACTCTAAACCCTAAAATTAATTATTTTATATAAGATACAAATGTCACCTAAGTGTCTCATTATTAATAACAATGTCATGTAATAAAAAATTGTGATGACCAAAAAAATTCCAACAATTAATTAAAATGGGACAAAAAAACCTAATTTTAGAAATAAAGAACTAAAAGTTTATTTTTGACAAAATAAATAGACCAAAAATGCATTCAAACCTATTTGTTAAAATCAATCGTTGGATTGAAAACTATTATGACATAGATCATATCTATAAGTTTTAATGTTATTCTATTAATATTTATTATGTCACTAAAATGCGTCAAAATTGACATTATATACAATTACACTGTTAATGTTGATCTTAATATATCATGATGATATATCAAATGATTATAGATAAATGTCAAAATTTATAGTACGATCAATCGAGAGTAAAAATTAACTAATGATCATGACTACCAAAAGACATTTACATTATATCAATCTAAAATCTTAAAATATAAATTATTGATCAACAATATATATATATATATATATATATATATATATATATATTTCAATTAGATCATTAACTAAAATTAATCACGCACTTGAATTTCAAACAAATATTGTATTAAGGACGACGACGACAACGACACCGACATACAACAACAACCAATAGTTTTGATGATCTTTTTTTATTTTGTACAAAAGAGGGCCAAAGGCCCAACAATAAAATTTAAAAATTACCCGAACATTCCAAGACATGTAAGTCGCAGAAGTATCATTAAAAAGAAAATTATGGGCTTCTAAAAATAACTATGGATCTCATTGGGAGGAGTCTCCACACTAATATAACTCAAAGAATCTAGAAGTAAAGTTAGCCAACCAATCAGTGCAATGATTGTCCTCCCTTTAGGCGTGCTAAAACTGGACATGTGAATCCAAAGTCAAAAGATTGCAAATACGCTGCACTAACGTGGGAATTATTTCACTAAACTTACAGTTATCTGTAACCATATCAATCAAATTTTTGGAGTCATTTTCCACAATGAGTTGCGGAATGCACTCCTTCCAAGCCATATACAAACCTAGGTACATGCCCCATAATTTCGTATGAACGGCGTCACACACACCAATCTTCCTAATATAGCCTTTAATTTATCCATTTCCCATCAGAGACGGAAAAATACTGCCACAACCTGAAGACTCTCTCCCTCCTTTGCAAGCACCATCACTATTGAGTTTTATCGACCATGTTGGTGGTTTATTCAAGCCAATATAGATCATCTCTTTTCTCTTAAGATTTCGATGAAGCGGTTGGGTTAATCACAAGTTATTCCCTCTCGTAAAATTTTAGATTACAAAAGCAATTGTTTGGTTGTAGAAAATCATCTTTAAAAATAGCTTTGTTTCTCCAAGTTCACAAAAACCAACAAGTAATCATGAAAGTTGCCTTCTAGTTCTCAAGCGAAGCTCCAATCTCAAGCTTATTGATGTTATTGAAAATCTAATACCAATAATCAAAGGTAAAGAAATCAGCGATAAATTTTAGATGGAACCAATAAATAAATAAAGATACGATTTTGACAATCTTTAATACACAATAAATAAATAATACTTCCTCTGTTCCTGATCCTTGGTTTATTAGATTTATATTTTTGTTTTAAAGTTTTAATTCTTTTAAGAAATTAAGATATGATTATAGATATTTTTCCCTTTATATCCCTACAAAACTTAAAATATATATTTATTAAATTAGTTTTGTGGTTATTAGGTGTTTAAGATTGAAAATAAATATGTATTTAATTGGCACAAATTAATAATTAAAAAGTAATGAATGGATGAAGAGAGAAGAAGCATTCTCTAACCAACCCATAAAAAGAGTATGTACATCCCTTCATAAAAAACATGAATTCCACTATATATGTATATGTATGGTCGTAAGATACTCTGTTTAGGATTTTTGAAACATTCAAAAAAAAAAAATCAATGTGGAATTAGAAGACATAGGCATATAGCACAGTTGCCTTTCAAACATAGAATAATTTTTACGAGTGGAAATAATATGAAATGTTTTGGATTGAGGGTATATTTGAGATTAAGTATAATAAATCATATGAAATTTGAGAAAAAAAAATAATGCATACGAGAAAATCAATTTATTTTTATTTAAATTGACCACTACTCCGTCCAAAATTATAAGGAAAAAATTGTTAAAGAAAAGTTATATATTTTATTTAAAATTTGAACTGAATATATCAATTTTTTTAACTCATGTTTACTTATACTTTAGGACGGAATAATGTGGAATCACGTTGTGTGAATCTCATTCAATTATTGATCAAATATCTAACTGTATTGATATTCATTATTTTATCAGCTCTACGATAGAATCTCTCTAATAATTTTTATAATTTCACTTAACTAATTCACATGTAGCGCTCTTTCCACGAAGTATGATGAATTCAAAACTCGAAGGGGTTAGAAGATAGCATTGTTGAAGAGTTTGATCATGGTTTTGAATTTTCTCTTGACTAGGTTAGATTGATTCGCTATGGATTTGTCATTTATAGTGTTGTTTCAAACCTAGTCATAATGGGCATGTGGATTGTACATCTTAAGGACATTGCACTTGAGTTTTGGGTTGTTCATGCTAAATGTTAGAAAATTAAATCAACGAAGGATTAAGTTGAGGGGCTATTTATTGCTTGGCTTCTGTTTGTGTTTCCCTTATATTTTTAGGTAATTTTTGTTGTACCCCTTGTAAGGAAAACTTATGAGCCATGCTCATTTGCCTTTCTAGTAATGCTACAACTTATTTTACTATGTCATTTTAATACTCTTTTCTTGTTTTATATCGTGTGTGTTAACATAAGATCGCTCTCGGTCACCCATATTTGGGCTTTAAGGAAAGTATCTTTCTTATTTTCTCGATAACGTAGAAGGTATGATTCTACTCAATCACCTTTATTTGGACGTCAAAGAAAGTCTCTTTTGGATTTTTCCCTATAACATCGAAGGTGTGACTCTACACGGCCACCCTTATTTAAACGTCAAAGAAAGTATCTTTCAATTATTTCTCTATGACGTAGAAGGTGTGATTCTACTCGATCCCCCTTATTTAGACGTAAATAATAGTATCTTTTTGACTCTATTCGACCGCCCTTATTTAGACATTAAAGATAGTATCTTTCAGATATTTTCCTAAAAACATAGAGGTGTAACTCTACTCAATCATCCTTATTAGAACGTAAAGGAAAGTCTATTTCGGATTTTTTCCTATAACATACAAGAGATGACTAGACTTTGTCATTCTTATTTAGACATCAAAGATAGTTTCATTTTGGATCCTACTGCTCCCAATGATTTGTGCAGGTTCTCCCAAAAATCCCAACAAAGTTCCCTCGTGTTCCTTCAAGATCTCTTTGGGAAGTGCTAATCTCCCAAATGTTTCCCATAAAAAAATAAAATGTAGGTCGAGCTTTCTATGTCCACTATCGCTCTCTTCACTTTGTAACCACCAGTGAATCCTAATATCACTAAGGGATCATCATTATGAGGGTGTACCCCTCCAACATCCCTAAAGATGAATGTGATGTGAGGGTTCTCTTTGAAGGTGTAAGCTTCTACCATATTACAAGACATCAAGGAACAAGAATATATTTTTCTTATTAAGCTAATTACGCCTTCTGAAAAGCTCTCGCAATTTTGTTGACTATTCCTTTATTAATCTTTTCATTTTCCCCCTCTTCCTCCTTGCCTTGTTCCTTCTATATCCCCCACCCTCTTTAGGTAACAACTTGACGCTTTGTTAAGGGAGTGTATCTTGCCAACGATTCTCTCTACCATCCTTACACATATCTTCCCAAATATCTTTCATGTGTTGCTTTTTCAATGTGCATATTAAGTGTAGGAAAATTATTTTAATCATGGTTGTGATGGTACTCGAACTACTAACAACCCCTTTCTCCCATTGGATCGGGGTTAGGTGGTGTTCGTTTGATAATCTGAGTGTTCATCACCTTCTTCAGTTTCTGAGCTCTTCTTATGTTTATAGGGATTAAGTTTTCTCTTTAAGGTCTCCACTGGTCTTGCATCTCAAAATTTGGTCATGTTCTTGTTCAGGAAGTGATTTAATTGCACCTGTTCACCTCCTAACTGTCTCAAGGAACCATTCCCTTTTTCTTTGTTCGGGAAGTGATTTCATTGCACCCCTTTGATTAGTGCTTTTGATGTGTCTAACTAGAATCATTCTCCCTATAAATTTCCTCAGCTTTGATGTACTTTCCTCATACAAATTTCATTTATGGAGTTGACTTTGCGATGGGTTAACGCCTCACTGAAAGTTTGTGAGCTAAACCCCTTTGAAAATCCATTACAAATATCTCCTCGTTTGGTTAGGCTACTTTGAGAGTATCACTTTTGAATTGAGCCAGGTAACTATTGAGGGATTTAGCTATTCTTTGTTGCACATTAAATTGGTTTACTGCCGAAAAAAGGCTTTTCACTATTTGGTGCAAACAAGGAGATGAAACAATTCGCCAAGTTATCGAAACTAGTGACCATATGAAACGATAGCCCAACAATCCAATCTTGAGCCATATCCTTCAAGGTTTCTTCGAATATTTTTTAACTTAAGGCATCATCAACTCCGTTTTTAAACATCTAGGGTTTGAAGCATTGAAACATGGCTATTGCGTTGCTCGTGCCATCAATCGCGGGTTCTTGAAAATGACAAGGGATAGCTAACCCTTGTATTTCCTCCAAAACAATAATGAAATACCTTTGGCACGAGCTTGGTTATTTATGTCCAAGTGACGTTGCATAGTAGCTCTATCTGCTGCCTTAGCTCCACTTCTCCTGCTTCCATTTGTTGTTAGAGTTCACGTTTTCTTTCCTCCAATTGTTGTTCTAACTCTCATTCATGAGATTACACCACTTTCCTTTGGTTCATATGCTTGTGATTCTTTAGTTGTTATTCAACATTATTCTCATGTAGTTGTCTTACCAACTCTAACAATTGCGGTAACAGTGGCTTAGCGTCCTCATCCAACCCAGAGTTGTTGAGGTTTGTGAATACCCACATCGTACCATGGTGATGAGTTGTTTTCAAATGGATCTAGATCATTGGAAAGTTTTACCCTAGTTCCACGTTGGATGCCAATGTTTACATATGAAAACAAAAATATAAGGAATGTAAATACCCTAAAAACTTATAAGAAAGACTTCCCAATGTGCTCTAAGGAAAATACTTTTTTCAAGTATAGAATTAATGAATCTTGCTTCTTAAGTATCCCTTTTTATAGTCAAGTCACCTTGACCTAATGGGACCTCCTATTTTTCATCACTCAAGCCCATTATGTTACCTCATGTCGCTATTAACGTTCTCGTTTGTACTTGATGCATGGAACTATACACCTCAAATGTGTTATATCTTCGTACACGTGGCTCCAGGGTAACACTTGTGGGGGACCACAAGCTTTTCTTCTGTGTCACTCGATCAATGACATGCCTTTGTCTTGGTTGATCTTTCGAGCACTAAACGATCAACTTGGACATAAGAGGAGGGGCTTCCGAAGAGCCAACTGAGCTTAGATGTATGATTGGCACTTTGTATCCCTTTGTCTTGGTTGATCTTAAGTATCCCTTTTTATAGTCAAGTCACCTTGACCTAATGGGACCTCCTATTTTTCATCACTCAAGCCCATTATGTTACCTCATGTCGCTATTAACGTTCTCGTTTGTACTTGATGCATGGAACTATACACCTCAAATGTGTTATATCTTCGTACACGTGGCTCCAGGGTAACACTTGTGGGGGACCACAAGCTTTTCTTCTGTGTCACTCGATCAATGACATGCCTTTGTCTTGGTTGATCTTTCGAGCACTAAACAATCAACTTGGACGTAGGAGGAGGGGCTTCCAAAGAGCCAACTGAGCTCAGATGTATGATTGGCATTTTGAGTGTCTTTTTAGAGAGCTTTCCTTATTTGAATGATTTGCCACGTGGTCAGTCGACCTTAATAGTTCACACTTCAATCACAACTACTTATAAAATTACATGTATTATTGATTGCAATTTTTTGATAGTCTATAACTTTTAAGATTAACAGTGTATAAAAATTAAAATCGTAAATAAAATGTACGACAAATATTTTCACTAAATTAATATCAATTATTCCTAATAATTTGAATAAATTAATTTTTTTTAAATGGAAAACAAGAAATAATTATGAATTACTATGATTTAATGATCATTTTACAACGTAAGAGATATAGAAAGATATAAAATTAGTAGTTAGTTAGTTGGTTACTGATTTGTTAACCTATATAAAGACTTGATATAATCATTTTCATTAACTAATAATTTAAACTATGTTCCTAGAGATTACAAAATCAAATCCCCACTAATGAACTCACACGTCATAAACAAATTAGTAAATTAATTAAGTTGATTGCATATCAAATCATTATTTGTATTCAAAATTTTATTTATCTAGGATAAGCAATATGACATTTATAAAGGTTTTAATTATTAAGGATAAACCAAAAAGGTGTCAGTATTATTGATGTTAATTAATTCATTTAAATGTAACAAGTTCGAGAAATTATTATAAATCAAATATGAGAACGGCAAAATATTGCAACTGTCCCTGCTAATACTACCTAATACCACCAACGTTAAACATAGTAACTCTTAAAACTGTATGAAACAAAACATAAAGCTCTACTACTAATGAAGCTTGCAATTTTATGTTTTACTCTGTATTTTCCGATGATATTTCTTTGTCTTGAAAAACCTTTTGTTTTCTTGCTTTTTAAATTGTCCAAATGTACACCAACTAAATACAAATTTTTTCTTCTAAAACGCTTACCTCTTGCACTCAATTCAATAAATATCCATTTGCTTCATTTTAAAAGGCCACACAGCAACACTAATTTACTACCTCAAACCACACTTTTGAAAAAATTGAGTATTCAAAAAAAAAAATAATTCACTGTTTCAGATATTTCGTTACAACTAATACATATTTAAGAGTCTATAGATAATATCTCACCTCAAAGAAGATTATCATTTGTAAAAATTTAGTTTTAAATTAATTGTCAAACAAAGGAACATACCTACTTACTAAAAATATAAAATACATATTATTTGTATCTCCATGTTTTATATTTTAGTTCCACTGGATCACCAATAGCATTACGATTTATATGCATTTAATTTTGATAATATTTTGGTATACATAAGAACGCACTAGACAAATGAGTGGGATAGGTGGTGTACGTCCTAACTCCTAAGTGTTGGATGCCTGACCCTTTGCTTTAATTTGAAGGCACCTCTTTTCCAAAAAAATATAAATAAGATTGAAGGGCATCTCATTACCTTATTACCCAATAATATCGCCCACATTAACAATGGAGACGTGCTCCAATTTCATGAGATTAAGGTTTGATGTGATCACATGGAAAAGAAAATGGAAGCGTGGGTCCGTCCATCTCACTCTACATGTTTATAGTGGATTGCCCTTTTTCACGTTCGCTTGTCTCATACCACCAATTCTTTCATTTTTTTTCTTCTACAAATAACTATTATCTAGACTCACACATTTAAGTATATTGAGAAGTTGAAAATTCTAAATTCGAACTCAAATTTTTGTATGTGAATGTTTTTTTAACTATTAACTGAGTTGTACTTACAAAACTGGTATATATTCTTTAATTCTAATAGACAACATATATTTCTTATAAGTAGGGACGAAGTCATAAATTAAATATAAGGGAGTAAGGTACTATGTTTAAAAGTATAATTTAGTAAAAAATAAATAAGTTTTCAAATGTACTACATATACAAAAAAATTATAAGATATATTTAAAGTTAATACTATCAAACAAATATAAAAATAACTAATATTTACTTCTGAAGTTGTGTTCAATGTGGTTTCGTAGAGATAAAATCATTTATTATATATGAGGTAAATTTTCAACAATCTCATTTTTAATATAATCATGTAATCTTTGAGAAAATCATCTTTCACTTTGTTGGGTAACCTTACTTTTATAGCTTTTAATTCTAAAAATGCATATTATGTGGTTGATGTTGACACCGAAAAAGTCAGCATAAGTCATAGCACCATGTTAATCAATGGATATAAGAATTTGATTTATCGATTTCTACTAACTTTTGATATAATGAACATATTTAAGCACATAGTGTTGCAAATCAATTGAGTTTTTCTTGAATTAAAAAAAATTAAAAGGTAAAATTTATAAATAAATAAAACAAGGTGTTTAAGATCTAATATATTAAGTTAAAAAAGATTCATTATACAACATCATATAAAATTCACAAGAAAAGAAATATAAAGACCAAAACTTATAATAACATTTTGTCAAAAAAAATTACAATAACATACTAATAATAAATAAAATTATAAAAGTTTAGAAGACCATAACCTCTGTAATTCCCTCTAAAGACCGACCTCTATAAATCCCTCTTCTAACTCTGTCCTTGCTTATATGCATGCATCTATTAGAATATATACATTAACCCATGTGTTTAGAAGAAGCGCATTAGCAACTTATGACTAAAAAGTTGTTACATACATTATTTGTTTGGTCAATTGTTAAATACATTTTAATATGTATATTACTTATTATTTGTTTGGTCAATTGTTAAATACATTTTTATATCTATATTACTTCGATCGAATTTTCCTGCAAGATTATGGCTCTGATACCAAAGACGCCGCAAGATCAAAGGGTATAATCTTGTAGGAAAATTCGATCGGTAAATAAAAACATGCAACAGTTTTTCTGATGCACAAGATCAACCGAAGTTGCAAGTGCAGAGCATACTTATGTTTTGATGAACAACAAATATGTGAAAAGATTTTTGATTTTTATTCAAGAAGTAAACTTACAAATGGTTTTGGAAAAGACAAATGTAAATATACAAGTTTTTTGTGAGAAGATTGAGACACTCAATATTACAAGATTGTTCTAAACTCTCTATGTAAACTCTCTGTTTTTCAAACTCTGATCTTGAAGTGAAGAGGAGCCTTCCTTAAGTAGCCAACGAGTTGAGACAGGTGGCTTTCTTAATGGAGGAAATGATTAGATTCCTTCGTCTTTTTGACAAATGGTGTTGATGGCCGACAAACGGCCATTGGATTCCTTTAGCTTTTGGCTTTCTTGATAGTGGCAGATAATTGCCATTTTGTCTTCTGGTGTTTTGTTTGTTAGTGGAATAATTTTACGTGTGTGTGTGATTTGTCCATTGGGCTTTTATATATATATATATATATATATATATATATATATATATATATATATTGGGCTACGCTTAATTACAACATTTTGAATCTTGTCTGAAACTATTTAACAGGTGAGAAAATGCCAAAACAGTCATCTTCGTTTTGATCCTCCAATTCAATGCATGCTTCAGAAGCTGAGCTGGATGAAGGTTTTGTAGAACTGACTTTGCTCTGTAAAAGTTGAGACATGATTTCGAAATACTCATCCTCAGTCTTTGCGGTTGCCAATTGAGTTTGGGCAAAAGACTTTTGAGCCAAGAATTGACTCTGTATTTGAGTTGGCTTCATTAGTCCTTGTTTTTGAAGCCATGTTGTGATGGCCTGAGCTTTGAAACTTGGTGGTATCGAGAATTTTGTCCACCATCTTACTTTGAATTTTCTAGTTAGGATAGTCTGGACATCCTTTTGATCGTTTTCAAAGAACCATGCCAAGACCCATGGTATAAAGAATTTGGTAGAGAAAAGCATGAGAGGGTGAAACATGTGTTCCCTATCTGAGGGTTTGTAATTTGTTTTGAAGATTTGGAAGCTATCTTGGACTTCCTTGTGAAGGATTTCTGGGATAGAGCCATAGAGTTTCCACCAGTGGGGGAACCATTGCGGGATTTTTGATGGATCCATGGTTAGGTTGAAGAAAAACAGCCAAGTATGACTGAAATTCTTGTTTTGGATTAGGAAGGCATTATACCAGGCTTGTTGATAGTCCCAATAATTGAATGTCTTACAGTGTTTTATGGTGGTTTTAAAGTCTAATGGGAATTGTTTTGGAGTGTATAGGTTTTGTCCCCATTCGAAAGGAGGAAATTTTGTGGATTTTTGCAGTGGAATAGTTCACTGGGCCTTCTTTTGGGTTATCCTAAATTGTTACTGAACCAGTCAATTCAAGAATGGATTTGTAGTAACTTTGGGGTTTTGAAAGATCCCTGGGTTTGAAGAACCAACCATCTGGGAATATTTTTTGAATGATCAAGTGAGGATTCTTATTGAAATAATGGTCCTCAATTGTCCATATGTTTTGAAAATCTTTTTTAATGAAATATTCAGACTTTGTTTTGAAATTAATCAAAGCCTGTGATTCATTGAGTTTTGAAATTGTTTTGCAAGATGATCCTTCGGCTTTTACTTTGAATTTCATCAAAGTTTGAGGCTCATTCTGTTTTGAAATCATTTTCTGAGAGGGAGTTTTTGAAGATTCACCATTCTCCTGTTTTTGTGGAAATGGAAGTTCCTTCGAGAGACTTTCAATCTCTAGGTGGAGCTCCTGAAGTCTTGCAGCCTTTTGAAAGTTAATGTCATCATCTATTAACACTCTGAGTTCTGCAAAGTTTTGAGGTGGAACAACCTGTTGGCTTGAAAGCCATTTTTGAATTTGTTTTGTTTCTTCTTCTTCATCCTCAACTGCTTGTGCCCAGGATTTAATAGGCAATGCTGAGAAGATTGGTTTTGAGTTAAGTGGTTGGTCCTGTTGGACCTCAATCTTCTTTTTTCTGGGTGGCATAACTCTCAAGACCTATTTTGAAGAAATTCTCTAGTTAGAAAATCTGGAATTGATTTTTTGTCTCCTTTTATAAATTCAATATCAAAATCAAATAATCTAAGAATGGCTTGCCATCTGGCAAAAATTTGTTTTGATGCAATATTTTGAACATCTTTTTGTAAAACTTCTTCGGCTGACTTGCAGTCAATTCGAAGTAAAAAATTTTGATTTAATAAATCACTTTGAAATTTTGTAATGCACATGACAATGGAAATAATTTCCTTTTTGATGGTGGAATAATTCTTCTGACAATCATTCCAATGTGAGAGGTTAACTGGACAATGTGTTCTTTGTCAGTTTGTTTTTGTTTAAGAATCCCCCCATAACCTATATCAGAAGCATTTGTTTCAACAATTTTGGGTGCTGAAGGATCTGCTAGGTGAAGGCAAGGAATTTCTTTGACTTGTTTTTTGATTAACTGGACAGTTCTGACCAAGTGACAAGGTTCTTTTTCAACCTATCATGGAGAGGTTTTGCAACTCTGTTGATGTTTGGGCAGAAGTCTAAGACATAGTTTAAACTTCCTAAGAACCTTTGCAACTGGGTTTTGTCCAGAATTTTATCTGGGAATTTATCAGCGAAAAGAAGGGACCTTTCGATAGGGGTTATAGTGCCCTAAGAAATGTAATGCCCTAAAAATCGAATTTTTGTTTGAAAAAGCGAAAGCTTTGGTTTTGAAACAACTAAACCATTTTTCTTAACGATCATAAATATTAATACATCATCAATATAGACAATGCAGAATTTTGAAAAAGGATTAAAAATGTCATTCATAATTCTTTGGAATTCTGAAGGAGCATTTTTCAGTCCGAAAGGCATAATTGTCAATTCGTATTGGTCAAATGGAACAATGAATGTTGTTTTGTAACGATCTTTTGGTTTAATTTGTATTTGCCAAAACCCCGATTTCATGTCAAATTTTGAAAATACAAAAGAAGAATGGAGTTTTTGCAAAAGATCTTTTTTGTTTGGAATTGGATATCGTATCTATTTTAAGGCTGTGTTCAAAGGTTTGTAATTAATAACCAATTTAAGTGTACATCTTTCTATTTCTGAATTTTTGTTTACATAGAAAGCTATGCATCTCCATGGTGATCTGGATTTTGTAATCAAACGTTTTTGTTCTAAATCACGAATTTCAGTTTTATAATGTTGTTCTAGTTCGTAATTCATTTGGATAGGGCTAGCTTTGGTTGGGATTTGTTTGTCAGAAAAATTATTTTCATATGGCAAATCTACCATGTGTTGTTTTCTGTCCCAAAATGCATTTGGTATATTTGAACAAATTTCGTTTTTGATCATTTTTTGTAAATTAGAAATTTTTTATTTTACAAAAGTTTTTTGAAGTTGTTGTTCAATTCTAAGAAAGGAAACGTCTTGTTTCAGAAAACATAAATGTTTTTCTTTTCCTTGAATCAAACAGTTCAATTTATGATTGGTGGAATAGGGAGTTATCATGTTTATGAAAGGAGTCCCTAAAACGACAGCATAAGAAATATTTTCTAATAAAACAAAAAGAGTTTTGTTCGAAATACTTCCATTTCTAATGGAAGCTTCAATTTTGCTAGTTATAATCATGTTAGAATTGTTTGCAGCAACAAGTCTTTCATTGATTTTTTGAAGAAATCTTTGTGGAACAATGTTATGCTTAATACAGTTTAAATCTGCTCATGTATCAAAAAGCGCAATTATGTCCATTTTGAAATTTTCGTCAAAGACTAAATTGATTTTGATTAAGTATTTACGCGTAGTAATAGAACGCAAAACACATAAAAAATCTTCTGGAATATCTTCCAAGTTTTGAACGTTGGGTGAAATAGGAAGAGAAAGATCTTCATATGGTTCTTCATCCTATTTTGATTCAAAAAGGTTCTGGTTTTGAATTTGGGAAAGAAGATTCTAAAGAATATTAGAATCAACTTCTTGTTTTTGTTTGAGGGATTTGAGCTCATGCTTGACTAATTTAATCTCTTCCTGAAGAGATTGGATAGTAGCAGAGTTTTGGAGTTTTCTTTTAGTTCCTAGGATGTTGGTCAGATCATAGGTAGATTTGGGAAGGAGTTTTGAAGAAGAGGTTGAAGGCATGTTTTGTCTAGACTCAAAGGTGTCTAAAAGTTTGCCTATAATCTCTTTCTGAAGACTAGTATCCTCAACCTGTTTAACAATATCAAGAATCAATTCCTAATCTTTTGTTAACATGCTGATAGATTTTGAATCAGAACCAATGGACTCAGAGGTTCCTAGCTCATCATACTGTAAGGGTTTGTTATCTTCTGAAGATCCTGATTCATAAATTGAAAAAGTTTCTTCATCAGAGGTTTGTAAAAGGATAGCTTCAATCTTCTGCATTAATTGTTCCTCAATTTGCAGTTCATGAAGTTTTTTGGTTTTGTTGCAATACCTTGAAATGTGTCCTGCTTGGCCACATTTAAAACTAGTTATTGGTTTAGAGGCTTGGGGTACGGACTTCCTATGGAAAGGTTTTCTCCTATGAAAGTTAGGTTTTCTATGGGTGTAGGAATTCTGTGGTTTGGAGTTTCTATAAAAATCTTGTTTACTTGGTTTGGGAAAAGGTTTTTTGTGAGGCTTTGTAAGGGCTTTGGAACAAGAACCTGCACAGTCCTTTGAAGCATTTGTAGTCGGGATTTCAAATTTTTTACAAAAAAAACGTAGTTCTTGTCTAGTTCTTTTCATTTCCCACTTCAAATGTTTCTGAAGTTTTAAATCTTGGCAGATCTTTAAACCTTCTTTCTGTGTGAAGCTAACTAATTCCCCATAGGTAAGCTGGTTATAAGGAATTTGGTTTTCCCCAAAGACTTCTTTGATTTTTGTTCCTAACCTTTTCTCCTAAAAGGGTTGGGAGTCCTGTAAGGAATTTCTCCTTCTAGAAGAGTTGGTTTGAGTCTTCCCTAAGCATCACTCTGGTTAGGAAAGTATTTTTGTATTACTGGAAATCACTCAGTTTTTTGCATCTAAGGTTTGAGAGAAGTTCATCGCTTTTGTCTTTAAGGTGAGAATGGTCACCAATGAAGTGCAAACTAATCGTGTGGATTAGAGTTGCAACTGCATCAGGTACAGGGTTACCTAATTCATCAAGGATGGGTATGCCTTCCTCTGTGGTTTGGATAGCGCTCAGGATTTCTAAGTGTTGGGCAGAGGTGAGATGGTAATCCCACCATCCTTTGAGTTGGCTAGAGAATCCTGCAATTAGGAGTTCTGCTATGGCTTTGTCAGGTGTGTTGGTTTAGGTTCTATAGGCATTGGATGCCATTGTCATTTGTTGGAGGAGACCGAGTATGTTATACTCAGACATACCATCTATGTTCCATTCATAGACAGTACTAGCATTGAATTTTGATTAAGAAAGGACATTGGGTCTATTCTCAATTCCAAGGTCAGGTGTAGTTACCGTGGTTAAAGGTTGACCCTTTTGCCAATAGAGTCTACACAGGTTTTGTTTCTTAGTTTCAGAGACTTGTTCTATGGTTGTTATGGTTTTGTCTAGAAAGTCTTTGACAACTAAAGGTGAAGAGGTAGAAGATTCTTCTACTCTACTTAGTTGTTCTCTCAAGGCTTGGGTAAATTCATATTTACCGTCTTTGGCTAGTTTTAGAAACCTGAAAAGGTTTAAAGACTGGATTTTTTAACTTTAACCCTGTTGTCTCATCAGAAGGGACAACTATAGCCTGTTGGTTTTCTTCCATCTTGGTTAGGTGTTTGGCGATGGTGCTAAGATGGGTGTTGGTGAAGTTATTCTGAATAATAATATTTTTGATATCTTTATCAGAATTTTCATTTGGGTTTTTGTAAGGTGCTACTTCTATAACTTGGTCATGGTGGGTTATTTTGATCTGTCTTAATGGTGGATGATCAGATTCGACTTTTCTTTCGTTGGACATTTCCCACTCTGGAGTTTTGCTCCTAACAGTTATAGGGTTCACAGAAGTTTGGTCTTGGTTGAAAGGATAAGAAATTTGGTTCTGAGACGCATAAATTTCAAACTAGTCAAAGAAGAAAATATTTGCTTTGTTTTGTTTAACAAATTCATATAAATCATTTTGGATTTCTCTTCTTTGTTTTAAAAAGTTTTTGAAGAACCAACTTCTTTTTTCTAAATTTTTTGATGAATAAAATTCTTTGTGAAGAAAGGTTTTGTCAACTTCAAAATCTTTATCAAGAACATTAAGTTCATTTATAACATTTTCAGTTATCGCAGAAAAAGATGGTGAAGAAGGAGAAGAAAAGTGTTGTGGTTCTTTGTTTGTGCTATGAGGAGCCGTATAAATTTGATGTGGAATATTTGTTGAATAATCCACGTTTTAAAAAGAAGCATTTGGAATGCTCGAACATGAATATCGTGGTTTTGAAAGTTTGGAGGAACCAGCATCAGAAAATCTGGCACTGGAAGTTCTAGAATAACTTAATTTTACTTTACCATCATGGTATTGCAAAACTTCCTTTAGTTTGTTATTAGGTTTTGACTGTTCAGGAGACTGTTGTTGAGCAACTCCTTCCAGAATCCATTCTTCAGGAAGATCATTTTCTTTCCAAAGTATGGTTCTTGGAATAACAGTATTTAATTTTGTTAAATCAGTTTGTAAAAATAGGGTTTCACCCTTTTTGTTATCGATATTTTTTGTTGCTGTAAAAGCAGAAAACATGGCTTTATAATGAACACGATAAATGATTGCTACAAGAATGGAACCTGATAACATTTTGTAATTGTGGGTTTTGATTTGCAAGACAAGGGATTTGAGGATGTTTGGGTCTTTTAAAGATAAAGAAAAACCTAACCTGGATAACATTCAAACCAGATTGGTCCTTGACATAGATTAGATTCAACAGTACTAATTATTGAATCATGAAAGTTTAAGAACCTTGCATCCCTTAAGACACTAAGGATTGAAGTGTTTAGACCTTCCCTAGTTAAGGGTTTGATTACGACCTGGACAAAACCTATGTGTATGAAGTTATAGTTTCTATCCCGGTGTTTTTGCAAAGTTTTTTCATAAAGAAGATTTATGGTTTCAAAAGGATTGGTTAGGGGAACATCTCGTTCCACTGTTTTGATGATGAAATCGGTTTTGAGTAAATTTTTGAAAAAACCAGATTCATAAACCTGATCTCTTTTGATTTTTGGAATACGCCCGTTGTTTATACATTTTTGAAAATCTTAAATACTGATTTCTTCACTACTGATTACATCCTTTTTACTATTGGAGCTTTGGGTAGAAGAACTGGAAAAAGAGAAGTTCTACAAAATAAATTGTTCATAATTTAAATATTGATTTTGCTCCTTTAGCTTGAAAAAACTTCCAAAGGATTCACTGCCCTTGCGCCTGTTCGTCGAGTAAGCGGGGCTTACTACCCAGGAACTATCATTTCTCAGACTTAAATTGCAAAATAATACTTTAATTTTGAAAAAATTATCTAAATACAACTTATAATTTACTCAAAGACAAATTATATCCTTTGAAAAATTTATCTAAATACAACTTATAATTTTCTTGCAAGATTATACCCTTTGATCTTGCGGCGTCTTTGGTATCAGAGCCATAATCTTGCAGGAAAATAATACTTTAACTTATATATATATATATTTTGTCAATTTATACACACTAAAAAAATAGGTGTTTATTAATAACCTACATATTTTTTATTTGTACATAAAACTTCACTATGACTTTTAAATATACTAATGAATGAGTATTAATATCCAAATAGAAAGTGTGTAGCTTGTTAATGTACACCTATTTTTTTAGATGTGTGTAAATTAATAAATTCTCATAAGTATTGTTAATTTACACATCGCTAAAAAAAAGAATGTGCTTGTTAGTAACATATACACTTTTTTATTTAGACACGACCCTTTAATGAATAGATATCAAAGTCCAAGAAGAAAATGTGTAGTTGTTAATATATACCTTCTAAATTATAGGAGTGTAAATTTGCAACTCTTGTGGGAGTTCAGGGACAGACTCAAGTTGATGACATTACCACTAAATTTCTTATTCTGTTATTAATTATTTAATTATTTTACTTTTTCTTAAAAATTTAATGTTGTTCCCACTAAAATTTATTTGTTAAGACTCAAATGTACAATAGTATGAGAGATAAATTATAGATTATTTATTTAGTCATATATATTAAAAATTATATTTTTTATAGTGTTGAAAATAAAAATAAAAATTATTTTAGAATATGATGAGATTAAAGAACAATTATAATTTGTAAATGTTTGGAGTATCTTTAATAATTTTTAGGTATATTTGTATAATTTTATAAACTCCAAATTTTTGTTTTAATAATAATAATGCTATATATTATTATATCGTATATGCATTGATGTATTTTTATATAAATATTTATAGCATATGACATTGCGTCTACTAATTGAGTTTCCTTTTTTTCGTCTAGGGACAAAGCTATAGAAGGGTAACCAGAGAGGTCTTGATTTCTCCCAAACTTTTATAACTCTATTTAATATTAGTCTGTTATCAGCAACTTTATTTAATATTAGTATGTTATCAGTGAATCAGTATTTTCATTCATAATGAGTGCGTTTGTTTTAGATTTTTTTATGAAAAAATCTATTTTTTAAACCAAAAATCATTTTGAAGAGTTTGAAGGGTGTTTGTTTTAGATTTTTTTTAAAATTATTTTGTTAAAAAATCATTTTTTGGCTAAAAATGAAAAGCTAAAACTAATAGCTTCTCAAATTTGCTAATGCGATAGATGAGAGAGAAAGATACCAAAAATTTTAAAAATACGAAACTTAATTCACTAATAACAGAAAATGATGTAATTATCCTTACCCTTTTTGAAAAATCCAAAATTACCCTCCATCAATTTTTTCTTTTCTCCTTCCATGAGGCTCTGATATAGGTTTTTCATCCAATAAAATTCTTTCTCCTTTTCAATTTTTCCACATAGTTTTTTTTACTGTTTCTACGCCTTTTATTTGAATCATTTTATTTTTACATCATTCATACGATGATACTATTGTTTTTTTTTTGCTTTTGTGTGTTTATTTATTGCTTTTTGATGAGTACTTAAGGTACATTAATCAATTTTAAAATGTGTATAAGAAATGGATTAAACTTATAAATTTTATAGGGTATTATACAAGTCATGTCCTTTATGGTAATTTTGTAGTTTAAAAAATCACTTTTATAAAATTGTATACAAACAGATTAAAAATCATTTTTTAAATAAATCATTTTTATGATAGTAAACAAACGAAAATAAAAAAAATCATTTTTAAACAAATCTCTACAAAATAATCTCTAAATTTTTTAAACTAAAAATCATTTTTATTTAAGCTCAAACAAATACGCCCAATATGGTATCAGTGAATCAAACCATTTGATCTTTCTCCTTCTTCTATTCTTTCTCGCATGCGTTTTCTCCTTCTGTGTGGATTTCTATGGCTGATCCTCTCCACAATCACGACCACTCTATACCTCACATTCAGCTTATTGACCCAGCCAAACCTGAAATTATCCTCCATTTGAATCGAGAACCCTCGAGCCCTTTCTACATTCACCCTAATGAGCACCATTCGCTCATTCTTGTTACGCCCGTTCATGAGGGTTCAAATTATCATGGATGGGCGCGCGCCATATATCTTTCACTTGAAATGAAGAACAAATTTGGTTCCATCAATGGAACCATCAAGAAATCGGATCTTCAAGATTTGACCCTTGCGGCTTGGAAACGTTGCAATACCCTTGTTGTTTCTTGGGTTTTTCACTCTATTTCTCCTAAAATTGTAAGTAGCATCCTTTGGATTGATGATGCATATTCAATTTGCCAAGAACTCAAACAAAGATTCTCACAAGGTGATTTTGTAAGAATTTCTCAAATTACTTTTGGTCTCTCCTCTCTGAGACAATGAGATTCTTTTGTAACCACTTATTTCACTTCGTCAAAGAAAATCTTTGATGAACTTTTCAATTTTTTACCCATCCCTTCTTGCACCTCAGCCTCTAATGGTTGTTGTAATACCTTCATTAATGTCAATAAATATCGTAATCATTATTTGATCTTGTATTTCCTTCAAGGTTTGAATGAAAACTATGTCAACATTAGGTCTTAAATTCTTATGTTAGATCCACCTTCTTTAACCAAAGCATATTCTATAATCCTTCAACAAGAGAGACAACTATAAATTGGCTTATTGTCGGCTCCCAATGCCTTGGCAGTTGATTCCCGATCTTCCTCTATCAAACCCTTACAAGGCAAACATAAACCTACCAACAAGAATTTTGGTGGAAAAGAACTCTAATTTTAAATTGTGCACAAACTTCAAGAAAATTAATCATACTATTGATGAGTGTTATTTTCTTCATGGATTTTCTCCTAGTTATCAAACCAAAAAGACTATTAATCAAACTAAATCTCAGCCTATTGAGTCTTCCTCTCCAATTTTGACAAGAGAACAAATTCAAGGAATGTTGGTTTTGCTGCCTTACCAGCTTCTAGGTCAAATACTCAAGTTTCTGCCTTTTTTCCAAATCACAATATTTACACTAATTCAGGTAATGTTTCTCAATTTGGATATTTTATTTTGGGGCTATCATTTTGTTACTTCAATTCAATATTTTACTGCATATAAATCTATTAAATTGATCTATGTCAAGCTTCCTAATAGAAAATTTTGTACTGCATCCATTAGTGGTAATATTAAGCTCACATAATCTATTATTCTTCACCATGTTCTACTTATTCCTTATTTTAATTTCAATATTATCTCTATTGGTAAGTTGAAACAATATGTTCCTTGTATTTTGAATTTTACTACTTCTTCTTATGTGATTTAGGACTTGACCAGTTCGAGGATGCGGCTGTTCATGTTGCTTCAAATGTTACTTCTTTTCATGTAGATAGTATTTGGCATTATAGATTAGGTCACCCATCTATCACTTGTTTTCTAATGTCAATAAACAATACTATTAGGAGTTACCTGTACACTCCTATACTTGTGATATGTGTTATTTTTCCAAGCAATGAAAGTTGCCTTTTTCTATTAGTACTACTGTCGTTACTTCTCTCTTTGAAATTTTACTTGTTGATATTTGGGGTCATCTTGTTCATACTTCCATAAATGATTTTAGGTATTTCTTAACTATTGTCGATGATAAGTCACGTTTTACTTGGGTAAAAATGCTTACTGCTAAAAATGAAGCTAGAACTTGTCTTCAAAATTTAATTAACTACATTGAAACTCAATATAATTATCATGTCAAGATAGTTAGATCTGATAATGGACCTGAATTTAACATGGTTTCTTATTTTCAAACTATGGTTCCATCAAACAAGTTGTGTTGAAACTCCTTAACAAAACAGTGTTGTTAAGAGGAAACATCAACATATTTTGAATATTGCAAGGAGTCTTTTGTATCAGTCTTGTTTGCCTATTTCTTTTTGGTGTTACACTATTCTTCATGTTGTGCATCTCATTAACATTCTTCCTTCTGTGAAATTAAACAATAATTCCCCTTATTATTTGTATCATGCTCATATACCTAACCTTTTCACCTTGAAAGTTTTTGGTTGTTTGTGCTTCGCTTTTACTATTACTGTTTACATAACTAAATTTCAACCTCGTGCCAAAAATGAATTCATTTAGGATGCAAACAAGGAGTAAAAGGTTATATTTAATTTGATGTTCAGTCAAAATAAATATTTCTTTCTAGATATGTTCAGTTTCCTTTTCATTCTCATCTTGTCATATCGTTATCTCTTCCTTCTGTATATGTACCTATGCCTAATGTTTCTAGTTATTTTGATCTTTATAATGAAACTTTTTTTCTCCTATTAGTGCATCTAATGATACCATGCTTGCATCTATTCCTCGTACTCATATATTTGATTCTGCATCTAGGCCTCTTAACAACCAGCTTGCATCTAGCTTTCATCACAACATGCCCACAACCATTGACATTTCTTTTCCATCCACCACTAGTTTTGACATTGCTGTTTTTGCTGTTGATGATTATAATGTTCCTTCTGTTCTTAAATCCAATAAAGTTATTTATCTTCCTAAGCATTTGCATGACTACAATGAAATTAATGAAATTAATGCTCTACAAATGAATAATACTTGGGAACTCACTGAATTATGTGCTGGAAAGGACATTATCAGTTGTAAATGGACCTTCAAAAAGCAGTTCAAGGTCGACGGTAGTCTAGAAAGGCACAAGCTCACCTTGTTGCAAAAGGTTATACTCAACAAGAATGGGTCGATTTTTTTGAAACTTTTTCTCGTTGTAAAAATGACTATTGTAAATCTTGTTCTTGCTTTGGTGACTGCCAAGGGATGGTCTTTATAATAGTTATATATAAATAACGTTTTTCTTCATGGTGACCTCAAGGAAGAGGTCTACCCTAGATTCCATCCTCCTCATAATAACTTAGTTTGTAAATTAAAAAAAAAAAATATATGGACTTACGCAAGCTAGTAGAAATTGGAGCCAAAAACTTACCAATGCTCTCATTAGCTTGGGGTATACTTAATCTTTACATGATTACTCTCTTTTTATAAAATTTCATGCTTCTCACTTTATTGTTTTATTGCTATATATAGATGATATAGTTTTAGCTGGGGATAACATTCATGAGATCAATTATGTCAAATAATTGCTCTATTCTTTATTCCAAATCAAAGACCTTGGAGCACTCAAATTTTTCTTGGGTCTTGAGGTAGAAAGATCAAGCAAAGGAATCTCTCTCAATCAACGCAAATATGCTTTGAAACTCATTGATGACATGGGTTCCTTTTAATGCAAACTGGTGTAGACTCCCATGATTCCAAATCTTAAATTGTCCACAACAGAAGACACTCATTTCTCAGATCAAAAAATGTTTCGACAGTTGATTGGTCGCCTCATCTATCTTACCAACACTAGACCCGATCTCTCTTACGCCGCTAAAAAACTCAGTCAATATGTCTCCTCTCCCATGCAAACTCATTTTCATGTTGCCACTCAGATTATCCATTATTTAAAAGGTTACCTGAGCAAAGGTTTCTTATTTTCTTCCTCTTCTGACATCAATTTGTCTGCTTTCAGCGACAGTGACTGGGCATCATGCCCCAATTTCAGACGCTCCATCACCGACTTCAATATCTTCCTTGGTTCATCTTTAATTTCATGGAAGACAAAGAAACAAAATGTGGTTTCTCGTTCTCTTCAGAGGCTGAATATCATGCTTTAGCCAACACAACTTGTGAAGTTCAATGGTTATTCTATCTTCTCCAAGATCTTCATTTTCCCATGACGAAACTTGTTCCAATATACCCTGACAACATATCTTCCATCTAAATAGCTCAAAAACCTACTTTTCATAAACGCTAAAAACACATTGAGTTGGATTCTCACCTAGAACATGCATTTTTCAATTAACAAAAGAATTATTTTCATTCATAATAATCAGCAACCACAAAACATGCATTTTTCAGAACTGAAAATTTAAATAAAAAAAAAAATAAGACTACGCAACAAGATGGAAGAAGATTTTCTCAGAGATTATATGGTTACATTGAAGATGAGATTTTTGAAAAATTTACCTCATATATAATAAATGATGATTTTAACTCTACGAAATAACGATGAACACTACATCAAAAGTAAATGTTAGTTCTTTTATATTTGTTTGACAATATTAATTTTAGATATGTCTTATAATTTCTTGTATATGTTGTGTATTTTAAATTTTATTTTTTCTTTATTAAATTATACTTTTTATCATGATCCCCCTATGCTTAACTCTTGAGAGAGAGAGAGAGAGAGAGAGAGAGAGAGAGAGAGAGAGAGAGAGAGAGAGAGAGAGAGAGAGAGAGAGATAGATAGATAGATAGATAGATAGAGAGAGAGAGAGAGAGAGAGAGAGATAGAGAGAGGGTCATATAAGGTCACATACTTGCACATAATGTTTATAACTCTTTTACAGCCTTTTTTTAAAAAGCGTTGTAAATTGAAGCACTCTCACATAGCTTTTACAGCTCTTTAAACACAAGCGCTGTAAAATGTAACGCTCCCACCTTATGTTACATAGCTTTTAAAGCGCTTTTTGTAAAAGCGTTGTAAATTACATGCGTTTTCATATAATTAAATGACCTATTAGAGCGCTTTTTATACAAGCGTTGTAACAGGCTTGCGCTTTCACATAATTAAAGGACCTATTAGAGCGCTTTTTTTACAAGCGCTATAAAATCATTCACTTTAAATAAATAAAAACAAATTTAATATGTTGTCCTAACCCTACGAACCCTCATCTCCTCTACTCTGCAAACCCTCCTTTCCTCTATTGTGCGCCCATCTACTGCTCCTCCTTTAAAACAAATTGGATACGTTGTCTTAGGTACTATATTTATTAATTTTTTGTTGTCACTAAAACTGATAAATTGTTACATAATAAATCATATAAAATCTATTATCTTTTGAAATTTGTTGATCTATTCTGTTTTGAAATCAGACTTGGACTTTGGTTTCCATTTTCCAATATTAGATATATATGTGTACTATAGATTGGTATAATGTTATCAATAGCTTATTATTTGTGTAACTGCATTAATATAGGTCATATAAAATGGACCAGAAATGGATGTTTGTCAATCGATTGCCATAAGAGTATGAAAATGGAGTGAAGGAGTTTATTGAGTTCGTAGTGAAGAATGCAAAAGATCCAAATAGAGTCATTTGTCCTTGTTTAAAATGTTCTTTTGGAAAACGTGTTAGAGCAGATGAATTGGAAGGACATTTAGTATGACATGGAATTGATCAAAGCTATACATGTTGGATAAGACATGGTGAGAAAAAAAATGGAAACATTAATTTTGAGAATGGTTCTGTAACGACCCGGATTTTTTGATCCAAAACGTTACTTGAAAACATATTGTTTAGAAAGATTTACGACAAATTTTTTTTAAAAATAAAATACCTAACATTTATTCATTCAAATAATTAGTAACAACCACGTTTATTTAATATTTTTAAGAAAATATTTATTCAAAGGTAAAACAAGGAAAAACAATTATTCCTAACAGAAAGGAACCCACTTCTATATTTCTAGAGTTCTAGTCCATTTTAAAAGTTGGTGACAAAAGATTAAAAATAAACTTAGAAATATCGCGGCAAATCTATCATTACAAAATTGTATTGAAAACCCATTTTTATCCCCCGTTCGCCGCACGCTTAACTCATCAACTACTCTCGAATCTCCTCGAACTCATTAGTACCTAAAATGTTGTTGTAAGGGTCAGTTTTATCCATCACCCACATCAAACCAAAGTTAAACATATAGAAGAATGACACAAAATATATAAAAGTAAAAACTTCTAATTTAAAAGAAAAAAAAATACACAAACCAATAAATTGGATAACAAAAATATATACATGATGCATGCTCCTAAAACTATATGATCCGGATATAAACCTGTCACTAAGGCAACTTCCACGAAGATCCATATGCCATGACATGATGATATATTATCAAAGAGATATATTCCCACACAGCCCACTAAGAATCATTTCATATGCATTCAAATCACTTTTCAAAATCATCATCTTATTCACATATCACTAAGATCACATGCCATACATCCTTATCATGAGTATCACATATCCATAAACAAATAATCATGAAAATCATAACTTTCACCACATACACACGAAAATCGAGATTTGGTATCATACACACCATAACGATAAACACGTCAACATATATAACAACAAAATTCAACTCCAACTCATATACATCATCATAAAACTTTCTCACATATACATACAAATTCAACCCCTTTTCATATTCATTATAAAAATTAGAACTTTATTACATATAACATAAAATTCATACTTTACTTCATATTCGCCATAAAAATCAAAACTTTATCACATATAACATCAAAATTCATACTTTACTTCTTAAAAATCATATATTATATAATAAACTTAACGCAAAGGATTGGAGTTTCATTACTTTAATTCATTAATCTATATTTATTCCCTTCAAAAAGCAAGCAATCACAATTATTAATTTCATGTCATCCAACCAATGGTCTAACTATAATTTGTGTGGGGAAAAGCAAGGACCTTGGCCGCTTTCCTTCCTAGTACAAATATCTAAGCCCCACAAAGTTGTTCACAAAGAAAGAAGTTCCAAGCTTTTGATGCACGAAGAAGAGGAGGTGATGGTGGCTAGAATTTTGGTATTCTTTGTTTGTAGTGGGTTTGTGATGGTGGCTAGGGTTTCAGTATTACTTTCTATTTAAAGTAAAAATTATTGGGTAGATAGTGTTGGGCCTGAATAAGGAATAGAAGGGAGAAAATATTATTATTATTATTATTATTATTATTATTATTATTATTATTATTATTATTATTATTATTATTATTATTATTATTATTATTATTATTATTATTATTATTATTATTATTAGTTAACCTTCATCAAAATCAAGGCACAGACTTCCGGCCCAACTTTCTACTCATACAGATGGATTGTGTGACACCAAACCACAACCACTAGCCCAAATTCTTCTTGCCTAGAGATAAAAAATACATCTACTAAATAATTCATACTAACAACTTTACTACAGTAAGTCGAACAAGGCGAATAATTACCACACCTAATTTAATATTGGAAAATATATATTTATAGATCCAAATTATTTTAACTAATAATTTAGAGGATGTTACAATACTCACCCCCTTAAATTTAGTTTCGTCCTCGAAACTAGTCAGACATGAAAAGGTTAGGGTGGAGCTCTTTCATCTTTTCCTCTAATTCCCAAGTTGCATCTCCAGTCGTTTGGTCCCAAATCACCTTGACCAAGACGATCTCTTTGCTTCATAAGTGCTTAGTAGTCCTATCCGCAATGCTTAGTGGCGGAACTGCAAGCGAAAAGTTCTCCTCCAACTGTATATCATCTGGCATGATAATATGGGAAAGATCAGCGATGTACTTCCTCAGTTGTGACACATGGAACACATCGTGCAGTTTGGCTAGATTTGGAGGCAAAGCAATCTAATAAGCTACGAGACCCACACGTCGGAGGATCTGGTATGGGCTAATGAATTTAGAAGTTAGCTTCTTAGACTTCAGTGCCCTACCAACTCTAGTAGTAGGCGTCACTCTTAAAAATACATGTTCACCCTCTTGAAACTCCGACGGTTTCCTTCACTGGTCAGCATAACTCTTTTGTCTACTTTGCGCTGTCTTCATCCTTTCTTGGATCAGACGGGCCTTATTTGTGATCTGTTGTACCAATTTTGGTCACACAACTAGGTTCTCGCCATCCTCATACCAACACAAGGGGGTTTGGCACTTACGCCCATACAGAGCTTCGTACGGTGCCATCCCAATGCTCGCGTGGTAGCTGTTGTTATAAGTGAACTCAACGAGAGGCAACATGTTATCCCAACTTCCTCGCTCACCCAACACACACGCTCTTAGTAAATCCTCCAAGGTTTGAATAGTTCTTTTATGTTTGTCCATCGGTTTGAAGGTGATAGGCCGAACTCAATCTCAACTTAGTACACAACGCCTCATGTAATGCTCTCCACAAACGAGAAATGAACTTCGGATCTTTATCTGACACAAGATGGACGACACCCCATGTAGTCTGACAATCTCAGCATGTAGATCTCTGCAAGCTTAGTCACATCATAAGTAGTCCTCACAATTATGAAATTGGCAGATTTGGTCAGCCTATCGACAATTACCCAAATGGAGCCAAACTTCAGTTGAGTCTTAGGCAATGCTACCACGAAATCCATGGATATACTATCCCATTTCCATACTGGTATATCTAATGGCATTAGTAGTCCCCCTGGCTTCTAATGCTCTACCTTAGCTTTCTGACAAGTCAAACACAAAGCCACATATTATGCTACTTGTTTCTTCATTCCCGGCCACCAAAACTTCAGCTTAAGGTTTTTATACATTTTGGTGGTACCAGGGTGAATACTCAGTTTTCTTTTGTGGGACTCATCCAAGATAGTCCTCCTCAATTCTGCATTGTCGGGTATACAAACATGTCCATTACATCTCAAAATATCATCGGGGCCCACCTTGAATTCAGGTGTCTTGCCGAACTCGATCAACTTCCTTTTCTCTTGAGTCGACACGTTAGTAACTTGGAGAACTTTAATCTCATTCATCAATTCACTATCTATAACGATCATTCCACGGTGTAGTTTCTCCAATGCAGAATCCAAATAATGATCCAAGTCACAAAACTTCTCTAATAACTCCAACCCTTTCATTGATACAAACAAGAGATAAACTCGATTCCTGCTTAGGGCATCAGCCACCACGTTTGCTTTCCCTGGATGTGAATGCAACGTGATTTCATAATCTTTAATGAACTCCATCCATCTCCTCTGCCTAATGTTAAGTTCCTTTTGATCAAATAAGTATTTCAAACTCTTATGGTCACTGAATACATCAAAACTACACCCATATAGATAATGTCTCCAAATTTTCAATGCGAAAACAACTACAGCTAACTCCGAGTCATGAGTGGGATAATCCTTTTCATGCACCTTCAATTGCCTTGAGGCATAAGCCATTACTTGTTTGTTCTACATCAGAACACAACCCAAACCCTGATAGGAAGCATCACAATAAACCTCGTAAGGCTCTTCTGGTTGTGGCAACACTAACACTGGAGATGTAGTTAGCTTATCTTTCATCAGTTGGAAGTTTTTCTCACACACCTCGGTCCAAGCCTAAATCTGGTTCTTCCTCGTAAGGTGTGTCAATGGAGCAACAATCTTGGCAAATCCCTCAATAAATCTCCTATAGTACCCGACCAAACCTAGAAAACTTCTAATCTCTATGACTGTTTGCAGTTGTTTCCATGCCATCACGACTTCTACCTTGGATAGGTCGACACCAATCCCTTCCTTAGAAATTACATGTCCCAAGAACTTCACTTCTTCCAACGAAAATTCACATTTTCCTAGACTGGCATATAGTTGTTGCTCCTTTAGTATTTGTAGAACTTGACGCAGATGTTCCTCATGTTCCTCCCGACTCTTGGAATAGATCAAGATGTCATCAATAAAAATCACTATAAACTTGTCTAAGAATGGACGGAAGATATTGTTCATATAATCCATGAAGATAGTTGGCGCATTGGTCACTCCGAAGGGCATCACTAAGTACTCATAATGCCCATATCGCGTTCTAAAGGCTGTATTGGGAATATCATCTTCTTTCACTCGAATCTGGTGGTATCCCGACTTTAGATCGATCTTAGAAAACACCTCTGCCCCTCTGAGTTGGTCCATTAAGTCATCAATACGGGGTAAGGGGTATCTGTTTTTTATAATGACTTTGTTTAGCTGTCGGTAATCCACACACAGTCTCAACTTTCCATCTTTCTTCTTGACACACTATGCCTAATGAATGGTTTAGACAAAAAGGTCTTCCAGTTGGTTCTTTAGTTCTGATAGCTCTAAGGGGGTCATTCTGTAAGGAGCCATAGAAATGGGTCACGTACCCGGAATAACATCAATAGAAAATTCGACATCGCGAACTGGGGGTTGTCCTGGTACGTCGGGTGGAAAGACTTCAGAGAAATCCCTCACCACTAGGATATCATCGACAACAACCTCTGGATTCATATTGATTGAGTTAAGAAACACATATTTTTGGACTCCTCCCTTCAGAGAAAACTTCAGTATGTTGGTTGAGAGGAACTTCGAAATATCGGGATCCGGAAATATCACATTCCGTCGAGCACAGTCTAATAGGATGTAGTTGTTAGACAACCAATCCATTCCCAGAATTACTCCCAGAAGTTTTAGAGGGATACAAATTAAATCGGTCTTAAAGTTCATTCTAAACACAGTCAGCAAGCATTGCAAGCACACCGAATTACATTTTACTGGTTCAGCAGAGGGTAGGGAACTACTAAGTCGAACGACAAGGTAGTGACATCTAGTTTGAGTGAACTCACCCAATCTAATGAAATGAACGAATGTGTAGCTCCAGAATAATATATCATAGAAAGTATTTTTCCAGCAATTAAACACTCACCCTGAATAAGTTCTGAGGAAGATGGTGCTTTTTTCCCACTAATGTGATAAACATGTGCTCGAGCAGTAGGGCATGCAACATCCTTGTTGTTGACAGCATCCTTATCATTAGCACTATCCTTTTCTCGGCAATCTTTTGCAAGATGGCCTGGTTTTTGACAACCATAACATAACCTAGTTCTTTTAGGACACTCGGTTATCTTATGTCCCTCTTGTCCACAGTGAAAGCATCGCATGGTACGTGTTTGGTTCTGTCCCAGATTCTGAGGCCTCCGATCTCTGGCAGCCTCCTGTGGGCGAGCATACGACTTTTGCTGTTGATGTTGTCTGCCTTTATTTTGTTGGTCGCCATTTCCCTGTTCAAAAGTAACATTTAAAGACAAAGCCCCATAATTGAATGGTAAGGATTGTGTTTGATTTCTACCTGAGGTCTCGTTGGTCCACCAAGAGCACCTCTGTTCAGGTGGCTCCATTTATGATCTCCACCTTTTTGCATTTCTCTACCAACACTTGATACTGACGTATCTCTAAGGGTCCCACAGACTCCTCAATCTCATATCTGAGCCCATTCTCAAACCTCTCACACATGTACTTTTCATCCATTTGGTTACGAAAGTAGCGAAAATGTTTTGCTAGGGACTCCAACTTTGCTACATACTCGGACACTGTGAGACTTCCCTGATATAGTTTCAGAAATTGGGCCTCCTTCTCAGCCCTGGCACTATTCGAAAACTATTTGTCCAAAAATCTTCTCTTGAAAACTTCTCAGGTCACCTCTTCGTGGTTTCCTTCCATCATTTGTCTCGCCCCTCGCCACCAATATTTACCTTCACCAACCAACAAATAGGCGGGATACTCCACCTTTGTGTCATCTGGGCATTGGAGGATCTCAAAGATCTTCTCGATCTCCTGCAGTCAGAGGTCAGCCTTGTTAGGGCCATGTTCCCCTTTGAATTTTGGCGGGTCTTGTCTACGGAATTCAGTCAGTCCTCTAGTTGCAATAGCTACTTCCTCCCTCTGGTCCTTCTACGCATTGTGTTGAGCTTAGACTGCAGCTTGCTCAGCCTGAACTACAACTTGTTGGGTCATTTTAGTTGCCATTGCATTCATGGATTGGATTTCTTCAGTCATGTCACTTCCTCCCTGGGGGACTGGTCGATTTGCGCGACGAGCCATACTTCCTACAAATTTTCTAATTAGGATAACACTATGATCTAATTGTAATCGTAGGGTTGTAAGGAAATGTTTTATTGACGGTTATACGATAAGTTCAGGTCACACCATAAGTCGTGTATTAGGGGGGGGGGGGGGGGGGGTTCCAATGAAGGAAAGGTTGGACAACGGACCACTTAATAACCAAGTCTTTCCTTAGCCAGAATCCCGCTAATACAACTTTTTATGGTATTACCCTTCCCTTCTATTTTGGGGATCCTAAAATTTTTAAATGAGTTAGAGGTTTAAAACATTGTCTTGATTAAAAAAATTTAGATCATAAACAAAAATTAAGTTATTAAGGAATATTCACATTCATTATAAATTCAATTGTCATAATTAATAACATCATTAAAACACGAGTACTAAATTAATAAAAGTTTCAATCCAAATCATGAGTAGTAAATTAGTAAAAATTTCAATTTCAAATCATGAGTAGTAGATTTGTGGCGTCACAACGTCAAAAGCAATTATTGCATTGAATCAAAACCATTTCAAATCTAGGATCAAGAGTTCAAGGCATATCATAATTGTAATTTATTGAACAAAAATTCCTATTTTGAGAAAGATAACAATTAATTAGCATTAAAAGAGATTAAGTAATCAATTCATGGTGTTAATTTTCCCTATATATATATATATATATATATATATATATATATAGGGAAAATTCATAAATCAAGGCATGAGTCACACAAAATCATCCCACCCCAAAACTTTCGAGGATTATTGCTCTAATACTAATTGTAACACCCCGGATTTTTTGATCCAAAACGTTACTTAAAAACATATTGTTTAGAAAGATTTACGACAAATTTTTTTAAAAAATAAAATACCTAACATTTATTCATTCAACTAATTAGTAACAACTACGTTTATTTAATATTATTAAGAAAATATTTATTCAAAGCTAAAACAAGGAAAAACAATTATTCCTAACATAATGAAACTCACTTCCGTATTTCTAGAATTCTAGTGTATTTTAAAAGTTGGTGACAAAAGATTAAAAATAAACTTAGAAATATCGCGGCAATTCTATCATTACAAAATTGTATTGAAAACCCATTTTTATCCCCCGTTCGCCGCACGTTAATACTCATCAACTACTCTTGAATCTCCTCGAACTCATTAGTACCTAAAATGTTGTTGTAAGGGTCAGTTTTATTCATCATCCACATCAAACCAAAGTTAATTATATAGAAGAATAACACAAAATATATAAAAGTAAAAACTTCCAATTTAAAAGAAAAAAAATACACAAACCAATAAATTGCATAACAAAAATATATAAATGATGCATGCTCCTAAAACTATATGATCCGAATATAAACCTGCCACTAAGGCAACTTCCACACAAAAAAAATCACCCATACCAATGGGGAAAACCTGTCACTAAGGCAACTTCCACGAAGATGCATATGCCATGACTTGATGATATATTATCAAAGAGATATATTCCTACACAGCCCATTAAAAATCATGTCATAGGCATTCAAATCCCTTTTCAAAATCATCATCTTATTCACATATCACTAAGATCACATGCCACACATCCTTATCATGAGTATCACATATCCATAAACAAATAATCATGAAAATCATAACTTTCACCACATACACATGAAAATCGAGACTTGGTATCATACACACCATAACGATTAACACGTCAACATATATAACAACAAAATTCAACTCCAACTCATATACATCATCATAAAACTTTGTCACATATACATAAAAATTCAACCCCTTTTCATATTCATTATCAAAATGAAACTTTATTACATATAACATAAAATTCATACTTTACTTCATATTCGCCATAAAAGTCAAAACTTTATCACATATAACATCAAAATTCATACTTTACTTCTTAAAAATCATATATTATATAATAAACTTAACACAAAGGATTGGAGTTTCATTACTTTAATTCATTAGTCTATATTTATTCCCTTCAAAAAGCAAGCAATCACAATTATTAATTTCATGCCATCCAACCAACGGTCTAACTATAATTTGTGTGGGGAAAAGCAAGGACCTTAGCCGCTTTAATATTGGAAAATAGATGTTTATAGATCCAAATTATTTTAACTAATAATTTTAGAGGATGTTACAGATTTGACATATGCTTCAACTGATTTTGGCACAGATACATATGAGCCGGACAGAGTTGAGGAGATTGCAAAAGCAGTTGAAGAAGATCTTCGGGATTGTCCTAAAATGTTTGAGAGCTTGTTGAGTGATGCAGATAAACCATTATATATAGGTTGTACTAAATTCACAAAACTGTCGGTGATATTTAAGTTGTACAACTTAAAAGCGAGTAATGGGTGGTCTGATAAAAGCTTCACAGAATTATTAACACTCTTAAAAGATATGTTGTCAGATGATAATGAGCTTCCCAATCGAACCTACGAGGCTAAACGAATTTTGTCCTCTATTGGTATGAGTTACGAAAGGATTCATGCGTGTCCTAACGATTGCATTTTATTTCGAAACGAATATGAATTACTAAAGGCGTGTCCGAAATGCAATGTATCTCGATATAAGAAGAAGAAAGAATCTACTCCAGCAAAAGTCGTGTGGTATTTTCCTATAACACCAAGATTTAGGCACATTATCGCAGTGAAGAAGATTCAAAACACTTGACATGGCATACAGATGAAAGAATTAGAGATGGAAAGTTTCGACGCCCTGTAGATTCTCCATAATGGAAAAAAATTGATCACGAGTATCCTGAATTCGGGATAGAGTCAAGAAATCTATGACTTGCACTTTCTACTGATGGAATGAATCCACATGGTCTTCAAAGCATCTCACACAACATGTGGCTTGTGATTTTGTTGATTTATAAGCTACCTCCATGGTTATGTATGAAGCGTAAGTTTATGATGTTGTCTGTGTTAATTTCTGGACCCAAACAATTTGGGAATGATATCGACGTATACTTGGCTCCTTTAATTGAAGATTTAAAAATTATGTGGGAGACAGGTGTGGATGTTTATGATGGGTATAAGAAAGAATGTTTCAATTTGAAGGCTATGTTGCTCGGCACAATTAATGATTTTCCAGCATATGGTAATTTATCAGGATATAGCATTAAAGGTCAGTGTGCATGTCCTATATGTGAAGAGAGTACAAATTGAATGCGGTTGAAGCATTGTAAGAAGAATGTATTTCTTGGAAATCGTAGATTTTTACCTTATAGTCATCAGTATCGTGGGTGGAGAAATGCATTCAATGGAAAATCAGAGGAAAATAGAGCTCCTTTAGCACCGACTGGATATCAAATACTTGAAAAAGTACAAGGTTTGACCAATAAATTTGGAAAACCTTTTGCGGGAGAGCTGGTCAAAACTGAGTGGAAGAAAAAGTAAATTTTCTTTGAATTGCCATGTTGGAAGTCATTGTATATAAGACGTTTCCTCGAAGTGATTCATATTGAAAAAAATGTATTTGATAGTGTTATTGGTACGTTACTCAATGTTCCAGGAAAGTCTAAGGATGGCATCAATGCAAGATTGGACTTGGTCGATATGGGAATAAGAAATGAATTGGGTCCCGTAAAGAAAGGAAATCGCATATATCTACCTCCAGCCACTCATACTCTATCTAGAAAGGAAAATATTCCTTTGTGTAAATTTTTAGACGAAGTTAAACTTCCAGAAGGATACTCTTCAAACATTAAAAATTTAGTTTGTAATGAAAGATCTCAAGTTAAAAGGTTTGAAGACCCGTGATTGTCGTATTCTAATGGAGCATTTGCTACCAATAGGTATACGTTCCATTTTACCTGAAAAAGTTCGATGAGCCATAACTAAATTATGTTTCTTCAAGGAAATTTGTAGTAAAGTGATCGATCCTCAGAAATTACCGACATTGCAGAGGGAAATTGTTGTTACTTCAAGTGCAAAAGACAAAAACCCAATATATGCAAATCTATCATATTTTGGGGTTATCGAGCGCATATGGAAGTTAGACTACACAATGTTTCGTGTTAATGGCGTTCGGATTGACGAGTCAGGGTTCTTGCTTGTCTATTTTAATAACGTAGGATACAAAGATAAGCCTTTTATTTTAGCTTCGCAAGCTTTATGTCACTGATCCTGCTGATGATAAATGGTCTGTTGTCCTATCGACCAATAAAATAAGTGATGATAACAATAATGATGAAGATGTTGGTAATGATCTTTTCTTTTCAACATCACAACCACATGAAATTGATTCAATTGGTGATGGTTTATATCTTAGAGATGATCATGATGAGGGAATTTGGATTAATCCGTCGTTTCGTATCGTTAATGGACAAACAAATTGGAATCCCACCAAGAAAAGAAGAAGGGCATCTTAATGTGTTTAATTGTTTTATATAAGCCATGTAATCTAAACTGAGTTCATGTAATTTAATTGTTTGATCTGCCAGAATTGAGCATTTTACTATTTAGATTGAACTGTATTTGATTTTCTGCTTATACTTATTTTTTGCTTATATTTAGCTTGATCTTAGTGTTTTATACTAAGTTTATGTAATTTAAGTGTTTGACCTGCCAAAACTGATTTTCTGTTTATATTGAACTTGAAAAAGCTTTGTTTGAGTATTGGGAGTTTAACATATTTAACTTGAACTGAATTGAACATAAACTTTGTAATTTTACAGCGCTTTTGTCAATAAGCGCTATAAAAAGCCTTTAAAAAAAATAAAGAGGTCACATAGTGCTTGCACATAATAAAACAAAGAGGTCTTTTAAAGCGCTTTTTGGAAAAGCGCTATAAAAGGTTTTAATAAAATAAAATAAGGAGGTCTTTTAAAGCGCTTGTTGCATAAGCGCAGTAAAAGGGTCACATAGCGCTTGCACATAATAAAACAAAGAAGCCTTTTAAAGCACTTTGTGGAAAAGCGCTCTAAAAGGGTCACATAGCGCATAAAACAAAGAAGCCTTTTAAAGCGCTTTATGGAAAAGCACTGTAAAAGGGTCACATAGCGCTTGCACATAATAAAACAAAGAAGCCTTTTAAAGCGCTTTGTGGAAAAGCGCTGTAAAAGGGTCACATAGCGCTTTCACATAATAAAACAAATAAGCCTTTTAAAGCGCTTTGCGAAAACCGCTGTAAAAGGCTTTTAAAAAAATCAAATAAGGAGGTCTTTTACAACGCTTTTGCACAAGTGCTTTAAAAGGATTCTAAAAAATCGTTGTAATAGGCTTTTAAAAAATAAAATAAGGAGGTCTTTTACAGCGTTTTTTCAAAAAAGGCGTTGTAATAGGGTTTTATATATAACAGTAACCGCTTCAGTTTCCTCTTTATTATGTAAACTTCATACGCTTGCTTCCTCTTCATTCTACTTCTCATTGCGAACCCTACAAACCATACGAACCATCTTTGTTACTAACCCTCATTACATAAACTTCATACGCTTGTTTCCTCCTCCTCTTCATTCTCCTTCTCATTGCGAACCATCTTTGTTACTAACCCTCATTACGTATTTCTGCGAACCCTACTCTCCTACGAACCGTTCGTATTTCTGCGCTGTTCTTCTTTGTTACTAACCCTCGTAAACAAAGTCGTAACCCTACGAACCCTACGTATTTCTTCACACTTTTAAGGTATTGTATTTATTAATTTTTTGTTTCACTAAAATGCATATATGTTGAACTTATACTGCTACGTACTTAGACTACTGCATGTTGAACTTGTTGAAGTTATATTGAACTGCATGTTGAACTTGTTGTAGATAAATGGATTCCAACAAGGAGTTAGATTGTCAAAATGAAGAAGTTGTCAACACCAAGACTTATGAAAATGAAGTTAAACGTGGTGCAACCATCATGCAAAATGTCATAAAAGCAAGAAGTAATGGCATAAAATTTGAGGTATACTATACTTTGTTTGTTGTTTATTTTTTATCTTTTTTTGAAAGCATGTACTTACTATATGATTTTATTAGGTGAGATGGAATGAAACTAGTCAACCAATTGACCCCGACAGTTCCATGTTTGTAAGTTATATTGGGGCTGTTGTTCGTCAGAATATCCCCATTACAATTGACGATTGCAGAGATAAGGCATTGAAGGATGCAAAAGATATATTGTGGACTGATTTACAAGTAAATTTTTTACTCCACTTTTTTGTTACTTATAATTATTTCCATTGAAATACTTTACTCAAACTATATCTTTATTTGGTTTGCAGACTGCTTTTGATGTTGACGAGGTGAGAAAGACTTACGTGCTTAGAGTTGCCGGAAAAATACACCGGGATTTTAGATCACATCTCTCAAACTGCTATCTAAGAGATCGTGATGGAAATATGAATGTTGAAGCTCCAAAAATATATAAACACTACATATCAAATGAGGAATTGAGCGCATTTGTAGCAAAACGTTTAGACCCCGCGTTTGTGTAAGTGATTAATTTATTAGCATTTGCGTTTTATTATTCATATTCATAGCGTATTTTAAATTTTTACACGATTGTTATTTTTTTTATATAGAGTATAAGTATGGCAAATTGCGAGAGGGCAAAAAATCCGACGCATCCATACAAAAAATCTCGTATGGGATATGCACGTCTAGAGCAAAAACTTGTAAGTAATTAAACATCACTTTGATATAATATGGTACATTATAAACTATAGTTTCTAACTAATATTTTGTTTATGATCTTAACGAATAGCTACAAGAGACCCAATCCGATCAACCATTGGGTCGTCATATTTTGTGGAATGAGGCTCGTATAAATAAAGATGGAGTTGTTGATAATGAAAATGTTCAAAAAGTGATAGAACTTTGTGTAAGAATATTATCACTTTAATATTTTTTAATATTGTATTTTAAAAATGATATTGAACTTATCTTTTTAATCCTACGTATTTTAGGAGAATCTCGAACAAAGTTCAGAAAATCAAGAGGACAACAAAGCTAGTTGCAGGGATATACTCGATAAAGTGTTTAATGTCCCTGAATATTCCGGCCGCGTGAGGGGGAAAGGAATTGGCGTAACTCCTAAAATCTATTTTTCACAAGAGAAGTTCCAAAATCCATCTAATGAGGAATTATTAGAGAAGCTCAAAGTCCTAACAGAGCAAGTGGCACTCTTGGTGAAGACGAATAAAGAAAAGCAACTTTCGGATCAGCTCCAACGTGAAATACAAATGGAGAGTGAATACGCCAGTTTCAACATTGGTCTTCAAAGTCTTCCCGAGGTAATTAATTACTTAATAAAATAAGAAGTTCATTCAACCTAATTGTTTCGTATACTTATGTATTAACCATTGATTTAGGCCCTTGCGTACTGTATTTATCCTCCCCTACTCATCGCAAGTTCGGAAAATGAATATTGTACAATACTTTGGGAGAAGTATTGCACAACACACCGATCCCTGCGTGCCATGTCAAAGTATCACCCGTGATTACTTTGGAACCAAATGCACCGTTGCTTATACCAGACAACGATGGAGACATGAAGCATTTGGGCAAAGCAATAGGTAGTTACGTGGCATGGCCCAAACATCTTGTTGCCCTTGATAAGGTATGTTTAATTGAAATGTATGTTTAATTGATATGTATATTTAATTACACGATATATGATTATGATTGATTATATTTAATTGTTGATTTTTTTTCGCTGTTAACTTTAATTTCACATTTATTTAGATTCAGACAAAGTCTAAAGGGAATGACAAGAAGATTCCCAGAAACGAGTCAGTCACATCACCGGAAAATGTTTGTCACATTTATTCTGGCAGGTTTGTCATTTTTTCAGATTCAACCCAAACCACCCGCGCAGCAAACCAGCTGCCAGAATAAAGCTGCACCACAGCTTGATGTTCGTGGTAAAAATAAAGACGACAAACTTCAAAAATTGGAGGGTAATAAAGCTGAAAAACTTCAAAAGCTGGAGGGTAATAAAGCTGCCAAAGTTCAAAACCTGGATCGGGGAAAATCAGTTGTTGCTCCTAAAATAAGTCATCCACTCCTTGCTCGATATGGGTAGTGTCTTGACATACAACCAAAAACGAATATGGACAACAACAATTCACGCATCATAAGCATGGATAAAGCTATTTTCGGTGATGACTATGAAGAACTACTTGAAAAAGAGCACATATACGAACTTCTCAACCATAAGGAGTTGAGTGCTACTGTCATTACCTTATACATTAGGTAAAAATTACTTTTAATTGCATTTATTGGTAATTAATTTAATTTATTGGTAATTAATCTAATTTGAAATTTTCATTGAAGGTTTTTGTATGAGAAGTTGGTGTGCACACGCAAATTGTCAAATAGATTTTCATTCTTGTGTCTGCATAAGCTTTCAATGTTTAAACTCGATCCAGTTAATGTAAAGAAATACGTTGTAGATATCCTATTTGGAAATAAAGATAAGGATAAGTTGTTCCTTGCGCCATACAATTTAGGGTAATTATATATTCTTTATTTATATCTTTTTTAATTTATGAGATCTCAATTTATTAGTTGTGTAAACAAAATTGCCAACCAAATTTTTGTTGTTGTAGGGCACATTGAGTGCTATAGGCAATCAATGCGTCCTCTGAAGTTATATACTATTTAGATCTCTTACACGGCCATTACAACAATCACTCGAATATAAGGACTATCTTCAACACGTAAGTAATATTCATTTATTTCTTACATATATATATATATATATATAAATATTGTGTTTGTTAATGCTATAATAATCACATTTATTTATTCGATAGTGCTTTACAAGTATTCCGAGCTCAAATGGGTGCTACAGTGTCGAAACAAAAGTCAAATAACATCACATGGATTCCAATAAAGGTTTGAAATATATGCCTTTAAAATTTCATTTACAATCAATGTACAAATATTTATTGACTTATATGTTTTATTTTATAGTGCCCTCGTCAAACTAACAACATAGACTGCGGGTACTATATATTGCGATTCATGAAAGAGATTGTTGATATGAATCAAACTATAATCCCAGAAACGGTACGGTATTTTCATTATATTTTGATTTTATATAAACTATGTATATATTTGATTCTAACTTATTTATGTTCAAATTTTATTTCGCACAGTACTTTGATAACTCCAGTCCATCATACTCTGAAAGAGATCTAACTGAAATAAAGGAAGACTAGTGTCAGTATGTGATCGAAATGAATATTATTTAATTTGCTAGGAAATGGCATGCTGCAAGGTTCTGAATATGTAAATGTATATATTTTTGTGCGGTTGTTTATATGTAGTTATATGAATAAGTATATGAATATGTATATGAATAGGGCACATTTAATTTGTTGTGAATATGTAGTTATATGAATATGTATATAGTTATGCGATGTTGTCAATATGCAAAGTTACAAGTTTGTTGTGAACTGATTATAAAGTTATAAAGTTATATAGTTCTGTTGTTGTGTATTGATTGTGTCATGTAAATAATTGTGAACTGATTCTGGATGAAAATGATTTTGAAAAAAGATTAAAAGACAACGCTTTCTTAAAAAAAAATGCCATAAAAAACCTCAAACAAGCGTTTAAAAAGACTGTTTACAGCATTTTTTAATAAAACTAGAATAACTATGCACCTATTACAGCGCTTTTTCAAAAAAGCGCTGTAAAATGTGCATAATAATGCATCTATTACAGCGCTTTTTCAAAAAAAAAACGCTGTAAAACGTGCATAAGAAGAGATTTACAATGTTTTTTTTTGAAAAAAAACATTGTAAAACTAATAAAACAAGCAGCGTGTTTTTAGAAGGGTTTTACAGCGCTTTTCAAAAAAGCGCTATAAAATGAGTATAACAAACGCGCAATATATCCACCTATTTTACCGCGCTTTTTTATTTTAAAGAGTGTTGTTATATCTTTTTACAGCGCTAGATACTACAACGCTTATTTTAAAAATAAAAAACGTTGTAATTAGCTTACAAAAAGCATCGTAAAATGCATTTTTTCGCGTAAAACGCTTTTTTTGACATTATAATTTATTGTTTTTATTTCTGATAATAAAGAAGGGTTACTTACACACCTCCTCTCTTTTGTACTAAACCCCTCGTCTTTTTTTTTTCTTTCTTTTTTGAAACTATCATTGATCAAGAAAAATAATAATTGAATAAGGCCGGTAGTATTCGGTTAAACGGGATTGCTGACTTGGCGTTTTCTGGTTTTAATTAAAATACTCATAAAAAATTGTACTAAAAAATCATAAAAACTTATTCTAGTGAAAAAGTATAAAAGTGAGTGAAAAATTAGATCGAATATATGAGTGCCGAATTGTTAAAAGATTGTTTGGTGGTATACACAACAATATTAAAATGTAAAGACACGTAAGTATTATATTATAGTTTTATGGGTATGTATTATAGTTTTTGTAATCTCTAATTTTTGTATAATCATAATAATTCATTATTTTATCAATTTTGTAATCGATGTATAAATAATTATAATGTATGATTTTACTCTATTAGTCAAGAGGTATTTTATGGGAGAAAAACGATGCGGTAGAGAATTTTGTGGTAGTGAGAGAGGTGTATAATACAGCCCAGAAAATAATAGGCTTTTTCTAACGCTTTGTTTCGGATTTTGTTTCGGTTAGTTTGGGCCTAATATTTTTTCCCTTGATAGTAGGCTGACAACGATGGTGAGGCTAAGGCCTAGTACGCTTGTACATACTGTTTTCTTTTTTATGATCATTGTGTCTGTGTTGAATATAAACTTGAAAGTTTTATCCGTACCCCACACTCATACTACTACCCCACATTTTATACAAACTATCTATTTTATTCTTTTTTAAATAATAATAATAATAATAATAATAATAATGATAATTTTTTCTATCCTATTAAACTCAATTTGAATTTCGGAAAATTTAAATAAAAAAAAATTCAGAACACATGTTTGCAAAATAAATTTGAACTTTGTAACGGAAAATATTTTCTAAATTTTTCAGTACACAAAATTCAAATTTTTGAAGATACATCTGTGTACCAAAAAATTTAAAAAAAAAAATTAGGACACAAAGGTTAGAGTTTATGATTTAAATCATAAACTCTACTAAAACACACTTGTGTACCAAAAAAATTTCTGGTACACAAAAAATACATTTGCGTACCGGAAAACTACACAAAGATTGTGATTAAACTCTCCTACTAAAACATATTGTGTACCGGAAAATTAAAAAAAGTTTTTCAGTAAATAAAGTTCAAATTTTTAAAACACATGAATTTTGGAATTTTTTTAAAAAGTTTTTCGAAACTTTTTAATGAAGTAAAAAAATTATTTTTTTGAAAAAAAAAAAGAAAGAGATAAAATAGATACTTTATATAAAATATTATAATAGGAGTATAAGTGTGGGGAAGTCTTCTATAAACTTCGATAAAGGAAAGTATCAAAAAAAAACATAAAAGAAAAATCTTATGTATAAAAAAAAGGAAAAATAGTAAACAAAATTCTTATAAATGATAGTAACTTTTATTATATTGTTGGGTGAAAAATTTTAAGTGACAAGATACTAGTCTAAGTTAATGAAGACGTTAAAAATAATAACTATTGTTATTGTTCATTTTTTTATAGGCAAAAAACATATTAAAAACAATTTAGGATAGACCTAACTAAAAAAAATGAAAAAAAGAAAACGTCAAAAAACGTTCCAAGTTTCAATCCAAAAACAAGTATCATATACATGTGCACTCTCTTATTGGTCAAAAGAAAAGAATGGCTAATATTATACATACCACCTAAGTTTAACATTTCCAATATTCCTTTCCAAGAATATCAATAACTCCTTGCTCAGTCTCTGTCAATCGATCCACAACCCATTATAACAGCTCAATTTCATTTTCCCGGAAAACTTAATTTAATTTTGATATATCTTTAACATTTTTTGTAGAAAAGACATAGAATGAGTAGGACACACTTCCTGCAAAGTCACATACAATTATCAAACTCTTATAGTAAAATTTATATATAATTTATCAATTGTTTAGACTTGACTCAAATCACAACGATTATGAATGAAAGGATCAGTCATTTGTATGGCAAATCTTTTCACTTTTTGAATAAAAAAAAGACTTGAACTCCAAAAATAATATTCTGAATTATATGTTTCTTCCACTTTTGCAAAGGTTTGTCTTCCCTTCTCTCGTTGCATTCATATGATAAAACTTTTTAGATGGAAAGGGAAATTTTTTTATTTAGTTCATATACATGGATCTCATCGCTCTTTTATTTTGGATCACGAGGAGTTTGTGGGATCATTAGATTGAGTTAGAAGCAATCACCCAAGTGGATTGGATTCTATATTTTCACCCAAAATTTTAAGATATTAAGTATATATGGTCATTTCACTTAAATAATATTTAACATTTACTTTTTCATCCAATGTGACACTTTTATTTACACTTGATATATCGATAATCTCCCCTAGTAATTTAAACACCACATTTTCACTCAAAAAATATAAGGCATTGAGATATATGAGTCATTTCACTTATAGTGCTTAATATCAATTTTTCCATATACAATGAAAGGAATAGAAAATATATAGTATGAGAGTGATTTACTTTTAATGAAAGGTAGCATATATCAACGATTAGGTATCAGGGTCTATTTCCTTTCCTTTTTATGTGCTCCATCAAGTATCATTTCTTATAGGATGAGAGTGAGGAAATGAAACAGATTAAGTGGGAAAAAAATATGCTTATCAAAGGAAATGTGGGGAATAGGGTACGAAATGTGAGAAATTTTAATATTTCATTTCTAGGAAAGTGGTGTTGGAGATGGAGGAACCACAAGGGGTTAGGTACTAAATCTTATCACAAAAATGTGGAGTTGGGGAGGGAGGGGGTGTATGAGTAAAAATAGTTCCATTTGGGTCGTGACTTGCAAGGTTTGTTGTGTGGAATTGGTTGGTTCAATGGTACTCATTTTGTTCACATAATGGGATTTTGAGTGCTCAATCGGGTCTGCTTGTGAGGCTTCTTAATGCATGTTAATGATCATTGTATTATCACATGAACTTGGTAGTGGGCCTAGGAGCTCTTGTCATATATGAGGTGGTTGGGATTTGCCTTGAGTATTGGTGATTGCTAATAGGTCTTGTAACAGTATATACATGCATCGTTTTGAACAGCAATAGTAACTTTTGCCTCCTCTTTGCACATCTTGTGTTTGAATGCTGTGGCTTTTTAATGTATTAATTCTTTTTACCTCTTAAAAAAAATCAACCAAAGTGATTAAATCACGGTGATTAATAAACTTCCGTTAAGAATGAATTGTTCGAGAAAATATGAATTTGAATTCTGACTAATAAATTTTTTAGTTAGATTTTACTTACCTCTCAACTCAATTTTAAATTACTAGGTTTCATTAGTGGAAATGAAATGGTTAAAAAAATGTAGTATATGAACTACTATAACCAAACCATGAATTTGTTCATAAGATTAAACTTAATGGCATTCATCACATTGATAAATTATCATAATTATTAATTATAATTAATAATATAATATAAATGGAACTCTAAAATTAACTTTTAATAACCAACAAATTTGATCCATCCTTTTTCCTAACAAATTTTATCCTAACAACACAATTATTTTCTAAATTTATATCTATATTATAATTAAAAGGAACTCCAAATTTAACTACACTAATTTTGGTCAGACATTTTTCTGTATAAATTTTTCTTTAACAAATGATTTTCCAAATTTAAATTTATAAACATACAAAGTGGATATTAAAACTCAAATTTAAATAAGTTCACATAACATATATTATAAAATTGAAAGAAGAAAATTAAATTTAATCAGATTTTTTATGATAAAATATATATATATACAATGAAGTACAATTGAAAAATTAGATAGAGAAACATGTTAGTTTCCGTCTTTTTGATAGTTCCGAATAATTAATTAATTCTAATCCATAACATTGATTAATTATAATTAATCTAAAATTTTCTCACTAGAATAACATTATATATTCAATTATTTAAAAGATTAAAAAAATACTAATTCTAGGATGGCAAACATAGTTAACTTGCATGTCAATCAATATAGTACGACAAAGATAAGTTTCAACATTGCACAAATTTTAAGCCATAACAAAACAAAACTTAACATATTACATACTTACATTATATATATGGAATGATGAACTTGCAGTAACATATTTAAGTTAACATAGCCGTGTTATCATAGAGTAGTTCAAACTTCTAAAAATTAGAAAATTTGTTGAAACCAACAATGAAATGAAGTGATCACTCGTGATCGTAGAGTTTGGAAAACAACAACTTCATAAAATTATTACAGATGACTGATATCATTGATAATGATTAATTGAAGGACAATAGTAACTCATAGTTTATCTTGAAGTTGAAGATTCCATTTAGTAAGGGTTTTCTTTCGGAGGGCTTGCAAAGATGGCTTACTTTCAAGGCTTCAGTTGCAATGCAACGATAATATTTGTCTCATTACTTCTCTCAATAGTGATAGTGAAATGAAAATTTTGTGGCACCTCTCTAATACATACGTGTTCATTTAGTGAATAGTGTTGATGGAAATTAGACTTGTGGGAATCTTATTTATCCCTTTATTTATAACTCATTTTGTCTTAACTCTTTGGAGTATTTGGCATGCTAGAAATTAAAAATATTGGGACAATAATGTTTTTTCTTCTTATCAAACTGTGGAAAAAGGACAATTTCCTTTCTGATTGGATCAAGATGAAGAGGCAAGTTGATGTTGTGGAATGTAGAGCTTGAAGTGATTATTTGAATAGTTGGCAGCCTCCTCCAATTAGTTTTTACAAATGTAATGTTGGTCCAAGTACCTTCAAACTATCAGATAAAACCAATTTGAGTATGTGTATTTGTGTTCACTACATAAATTTGTTCAAGTTAGAACAGTTTGTGTTCTTTATTATTTATCTACTATTGAAGGAGAAACTAAATGTTTTATTCATGTTAGGTGAGAGATTTTAGTTTCCAAAATTTCTTTTTTGAGTTATATAATAAAGGAATTGTTAATTGTTTACGTGAGTATCTTGATATGTCTTTGAATTTGATGCTATTGTAGTATTATGAAATCTTGCAAGTTCATTGTTATTTCATTTACAAATTATGTTGTTAGTTTTGTTAGAAGGTAGCAAATAGTGTAATTCACTCGTTAGTAAAGGCGACTAATCTCTATTTTTTTTATCAATCATTACTTTATATTTTTCAATTAATTTTAAATGATATTGAATTGAATTATTACTCTAAAAATGTGTAATTAAGTAAAAAGAAAAGTCATTGACAGTTTATTTTGTGAAAAAATTTCTTGTTTTTATTTTTTAAAATTTGTGTTTATTTTACTTTTTGTTAATAAGGAGGTGAGAGACTTTTAAAATAACAATTGCCTACATTTTGAAAACAATAAAAATTTCAAAAATGTGCTTTCATTATTTTTGAAAATACATTTTTAATTATTAATTAATATTTTATCTTTTCGCCATAACAATGATAATTTTTAAAAGTCTTTAATCAAAATAAAATATACGCATCTTCTAAAAAATAAAAACATAAAATATTTTCATAAAATTAACTGTTGTGTATATTATATAATGAAAAATCTCGTGTATTATTTGTTTTAACAAATATCTAAGAAGCAACTTCGAACTAATAAACAAGTAACTGCTAGGGTCTTATCTTACATTGATTACAAAATGAAAAATAGGACCATGTTGAAACTTTATGGCATCATATTGGCAGGGGCACTAAAGCTTTTGGTCTTCTATCAAGTCATTGAGCCACTTGAAACACAAATTTAATTATTAATGAGAAATTGTTTAATAATTCATTTCTTAGTGGATTTGTATCGAATCTAAAGAAAACAAAATTGATTAAAATGTGATCTTTTACTTTCAAAAGTTTCCATATGCTTATCTGTTTTCTCATAAAGGGTTAGTGTTTCTAATCTTATGCATTTTTCCGGACTAGTGTGAGATGGACTTGACCCCATAAATATTTATAATAGTATACTTTTAGTGAATGGTTTATAAAGTATGCACAACTTGATACACGTTAAAGAAACTCGTCTTTTAGCCATTAAAAATTGTATATTTTTTGGTTTGTAAATTACATCGAAGTTTGTTTCTAAAAATACCATCTAATTAATTATGCTTACAACTAAATAGGTTCTTTTTCTTTTCAATTTAGTAATTAATATTGTTAATATTGTGCGAATGATTGTCGCTCAAATTTAGGTGTTATGTGAAAAATATGGATTTAGTGTCTTTAAGTTATATATATTTATCGATTATTAAATATAGACAACATTCAACGTGAGTAAAAAATCAGTCATTAAATTTTTCAATGCATTCTTAAGTAAAATAAAATAATTTTTAAAAAAAAGTTAAAGACCACAAACATAGAAATTTTCTAACAATCTAAAACCACAATAGTTGTAAAAGAAAATCCAAAACTACCATAAAAATATAAGAAAATTAAGTTATACACATACCTATCAATCTGAACATGCAGAAGTTATTAAACACCATCATAAATATTCAGCAACCTATTAGTCGAGTTGATGTATTTGTTTTTCTGTCTAAATTGAATTCGAACCAATTTATGTTGAAACACGAGAAAATATTATAAGACGATAAAACCGTTTTTCATTTAAAATTATTTTAATATGAAATATAATTTTCTATTAGATACATGAATATAAAAAATGATTATGAGTAAGTTAAAGATAATAGTTTAAGTATTTTTAACACAGAATATCGTCACCTAATAAAAAAGTAATTATGTCTATTAATAGAGCGAGTCATGATATAAGTTGCAAGAAGTCTTGTAACGAGCATTTAGTTATCTACATACCAAGTCAAATCATTAAAGTCAAAGGAAACTTGAGTCAACAATTGACCCTCTGTTTACAAAAGTAAAGAACTCTACAATTGTCATTTGCCTATGGCTAAAGTTTGTTGGAACCAAGTTGGTTTTATATTTAGAGTTTTGATGTTAACAAAAATATTTTATAAAAACAATATATTTGACTTTACATAGTACGAAAAAAAATTAATGTTTTTGAAGAAAATCTAAAATAAGATTTAATTCAGAATTATGATTGAAGAAAATCTTAGACCAAGTTGAAAAGAAGATATGGTCAAATGTTTTTGAAGAAAATCTAAAATAAGATTTGATTGAGATTTATGATTGAAGAAAATCTTTGATCAAGTTGAAAAGAAGATATGGTCAAATGTTTATGAAGAAAATCTAAAATAAGATTTGATTCTGATTTATGATTGAAAAAAAATCTTTGACCAAGTTGAAAACAAGATATGACCAAGATTTGAAAAAGATTTGATCAAAATTTATCACAAGAATATATGAATTATTTACTAGAAGATTTGATCAAGATTTGTCTAGAACAAAATATGAACAATATTCAATATGAAGAATTTACAAACTCAATATAAACAAAATACAAACAGAATCAATCTGAAGAATTTACAAATCAATCTAAACAAAATACGAATAGAATCAATATGATGAATTTACAAACTTAATATGAACAAAATACGAACAAAATCAATCTAGAAGAACTGCTCAGATTGGATTCAGAAATAAAGAATTGGCTAAAGAACATATTATCAAAAAAAACATCTTGTTCAGAACTATTTTTGAATAAGATCATTGTTGACCAAGCTAGGAATGAAGATACAATTCAGAATTAAACAAAGACTAAATTGAAGCCCTAAGAAGATCATCAAAAATAAAAAAAAAAAGTGAGAAGAACTAAGAGCTCAAAATTCTAAAGTTACGTGAAATTGAACAGCCCCGAGCAAATCTTCAAATTTTAGAGTTCATGGAGAGAAACACTTGTTCAATTCATAAATATTTTCTAAGTATTTTTCTTAGAGTTATTTTGAAATCAACTTAGTAAGAAGCAAACACTTAAAGTTCCAATCTTTTGTATCCAACCCGATAGTGGTTTAATTGTAATTCAATGTATTTGAATTAGTGGATTAAAGTCTTCTGAATGAGCGGATTGGATGTAGCCAAGTTTGTGGTGAACTAGGATAAATCTATGTGTCCAATTATTTATGTTTTCATTGTTTGCTGCCTCTGAACTCGATTGCTTCTTATCTAAGTAATTCATAAAAACCAACCAGCCTTAATGAAATCAGCAAAAAGTTATCAACTATTTCGAACACATTTCAACCCCCCTTCTTGTGTTCGCACCTTCAAAGTTAACTAAGAATCAAGACCTTCATTGATCCTTTGATTCAAAACCAACGAAGAAAGCTTTGAATGAAGCCTCTGTTCGAGTCAATGCTCTAACGAATCTGTTATGGTTGTGTTTGACTATGTTAAACGCGTTCTCGATGCGCCTTTGTTGAATCTAATATTATAAACTCACTCTAATGATTATGTATTTAATAATTATAGTAAACCAATTAATCATCTGGTCAACACTCTAACAAGCAAACTGTTCAAATCAACTCTATGATAAAAAGTCAAATTTCTTAAGTCAATCATCTGAACACAAAACCATGGAGAAGATTTATTCGCTTGCTCATCAAAGATGGACTTATCCTCTAACTGAAGAAGCACATTACATCCTCTAAAAGTATCATCTTCTAACATCTCCTTTATTGAATCAAGATACGTTGAATTAATTATGAAGATATATATGAACATGTCTTAAAGGATGATTTGTTTTAAATGCTTATTCAAGATTTCCAACGGTAATATCTTCAACAGATACATTTCTCAGTATTTAAGTAGAAACCCATCAATATGAAAATAGAGAGAGAGAATGAAAAAATAATGTGTTAAGAGAATTTCTATAAAAAGTCTATAACACATCAAAAGAAAAGAATGAAAAATTCTCATAATAAAGAGTCATTAGAATTGATGTAAATCAATCACGTCGTTTGATACACTTTAATTGATATAAGATTTGAACTATAATATTCTCTCAATGAGAGTTAAAATTCCAAAAACAAATTTTGTGTCAATTCAGACACAAAATGGAACTGATGTAAATCAGTATGATAGTGACAACAAATCTTTCATCCATAAGAGGTACTTGAAGAGGTGTAAGAATACTTATGAGTCTCAACAGCAGTTTACCAGAAAGTTGAGAAGGGTTCTAACGGTGACAACTTGGAGAGATATAAGAAAAATACTCAAATTTAAAGAGACAGAGTAAATAATATGTGTATGCTATTGTTTAAATATTCGATGAAGTCATCGGTTGTATTAAGATCAAATCTCTCTATTATGAGAGGACTAGATGTAGCATCAATTTATTTTAAATTAAAATAAATATACATACATCTATTCTCTACCTCCACTATGTTATTTAATCTCAATTTTTTATTATTCAACTTTATTTTACTTAAACTGTTTTATAATCATAAGTTTAACAATTTGATAAAGAATATGTCTTTTTGATTAAGCAATTCAAATAATTTTCAAAACTGGAAAAACACAATTCAAATCCTCTTTTCTTGTATTTTCTAGCACCTTCAACTAAACCATCTAAATACATTAATTATTTATAAATTGCTAATTAAATTGCAACAATGAATAATTTCAAAAGTTGAAATTGAAGTTTTTAGATGATTTTATTGCAATCTCATAGGTATTTATCATTCAACGTGTCAGTATTATATATCGCGTCGTTTAAAATATGTTAATTCACTATTTTTTAATTAAAAAAATATAAAAGAATAGCTAAAACTATTAAATTTTAAAATAAAAAAACTAAAACTACAATTAAACAAACATAATATAAAATCTCCCCAAGTCATTTCTTAAGGCTTGTGTTTCCTTTCCTGTCAATTCTATATCCTCTCAAACTCTTATTCTTTTTTTCCTTTTGTTCTTATCTCAATCTCTTATTCAATTCTGTTTTATATTTTATTTGTTATGGGCACTAAATAAGATAAGAGATGAATTATTAACCGATTATTTGTTAGCATTAGAAAAAGAAATCCTATAAAATTTATCGAACATTCAAGATATAAATGATTATTTTGACATGTAGGAGTGACTTTATATAATTTGCTGATAGAATACTAATGTAATTAAATTTTAAAACATTTAAATATGAATATTCTCAACAAAAGAAATTGATTTTCTTACCCAATTTAAGAAATTCGATAAATATATATTTGTTGATTAAACTTTAATTTAGATAATTATTTCCTCCAACCAATTAAAGATATTGAGGTGAATCGATGCAGATACAAACACTATCCACATGCACTCGCTTCAATAGAGTGTAAGATCTAAATCAATAGCCGATAAATTCAAAGATGGAAACAAAAACCAATTAAAGTGATTTCATTTTTCATGCAGATCTAAATCAAACAAAATCAATCAAATGCAACCTTTGTTGGTTCGAGTATCAATTTCTCGTATTTCAAAATTGATCACTCAAGATTCAAACTAAATTAGTATATTTTTATTAATTATTTCTTTTGTTTTTCACTATATTAATAGTGTTATCTTAAAAAATATTTTTTTATTAATATATTATATCTCTCTTTATTATAAATTATATACTTATTTTAATAGTATTAAAAATCTATAATGTTTAAAAAAACTAATTTTTGTAAACTTTTTAAAATTATTAATCCATTCAACTAAATCAAACCAATTATATTAGTCCTACTTTTTTCCCAAAAAACCAAACTCAACCCCCCCAACATTTTATCATAATCTAAATTACTTGTGTGATAAATCATCATAGCATAATATATAGATCTCATCTTGATCTTCATGACCCCACACATTTTACATTATCAAACAAACAATTCATACATAAGCTTGCAAGGCTTTTAGCTTGTATATAGCCATCCATATATATATATATATATGGCGGGGTCGGGAACAAAAACCTCAAGTCAAGATTGCTAAGCTAACACTTCATTCATCGACATGAATATGTTTTTCTTTCGATAAACCATTATCGACATCAAATATGAAACGATTTCAATCTATCAATAACCAACACAAGTTGGACAGGACAAGGGTACGAGAGAAGTCTCAAGTATTCAAATTAAACAAAACTCCATCAATCAAATAAATTAAAATAACAAAGAGGAAGTCTTGTGTGTTTACAACTATCTGAGTACAATATTTAAACACACATACATATTTAAAAATAAATAAATTAAATAACATATATTTTTAAAATAATTAAATAATATTGATAATTTTTGTATGCGCCCCAAATGGTTGAGTTCAACCAAATACTTTTCCAATAGCATATTCCAACTCATAAATTTAATTAAACGAGAAGACTAAACAGGGGTGCCCCCAAACCCACGACCAAATAATAATCATTCAATAAAATATTGTATTAACCACTAATTATGAGGTGCAATATAACCATTAAATAATACTTCCTTCATCTTCAATCAATGGTTCTTAAATATTTTGTCTTTATCTCATGATTTTGATTTTATAGATATTCAAGATATAGTTGATAATATTTTTCTTTTTATATCATTGATAATTCAAAAATATATAATAAATAAATTTTATGTTCATTTAATAAATAAATGATAAAATAAACTAAATCAATTTAAATTTATTATTTTTTGATACATATTTAAAATTAAAATGATCAAAGTTAAGTTAAGAGATGAATAGAGTAATAGTAATAATAAAAAATACAATAAAGTACACTAAAATTGATAATACCAATGACTTAGAGAATAAAAATATAAAAGAAAATAAAAGGAAGTCGATTCCTTACACACAACGTATCTGTTGGTTTGGGTTTGGATATAGGTTCTGGTTCGGAGTCAGGTTTGGTTGTGTAGACTTTTGTGCAGATAAGATCAACCCCTCTCTCATATTTTCTCTCTCTAGAGAAAAAAAAACACATTACTACCGCCTTGAAGTTCTACAAGAACCCCATTCCCTCCTTTCACCGCCTCAATTTCTTCTAAACTCTCTCTCTCTCTCTCCATTCATACACACACATTTGTCACAAAAAACACAATAATTCAGTGTTTTCAAACTGGCGTTCGAGAATCAAGACACTGTCCGTGAAATTAAGCCCAAAAACAGGAGAATCATGGTAATCAAAACACTTTCTTTAGCTCACTCTCATTATTTGTGTGTTGACTTGGTCAACTACTGTTAACTTTTCTTTGGGAATGCAATGATTTTGGATTTTATTTGTGTTTTTGAATTCTGGGTTGTTTATTTTTTGAAAAGGGTGCTGGAGGACCTGATGATGAGGAAAATAGGTGGCCACCATGGTTGAAACCTCTGCTCAAAGAGCGTTTCTTTGTTCAATGCAAGTTGCACGCTGATTCACACAAGAGTGAGTGTAACATGTATTGTTTGGATTGTATGAATGGTGCTCTTTGCTCTCTCTGTCTCAATTACCACAAAGATCATCGTGCTATTCAGGTTCGTTACAAGTAACAACCATTGAATTCATCAATGTTTTCTAATTTCAACACTTTTTTTGTTTTTATTTTTTATTATTGTTAAAAAAACCATCACTTTTCATTTTGATTTTCTCCTTTTTCTGGAAATTAGAATTTTCATTAATTGGGTTGTGTTTTCAATTTCATAATAATTGTTATTTTCTTTAATCGATAAAAAAAATTACAACCACCAATAATTTACAATGAAATTTACAACTCCAGACTTGAACTCAAATCACAACACAACTGGTGTGAGCAGAAAATCTAATCATTTGTGTGAACCCCCCCAATTGTATAACCAATTACTTCATATCAAAATTGTTTTCTCAATCATAAATTACCATTTATTGTTTATTTTTCAAATTCAAGTTTCTGCATTGAACAATTGGTGTGATGGAGTGAAAGTAATTACTAATTACCACACAGTGAAAATGTTATAGCTTTTCAATGCAAAATAAATGGTTATTAATTCATTTCTAATGAACTCTGTTTTGAATTTTTCTGTTTGAAATTTTGATACAGATAAGGAGGTCTTCATACCATGATGTGATTAGGGTGAATGAGATTCAGAAAGTGTTGGACATATCAGGGGTTCAAACCTATATTATCAACAGTGCAAGGGTTGTGTTCTTGAATGAGCGACCTCAACCAAGGCCTGGAAAAGGTGTCACCAACACTTGCGAAGTCTGCGAGCGTAGCCTTCTCGATTCATTTCGATTCTGTTCTCTTGGTTGCAAGGTATTTACATTGTTTCACGTATTGCTACTCTGACACATAGACATTGATAATAATTTAAGAAAATAAAAGTGATTGACTATAGTCACATACTTCAATTTTGATACCAAATATCAAATATGGCTGCAATTTAAAATGTGGAATGAAAATAAAGTTTGCAACCTAAGATTTTGATGTCACAACTTCTTAATATCAATGTTATTGAGATATTGTGAGAATCGCATTTGATTTCTATTCATCAAAATAGTATGATTTTGATAATTTTAATGCATTGAAGGTACAATAGCCACGTATCTCCATATTTAACCGCCATTCTTTTTAGCACCATATTAGTAGCATTTGATCTCATTCTCCGAAAAATAAGCAAGAGTTGAGACCACTATTCGAAATTTTGATCAATGAACTTTTATTTTTAATGAAAAAATAATTTGCTTACTTTTCAAGCTATCACTTAAAATGGGTTGACTTTTCTTATAAACATGAATGCTAATTTGGGTTTATGTTTAACTTTTCAATTTATTGCTTTACCCGAACATTTGAATATTTGGGATTCGAATATTTCAATATGGACCCTTTTGCATCCAATTTAATTTTATTGACTTGTCAATGTTTCATTCTTATTTTGGGTCCATGTATTGAATACTAATCAATGCAACTACGAATTCTAGATTGTTGGAACTTCCAAGAATTTCCAGAAGAAGAACAAGTCAACAACAATGGTGTCAGACTCAGAGGATTCATACAGCAGTAGTTGCAGCCATGGAAGACTGAAGAACATTAAGGTGCAGAGTTTCACTCCTTCTACACCACCACCAACTTCAGTTAATTACAGAACAGCCAAGAGAAGAAAGGGAATTCCACATCGTGCCCCGATGGGAGGACTAGTCTTGCAATACTAGGAAACAGTTAATAAGTTTAGGTTATTGCTATAATGCCCTTATATATAGATACCAAAAAAATGCAAGTGTCTATGTCGGGTTGAATCCTCCTTAGTGACTAAAAATTTCAATAGAAGAGAAAAGGAATTATAGGATAAAATATTATTTTATTCTACAATTTTTTTTCTTTTATTAAATTTTTTTCTTATTAGAGAGAATTTCAACTCGTCTGTCTCTAATGCTGCATGCTGCATCAATTTCAACGCTCGAGCTTTTTGGTGAAAGAGGCCGGTGCTGGAAGTGTTGTTGTATGCTTTGATCCATAGTATTTGTTTGTGTATATAAGAAAAATCCAATAGGAGTGGAAAAGGTTAAGAAAGTAGAAAATAAAACATGTGTGAAATATAGTTTGATAAAAAGGAATGGTGTAGGAAAATAAGCAAAAGTTCCTTTGGACCAAAGTTAAAGATTGTGATCACAACAGTATAGGTTGGTTTTCTAGAGTAATTATATGTAAGTTTTGGGGGGTGTAAATAGTGGATTTAGGGAAAAAGCTAGGTGGGGAATATGACAATGACAGTGTACTCTTTACAAATATATATATATAATATGAAATTGTGAAATAATAATTATGATAAATCTTATAAAATCTTGTGTTGAAATGTAATTAGAATTCTCTCGTCGGTTTTCTTTCTTAATTTTATGTTTTTTGTTTTTTAAAATAGTTGATATAATAATTACTTGTTAATTTTATTAGATAAAAATAAAGAGAAAATATATTAGCTTTAGGGAAAATAGGAGTTGTACTAGTTTAGTTTTACGGTTATATAATTATAATTATATATTTCTTCATCTCATCTTAAATATAAAGAAAAAT
>JBBPBP010000004.1:20759275-20790208 GCA_037974735.1 Cicer chorassanicum
TATATTGAAACACATCTAGAATTCTATTACTTTATAAAAGAAATTTTGAGGGAAAAAAAATATAATAGATAAATGGAATTTTATTATTTTGTCCCAAAAATTAAATTTCAAAATGAAGAAATTTAATTATTTTATCCAAACAATGAATTGTTACAATGATGAAAATTCAAATGAATCATTTGTTTAAAATTTCAACAAAATAACAATGTTTGAGTAATTTTGTTAAATTCACTATTAATTCATGGAATAAGTATGCGACTACTAGAAATTATCTTACGAACTATGAATTAAACTTTTCAGTTTTTCAATACATAAAATCACTACATGCAATTGACATATAGACTATATCATAGATGTCAATTCCATATGATATAGTATTGGCGAAAATTTCTTATGTAAAAGGTGAAAAACGGTGGATATATTCGATAAAACTTGTGGGTATTTTTTCTTCCAATACTCTTTTTTTTAAATATTTACTAAAATACTTTCTTTTTAAAATTATATATCAAAATACTATATTTTTATATTCGCTTACAAGTTGCCTGTGTAAATGACGACTCATTAAGAAAGTCCGAGTTTGCAACGGCGACTTCCTCAAGAAATTTAAAAAAAAAATTAATTCTATTTTTCAAATTAATAATATATATATATAATTAATATAATTCATAAAAATACACAAACAAAAATTTTAAATTACATAGATTAACTAGAGTTTTTTGTAACATTTAGACAATGTTTTCGAGTATGATCAGTTAACCGACAAGGTCGTCCAAACAGTACTCGTTTTAGAACTGAAATAAACGTTAGAGAAAAAATGTCAAGAAAATGCGGATTATGTCGGTTAACTAGTCATATTCGAAAATATTGTCTAAATGTTACAAGAAACTCTAATTAATCTATGTAATTTAAAATTTTTCTCTGTGTCTTTTTATGAATTATATTATATATATATATATATATATATATATATATATTAAAGAAAAAATTGAAATTTTTGGTAAAATAGAATATTTTGGTAAAAATTTTAGTTTTGAAAATGGAGAATTTTGATAAAAATTTTGAAAAAAAGATTATTGGAAAAAAAAACCCAAAACTTGTCCCAATTACAAATATATTGCTCCGTGGTCAATATATAATTTGTTATACCCATGAAAGTTTGTTGCCACAATAACAAATAGCGACGATTTTTTTAGCCCGTTGGACAAAGTCTTAGTGTTATACCTACAATTAGACCACCTTTGTATAAGCTTTACTGTTTTAGTGACATCTATCAATTTGCTATATACCAAATCACCATCATTATTTCATTTGGAGTAGGTCTTAGTGACACCTCTTGATTTGCTATACCCACCATATTTATTTCATTGCTAAATGTGTCATGACATTCATGACATATATATATCTATTGAATAATGTTTATTCTTATGAATAATAAAAACAAAAAAGGCAACGAAAAAATCTGGATCGTCACTTACAACCATTACTCCCATAATTTCTACAATAAAATCATAATTTGTTTTCTATTTATTTAAGATGCTGTTATGTATCTATTCTTGCTTTTCTCGCACAATTTTATTCATTTAGCAAAGCTTGTTGTTTTTTAATTTTAAAAACTTTTTTAAAATTAATTTATGTCACTGAACATATTACTGGGTTAAATATCAGACTAGATCGCTTTCTTTAAAACGTTTCGTGACACTGTCCAAATAATGCAAGATATACTATCAACAACGAAATTCCCAGAATAAAACAATATTATTAACCACAAAGTCCCCAAAATAAACCAGTTCAGACAAATTGTATCGAAGTTCTACTGCAAAATATAAAATTGTTCTAGAATTACACCCTTAATATGGCGGTTAAAGTCCCTCTCAATATGAAGATTAAAGTCACTCGCAATATGGTACTTTGGTGAAGATGGTGATGCCAAGAAGAGTATGCAAGATACTTTGGTGAAGTATATGCAAAAAGTTGGACATCCTTGCATGGGTGTTTTGGCAAATTATATGGGACAGACAAATGAGAGGTTGAATGCCATTGAAAGTAAAACACAAGCTCGGCCAATTCCAGCAACTCATACTAAGGAAGCTAACTATGTCACCAACACCAATTGCAATCAGAATGACCCTTATTCTTCTACTTACAATCCAGGTTGGAAGAATTACCCTAATTTCTCTTGGGAAGGACAACAACAAGGGCAAAGCTCTAATTTCTACAAGCCACCACATGTGCAAAGGCAAGAGGAGAGGAAACTAGATCTTCAAGATGTACTAGCTAAATTCATAGAAAAGACATATGAAAGGTTTCAGAATATGGAGAGTCAAATCTCAACTCGATTTGGAAATGTGGAAACTCAAATGTCTAATATTGTTAATCTACTAGCACAAAGACCTGTGGGATCATTACCTATTCAAACCGAGCCAAATCCAAAAGAGCAAGCTAAAGCTATCACTCTTAGGAGTGGAAATGAGGTTACTTCAATGCCTAAAAAGGAAGGACAAACGACTCCAAAAGGGAAAAAGGTACATCCTTATGAGCTTTCTTCTAACAAAATTGAGGAAGACCATGAGTTAACCAAGGTAGGTATTCCATTCCCTCAAAGATTGAAAAATGTGCATAACGATAAGCAGTTTGCTAGATTCCTTGATATTTTTAAAAAATTGCATATGAATATTCCTTTTGCTGAAGCTATTTCCCAAATGTCCAAGTATGCTAAATTTTTAAAATAAATTATTTCTAATAAAAAGAAACTTGAGGACTTTGAGATGGTTAAGCTTAACAGGAATGCTCTGCTATAGTCTTGTAAAAGTTGCCTCCTAAACTTAAGGATCCTGGTAGTTTTACTATTCCTTGTACTGTTGACAACTCTTATTTTGAAAAACACTTTGTGATTTGGGAGCTAGTATTAATTTGATGCCTCTGCCCGTTTTTAGGAAGTTGGGTCTACAAGAACCCCAACTGACTAACATTTCTCTACAACTTGTTGGCAGATCTATTGTCCACCCTCGTGGGATAATAGAAGATGTGTTAGTAAAAGCGGATAAGTTTATTTTTCCTGCAGACTTTGTTGTTTTAGATATGGAGGAAGATGAGGAAGTACCAATTATATTGGGTAGACCCTTCTTGGCAATCGGAAAAACTTTGATTGATGTTCAACAGGGAAAATTAACTTTGAGACTAGGTGATGAAGATACCGAATTTAAAGTGTTTAATTCTTCAAAAAACTCATATTCATTTGCTTCTTGTAGCTTTATTAAGGCTAATGATATTAATGATAAGGTTACATATGACAATTTTGAGAATTTCAGGATGCAAGACCGTTTGGAAAAACATCTTATTTTGCAAGACCCTAACATAATGGTGGGTGATGATGAAATCAGAATTTTACCATCTTGTGAAACTCATTCACCACATGGGAAAAGGAAAAATAATATGAACCACATGATTAGAAAGCTAAGAAGGAGCAATGCTTTAAAGGTGAAAGTTTCTATGGGAGAGCCGCCTGATTAATTCATTGGTTATCAATAGGCTCAAGACGTTAAACAAGCGCTTCGCAGTAGGCAAACTGTATTTACTTTTTATTTTATTCTAGTTTGAATTTATTATTTTTGTTGATTATTTTTGTTTTTAGGAAATAAAAGCTCCAACTACAAGCTATTTCAGGGGAGTCACTTTTACTTTTTCTTATTTATTTATTCATTTAGTCTACTATAATATTATGCCTTGAGGACCAGGCTTATTTCTAGTGTGGGGGAGGAGTTAGATTTTGATGCTTGACCTCTGGTAGTGTTTGTGATGACATCTTTGCTGGCTTATTGTACTTAAATTATGTGTTTGAAGTTTATCCTATAAGTCATTATTGCGTTTGATTTTTGAGCAAGATCTAATGAAGAACATGTTGTTAGGGCTAAATTGAAACTTTGAAATTATGTGTGCTAGATAAAGGTGTTGAGACAAAATCTCTCAATTGATTTTAATGATAACAAAATTACTTAAGAGATTATGATTGTGGTTAATACTAATCTGTGCTTTTGAGTGAATTATTATAAGAAAACAGGTTAATCATCATTTAGAACAAAAGGAAGAAAAATCTGGATTAATTCATTAAGGTTTCAAGCTGGAGGATGGCCAGAACCTTGAGAGGATGGGTCTTCAAGTTGAGACTTTCCATCCTCGCGGGAATAACGTTTTTAATTCATCAAAAGAGATCAAACCAGCATGAATAAACAATTATATGAAGCATTTGATCAAAAGAAATCACAAGGCTAGCTATACAAGGTCGGAGGATAGCCTATAGCTTTGTTATTCAAGAAGTCACATGTTTGCAAACCACCATCCCATGTGCAAAGGCTAAGGGCAGCCCTATATTTCATTCTTGGGTGATTGAAAAAATAAAGCAAAGTCAATATATTAAAAGGCAACTGCAAACAAGCTCAAAATAGAAGTCACAAGTCTTGAAGAATGAAAAAAGAAAAATGCTACACAAGACCAAGACTAAAGGCTAGGCAGAGGATGGACTGCATAGGTCCAAGGATAGCTGGATGGCAATGTTGTAATTTCAGCTCAAAGACCATTGGACAAATTGATGCATCCTCCTTAACGGTCATGAAGTCTTTTAACTCATGGAAGAGCTGTCAAGGACTCTATAAAAGGGCAGGAAGCTCTTCATCATAACACACAACAAATATTGCAGAAAAAGATCAAGAATCTTATCATTTATCTTAAGCAATATTCATCCTCTCATCATACTTTCTCTATTCATACACTAGATCTTTGAAATATCTTTTAGAAAGTGTTTTAGTTGAGAGAAAACAAATCATACTCATATCACTCTGTAATTTTCAAGTAAGTTGTACTTGAAAATATTTGAAAGTTGATTGTAAGCTTGGTGAAGCTTGAGAATACACAAAGTGTAATCATCCTCTGCAAGAGGCTGATCTGTTGATCTTTAGTGAAATCTCACAAGGTTGTGAGGACTGGACGTAGCCATCATTGGGTGAACCAGGATAAAATTTGTGTGTCTATCTCTTTACATTTTTCTTGCACTTATTCAGTTGTCATTTGAAAAGTTTAAAAAAACCATTTTCCAGTTCGCATCCTCACTGAGAGGACAGAAACGCTTAAACTTTGAAAACTAATTTTAAACGCCAAAATCCCTATTCAACCCCCCTTCTAGTGATATTTAGCTCCATCAATTGGCATCAGAGCAAGGTTCTCTAGAAATATTACATCTAACAGTGTAAGAGAAAAAGATCCAAAGGAAAAATGTCAAAAGCTAAGTATGTTCCTGAAGGAGGATCCTCCACTAGACCTCCTTACTTTGATGGTACAGATTACTACCACTGGAAAAGTAAGATGAGATTGTTTCTCATATCTCAAGATAACAACATGTGGTCTGTTATTGAAAACGGGGATCATGTCATCAGAATCAACAACACAGATGCAACCTCCAACGAGAAACCTCAAGCACAATGGACGGCTGATGAAAATGCTAAGGTACTTCTAAACTCTAAAGCTCATTTATTTCTAACGTGTGCTTTGAGCAGGGAAGAATATGATAGAGTTGAAGAATGCAAAAACGCCAAGGAACTCTGGGATACTCTAAGGATTCATCATGAAGGATCAAGCCATGTGAAGGAAGCAAGGATTGACATGGGAGTAAGAGAGTTCGAGTTATTTGAAATGAAGGAGGAAGAAACGATTGATGAAATGTTCTCAAGATTGACAATCATATTAAACAATCTGAGATCTCTTGGAAAGGTATATTCCGTTCAAGAGAGGATAAGAAAAATCTTGAGGAGTTTACCAAAAGAATGGAGACCAATGGTGACTGCCATCACAGAAGCAAGAGACTTGGCCAACAAGAAATTAGAGGATTTGGTTGGAACTCTAAGAGCTCATGAACCTCTATTGCTGGCTGACAAACCAAGCAAAAAAGGAAAAATGATAGCTCTAAAATCAAGCCAAACAGAAAGCTCATCCTCCAAAAGAGCTGAAGAAGTCACTAAGAAAGAAAGTGCAGACTATCCTCTATCTGAGGAAGAAGATGAACTTGCTCTCATTTCCAGAAAGATCCAGAGGATGATAACTCGTAGAGGACAGGACAACAGATCTACTCAAAAAGAAAAATCTGACAAAAGTCAGATTACTTGTTTTGGATGCAACAAGTTGGGGTACTACAAAACTGAGTGTCCTCTAAACAAAAAGGGATCAAGAAGATTTCCCCCCAAAAAACAAGTCTATGATGATCACGTGGGATGATAGTGATGACTCATCCTCGGAGCAAGAAAATGAAGAAGAGGCCAACCTCTGTCTCATGGCAAACACAGAAAATGAAAAGGTAAGCATATCTGAACTTTGTCCTAATTGTGAACAATTAGAAATAGAGTTTGACAATCTTTTAAATGACTCAAACACTTTATCTCAAAAATGTGGATTTCTTAAAAACCAACTTTTTGAAATAAAGAAGCTAAATGAGGAACTACAAGCTAAGAATAAAAAATATGAACAAACCATTCAAGACTTGCAGTTATCTCATGAAAAGCTGTCTGAGCAACACTCTAGTTTAAACAAAAAGACTGTCAAAATCAATCCTCCAGAAGAGGATGCAGAGAAGGAAATTTTGAAAATAGAGGTTAAAGAACTCAAAAATGATCTTTCCAACTTTGTTAAATCCACTGATACTTTTCAAAAGATTATGGGATCACAATCTGGAATCTTTGACAAAGCTGGTATTGGATTTAAAAGTTCTTATAAACAAAAACTTTATGAAAAAATTTTTATTCCAAAGAAACAAGAGGATAAGCCAAGATGCACCTTTTGCAAAAAACTTGGACATACTTTTAAAAGATGTTATGCCAAGAAAAAGGCAGATAACATTAAGAAAGGATGTTCATTCTGTGGTAAACATGGGCATCAAGATTCCATTTGTTATCACAAAAGAAAATTCCTCACAAGAGGACGGACTAACCAACAAGGACCCACCTCTATATGGGTACCTAAGTCACTATTAAACTCAAACTCATGTACATCCTCTGATCAACAAAAGAAAGCCTTGGTTCTTGGACAGTGGCTGCTCAAGGCATATGACAGGGGATAGGCATTGCTTTATTTCATTGGAAATAAAGGATGGAGGATCGGTCACATTCGGAAATAATGATAAAGCTCAAATAAAAGGTAACGGTATCATAGGTAATAAAAATTCTGCCAAAATTGAAAATGTTCAATATGTAGATGGTTTAAAACATAACTTGCTTAGCATTAGCCAACTTTGTGATAGTGGTTTTGAAGTTATTTTAAAAAATAATCTATGCGAGGTTAAACACTCATCCTCGTGTAGAGTTTTCTTTTCCGGTTTTAGAAAAAAGAATTTATATGAGCTATATCTTGATGATTTGCCTATTGAATCTTGTTTTGTAACCATTGAAAAGGATAAATGGGTATGGCACAAACGGGCTGGTCATACAAGTCTAAACACTATTTCTAAATTGTCCAAATTAGAATTAGTTAAAGGCCTTCCAAAAATTGATTTTGAAAAAGACAAAATTTGTGAAGCTTGTGCCAAAGGAAAACAAGTTAAAAGTAGCTTTCATTTTAAAAATGTTGTTTCCACAAACCATCCTCTTGAACTACTTCATATTGATCTATTTGGTCCTATTAAAACTCCTAGCCTTAGTGGAAAAAGGTACGGATTTGTAATTGTTGATGACTTTTCACGTTTTACTTGGGTCTTATTTTTAAAACATAAAAATGATGCCTTTGAGGCTTTTCATTATTTTTGTAAAAAGATCCAAAATGAAAAAAGATCAAAAATTATCTCCGTAAGAAGTGACCATGGAGGTGAATTTGAAAATGAATCTTTCAAAAACCTTTTTGATGAAAATGGTATTTCTCACAATTTTTCTTGCCCAAGAACTCCTCAACAAAATGGAGTTGTTGAGAGGAAAAATAGAACTTTGCAAGAAATGGCTAGAACTATTTTGAATGAAGCCAACCTTGAAAAATATTTTTGGGCTGAAGCAATTAATACCGCGTGTTATGTTTTAAATCGTGTATCCATAAGAAAGATTTTAAACAAAACTCCATATGAACTATGGAAAGGAAGAAAACCAAACATCTCATATTTTCATATATTTGGGTGTTATTGTTACATTCTAAACAATAAAGAAAATTTGGGAAAGTTTGATTCAAAATCAGACAAAGGTTTGTTTTTAGGATACTCCACGTCATCTAAAGGTTATAGAGTATATAATCTTAGGACTCAAATTGTGGAGGAATCCATGCATGTTATTTTTGATGAGCTTGATGACTTGTGCTTAGAAAAAATTGATAAATCTGAGGAAGATGAACCTTCATCCTCCAACGCACCCAGTCCAAACGAAGAGGACGAATCTGCTCCATCCTCTCAGGAACCTCCACGAGGATGGAAAAAAGTCACTTATCATCCTCCAGATCTGATTATTGGAGACACGACTGATGGAGTAAGAACAAGACAGTCCCTACGAGGAAATACAGCTACCATGGCCATGATTTCACAAATTGAACCAAAAAATATTGATCAAGCTATTTGTGACAAATCATGGGTTGAAGCCATGATGGAAGAACTCTCACAGTTTGAAAGAAACAAGGTATGGAACCTTGTACCTCCTCCACTTGAAAAATCCATCATTGGAACAAAATGGATTTTCATAAACAAACTGAATGAGGATGGAGAGGTAGTAAGAAACAAAGCAAGGCTTGTTGCTCAAGGCTATAATCAACAAGAGGGAATTGACTACGATGAAACATTTGCACCGGTTGCAAGACTAGAAGCTATACGCATCCTCCTAGCATATGCCACCCATTAAGGTATCAAACTATACCAAATGGATGTCAAAAGTGCTTTTTTGAATGGATTCTTAAATGAGGAGGTTTATGTCAAACAACCTCCTGGATTTGTGGATGAAAAGAAGCCCTACCACGTATTCAAACTCTCAAAAGCTCTTTACGGATTGAAACAAGCTCCTCGAGCTTGGTATGAGAGGTTAAGCTCTTTTCTTAAGGAAAATGGATTCATTAGAGGACAGATTGATACTACTCTCTTCAAGAAAACATCTAAAGAAGATTTGTTAATTGTCCAAATTTATGTGGATGACATAATTTTTGGATCCACTAATGAAGAGATGTGTGAAGAATTTTCAAAACTTATGCAAAGTGAGTTTGAGATGAGTATGATGGGTGAGTTGAAATTTTTTCTTGGTTTGCAAATCAAACAACTCAAAGATGGTATTTTCATCTCACAAGAAAAATACACTAAAGATCTTCTCAAAAAATACAACATGAGTTCAGCCAAGAGTATGGGAACTCCTATGCACCCATCCTCCACACTTCACAAAGATGATGAAGGAACTCCAATTTCTGAGAAAGAGTATAGAGGGATGATTGGATCCTTATTATACTTAACAACAAGTAGACCAGACATAGTTTTTGTTGTAGGTCTTTGTGCAAGGTTTCAATCCTCTCCCAAAGAATCTCACCTTACAGCAGTTAAGAGGATTCTAAGATACCTTGTTGGAACAATAAACTTTGGAATCTGGTATGAGAAAAACTCAGATCTTGATCTCATAGCCTACTGTGATGCTGACTATGCGGGAGATAAAGTTGAACGGAAGAGCACAAGTGGAGCTTGTCAAATTCTTGGTAAATCCCTAATTAGTTGGTCATGCAATAAACAAAGCACCATTGCCCTTTCAACTACGGAGGCTGAATATGTATCAGCTGCTCAATGCTGCTCTCAAATCCTATGGGTAAGAAATCAACTTGAAGATTATTCACTAAGGTACACTAAAATTCCTATCCTCTGTGACAATACTAGTACAATTAATCTTTCAAAAAATCCCATATAGCATTCTAGATCTAAGCATATAGAAATTAAACATCATTTCATAAGAGATCATGTTCAAAAAGGTGACATTGAATTAATTTTCATTGACACTGAAAATCAATTGGCTGACATTTTTACGAAATCTCTTCAGAAGGATCGTTTTAAAAACATTTTGGAAAAACTCTCTATCATTAATTTTTCTAAAATTAATTGATTTAGTGTTTTATCCAGTGTATCATGACTGTGTCTCTCTTATTTTTAATTGTTTAATTTTTATCTTTTAGTGTTTTATCAAAAATGGTTGTGTAAGTAAGCTTTACTTTTAAGAAGAAAGGTGAGAGGACGGGAAATAAACTCAGAGGATATAGTTTCCTCTTTTGGGAATCTCCTTGAATCACGCAAGCACGCGCCTCCCTCCTTATTGGCCGTTTGCGTGGCGTGATCTCCTTGGCTGCTGCGTTTAATGCACTGACGGCCCTGCCTGTCCGTTCTCCCATGTCCCTAAAGTCTAGCGCCTCCATCATCATGACTGCTTAGGGAACCATCTTACGCCTTCTGTCTTGAATAGTCACTTCATCTCCCATCCTCCTCTACTTAATGCGTTAATCATCTCTCCTCTGCACCCTTCAAACCTCATTCAAAAATTCAGAACTCATCTTCCTTCTTTTCCAAAACCCAAACTCAATGGCTCGTACCAAAGTAACTGCCAAACGCAAAGCTTCCTCTCAAGAAAATGAATCCATTCAGGATTACTACTCAAGTACGGAGTCCGATCATCACGAAGAAGGAAATTCAGATGCAACTACACCACAACCACCCTCATCCATGTCTCATCCTTCTGAACCGTGTACGACAATTTCCTCTCCCTCCATTAATCCTAAAAAACGCACCACCAAAACTTCATCCTCTACTACATCCTCTACACCCAAAAGGCGATCCTCCAGGATCATGTCTAGGGTTGTTCCATCTAAAAAGTCAGTATCTCAAGACAATACTGTCCATGTGATTAACTCTGATGACTCTGAGCAAACCATCTCTGCTGAACCAATTCAACAACCACCTCTTGCTAAAAACATTGAAAAGAAGGTTACTGTTTCCACTTCCAAAAAGCCTAAGAAACCTCTCTTCAAAAAATCTCGAGCCTCTTCATCCAAAATCTCTATCAAATTGTTTAGTTCATCTGTCTTAGAAACAAATTACGTTACTAAATGGCAAAATAAATCTGTTGTTAATGGAAAGATTATTTGTCTCGATGATTTAAAAGAAGGTGGATTTAACATTGAAGAAATGTTCGATCAATTAGGCTGGACTTCCTTCCTCCGTATCAATGAACCACAATATCCACGCCTTGTTAGGGCTTTTTATGCTGCTGTAAATGGATCACGGGGCCTTACCAGCTTCAGCATTATTCTAAAGGGTGTCCACATGGAAATCAACCCTGCCACCTTGTGCCAAATTTTAGACATACGTGATGAAGGAATTTGCTGTTTTACTGAGAATTGGTATTCTCAGTGTATGGTCACACGCAACTCTGTACTTGCCAACACTCTGATTTCTACGACCAAACCCCATGTAGCCTCAAATCTACTTCCTATTTGTCGCATCCTCCACAACATTTGTGTTCATTGTATTGTACCTAGAGCCGGTAGTTTTGAGAAGGTAACTGAACTCGATCTTCTTCTCATTCACCACCTTATCTCTGGAACCCCACTGCATTTAGGTTACATTATTTTTAGCTTCATGTTGAATGCCTCAATCTTAGGAAGGTCAGCACCCTATGGCATGGTGTTAACCAAAATTTTTAAGTTTTTCAATCTTCCCTTAGATGATGAACCCTCACTCCATTTTTCCAACACCATCTCCATGAAAAATGTGAAACAAATGAAGCTCACTACGTCTGCCTCCATCACCCCTCCTTCTCCAAAAAGGAAAAGAACTCGCAGCTCATCCTCTATCACTCCACCACATGAATCCATCACTGCTCAACCTCTGCCAGAGGATACTCCCTCCAAAACTACTCAAGAACCCGTCCTGACGATTGATCCTCCTCCATCTCCGCCAAATGAATTTGTTATTCCTTCACCGCCTCAGTCCCCACTGTTGCCAGACCTCTCCATACCACTTAACCAGGCACCTCCTCCTGAGGATACTGCTCCAAAAGCTCCCCTTCAACTAATGGAGGATGGAGAAAAGCTATATTTTGATCTAAATCTAACTTATCATCAATTTTCTCCCTTGAGCCCTACTGAGAATTTGGCTGAGGAATTTCCTCCTGATTTACAAGAAAATATCATGATACCTTCTACTTCTGCTCCTCCTTCAACTCACGTTGATGCCATTGTTCCTGAACAACCCCAACCTCTACCTAAGGTTCCTGTTGGTTTTTGCTCTATTGATTCATTTTTAGCTCCAACGAAGGATCAACCTTCTAAGGACAATGTTGGGAGCTCGCAGAATAAGAGCTCAAGCATAAACAGTCAGCCCAAGGATCAACCTCCTAAGGAACGAAAACTCTCTAAGCATATGAGGCTCCTCAAGACCATCAGGAAGGATCAACAAAACCTGATTCGACGTTTTGATCTCTTCCAGAATTCGTTTGCACAGTTTGGACTCATTCTTGAATGGGTTACCAAACATATGGTTACTACGGCTGCTCCTGACGTTCCTCTTCCTGAGCTTCCTGCTATGCCTTCATTTGTAGTACCTGTTTCCTCCCCTTCGTCCTCATCTGATGAGATGTCCTCTTCAGAGTAGCATTTTCAATCATATTTTTTTGCTGCTGCCACAATTCAGGGGGAGAATGATTATGATTATGATGTTTTGATTAGGATGCTTTGATAGTATGATTAGGATGTTTTGATGCTATTGCTGCCATATTTTGATTAAGTTGATGTTTAGTAATGTTTTGCTGTTTTGATTAAGTTGATGTTTAGTAATGTTTTGCTGTTTTGATTAAGTTGATGTTGTAGTAATGTTTTGCTGTTTTGAAAAGACTATGCTTATGCAATTATAATTTCTTACAAATTTTAGTGTTTCATTCATATCCCTAGCATACATTCAGGGGGAGTAACATTTTTATCACTTAAAATTTTAAAAATTAAATACTCACTTGATTCAGGGGGAGCATAAACATTTAATATCATCATATTTAAAAATCATAATCTAAAGAATTTTGTCATCATCAAAAAGGGGGAGATTGTTGAGACAAAATCTCTCAATTGATTTTAATGATAACAAAATTACTTAAGAGATTATGATTGTGGTTAATACTAATCTGTGCTTTTGAGTGAATTATTATAAGAAAACAGGTTAATCATCATTTAGAACAAAAGGAAGAAAAATCTGGATTAATTCATTAAGGTTTCAAGCTGGAGGATGGCCAGAACCTTGAGAGGATGGGTCTTCAAGTTGAGACTTTCCATCCTCGTGGGAATAACGTTTTTAATTCATCAAAAGAGATCAAACCAGCATGAATAAACAATTATATGAAGCATTTGATCAAAAGAAATCACAAGGCTAGCTATACAAGGTCGGAGGATAGCCTATAGCTTTGTTATTCAAGAAGTCACATGTTTGCAAACCACCATCCCATGTGCAAAGGCTAAGGGCAGCCCTATATTTCATTCTTGGGTGATTGAAAAAATAAAGCAAAGTCAATATATTAAAAGGCAACTGCAAACAAGCTCAAAATAGAAGTCACAAGTCTTGAAGAATGAAAAAAGAAAAATGCTACACAAGACCAAGACTAAAGGCTAGGCAGAGGATGGACTGCATAGGTCCAAGGATAGCTGGATGGCAATGTTGTAATTTCAGCTCAAAGACCATTGGACAAATTGATGCATCCTCCTTAACGGTCATGAAGTCTTTTAACTCATGGAAGAGCTGTCAAGGACTCTATAAAAGGGCAGGAAGCTCTTCATCACAACACACAACAAATATTGTAGAAAAAGATCAAGAATCTTATCATTTATCTTAAGCAATATTCATCCTCTCATCATACTTTCTCTATTCATACACTAGATCTTTGAAATATCTTTTAGAAAGTGTTTTAGTTGAGAGAAAACAAATCATACTCATATCACTCTGTAATTTTCAAGTAAGTTGTACTTGAAAATATTTGAAAGTTGATTGTAAGCTTGGTGAAGCTTGAGAATACACAAAGTGTAATCATCCTCTGCAAGAGGCTAATCTGTTGATCTTTAGTGAAATCTCACAAGGTTGTGAGGACTGGACGTAGCCATCATTGGGTGAACCAGGATAAAATTTGTGTGTCTATCTCTTTACATTTTTCTTGCACTTATTCAGTTGTCATTTGAAAAGTTTAAAAAAACCATTTTCCAGTTCGCATCCTCACTGAGAGGACAAAAACGCTTAAACTTTGAAAACTAATTTTAAACGCCAAAATCCCTATTCAACCCCCCTTCTAGTGATATTTAGCTCCATCAAAAGGGACTCTTTAGTTTTGACACAAGAATTTTCTGTTGTGAATAAGTTGAGCTGTCTTAAGATGGACCAAAATTGAAACAGTTAAGCCTAATTTGAAGTAAACTAAATCCTTAACATAGGACAATTGAGGAGTAAAAACTTCATGAACTAAGGGACAAGAAAAAAAGTAATTGACAACTTAGTCTGAAGAAAAAAAATATATCATCTCACTTATTAGCTTAGGGGTTACCCACACTAGCAGTCAAGGGAAAGGTGGGGTGAAATGCTATTTCACTGAGTAGCTTGGGGATTACTTGCACTAATAGTCAAGCCAAAGGTGGAATGATATCAAATTAAAAAAAGATGAAATGTTGTTTCACTGAGTAGCTTGGGGATTACTTGCACTAATAGTCAAGCTAAATGTGGAATGATATTAAATTCAAAAGAAAAGAAAAAAAAATGTCATGAATAAAATGTTGAATTGTCTAGTTAAATCAAAGAAAAATGTCCCTAGTACTTGAGAAAAATAAACCTTTGTGTTCTATGATAAGGATGGAAGTTAGTGAATAAGAAGGACTAAATGAATTGATTGAAAAAAGTCTCAAGGCATTGAATGCTAAAAAACGAGGTTAACCACACACTTTCAATTGGAATTCATTTTATTTAGTTGGCATAGTGTAGAAGTTGTTTGATTTAGTCTAAACAATTCAGAAGGATTCTTGCTCAAATTAAATAATTCAACGACAATGCTCTTTATTCTTTAAACTTTGTCTTATAATGAGACTTTGCTTGAGGACAAGCAAATGTTGAGTGAGGGGGAGTTGATAAATCTATTTTATAGGATTTTAATAGGGTATTTATCCTCTATTTTATTTTATTTTTTAGTTTTGATGTCAACTTCTTCTTATTTATTCATTTATTCATGATATTTGCATAATTGATCATGAGATGATAAAATAAGTCAAATTGGTCAAATCTACTAAGTTTTTAGTGCAAAAAACTTATCAAGTTTAATATTTCAATTAATGAGTACAAGAAGGAGGTTTGTTGCACACTTCAAATGTTGAATTTTATGGTAACAAAATATTGTCAAAGAAAAGGGGAAGGTTGTTGCCTAAGAAGGGGAAAGTTGTTGCAAGAAATTAGGATCTTCTTGTTATTATAAGGAGGATAAATGAAAAACAGAAAAATGAGGAGCCATACACTAGAAACAAAATCGGAGAAGCAGAATAAATTAGAGAGAGAAAATAACAACAAACATTTTGGAAGCTAAAGAGTGTTTGGAACTGGAGTAAAGTGTCTCAAATTTTGGAGCAAAAGATCATATGAGTAACTAAGCTCTCTTCTAGGGTTTTTGGTGAATCTTGTGATTAAGATACCTTTTTACTATGTCTTAGTTTTAAATTCTAGTTTTATTTTAGATTTTTGTTGTTTATCTCAATTAAATTATTCTATTTTTTATTTACATGTTTGGGATGACCAACTTTTGTATGCTTTAATCAATTCATTGACTAGTGACCAACTACAATCAATTGGTAGATCCATATGATAATTGAGATTAAGATTCTTGTACGATGAAACATAAATACTAATCTTTCAATCATTCAACCTCTTGGTTCTTTATGCTTTCTCTTAATTATATTTTTTGTATGATCAATCAAAGAATTAATTTAGGGAAAAGAATATTACATTGAATGATGAAACTTTGTTAATAGTTTTATAGAGGAATTGATAATTGAGAAAGTGAACAAGAATTTATATAAAACTAAGACTTGAGGTATTGATATTACAAATGAAACTATGACCCTAGGTTTACTTTTTATTAATTCAAAGTTGTGTTGTTATATACTCTCATTATAACTTTTATGCTATCGTTACATTTTTGTTATCGCGAACCAACAATAGTTTTCAATAGTTTAAATAATATAAAATCTTCAATAATTTGATAGTTGTTAAATTAATCTCTGTAGATACGATAATCTTATATACTACAACTTGGCAAATATATACACTTGAGTCAGGTGAATAACAATTGAGCGATTGTCTTAGAAGCAATTGAAAGGACATTCTTTTTATAAGTTCAAATGCAAATTAGCATTACATTAGAGCTGTAGAGTTTTCTAACAGAAGAATGTAGATTTTGTATCATAAGGTATTTTTCCGGCAAGCTTCATAAGCTTTGAAGCATTTTGGTTGATTTTCTACGTCTGTACACAAAGTGGGAGCAAAAGGAATTTTGATTCAATCCAATTGGTTATGTACTGGAATTGATCAAATTGGTCCTATACTGGAATTGATCAAATTGGTTATGTACTGGAATTTCATCCTCTCGCGCCGCCTTTCTGTCTATTTGTAACACAGCCGCCGCTCCATTACAAAACTGTTGCACCGCCGTTCCGGTTATACTGCTTCAAATCTTTGTTCAGATAGTCTCTTCTATTTTGTTCTTACATGTTCTTATTGATTTTGTCAAATCTTTTACAACCTTTTTACCATGTTTTTTTTATATTATTCTTCTCCTTTGGTTCTCATTAGAGTCACATATTTTTTTCTTTTTATTTTATCATTTTTCTTTGTATCGTGCGACAGTATTGCAGTGGAGCAGCGGTGCTGCAGTGGAGCAACGTCGGCGCGACGAAGAGACAAATAGGCGATATGGAGGGACGAAATTCCACTACAAAACCAAATTGATCAATTCTAGTACAAAACCAATTTGATTTCATCAAAATTCCTTTCAATTTTCATGGCAGCAACGATATTGACTTTGAAAATGTTAGCACTGGAAGTAAAAAAAAAAAGTGAGCATTACCACTATAAGCAAATAGAAGGTGGGGGCGTGGCGGCGAAATGAGGAAGGAAAATGGGTTTTGTTATTTACACATCCAAAATCTCATCTGACTTTTAGTATTTAATTAAATCTCAACAGTTGAAATTTTAGTTGCCACGTGTCGCTCATCCATAAAGCAAACTTGGAGGAGATATGAACTCGTACTTGAGAGTGGAGATAGCAATTGGAACCATATTTATTGAATAGCGTAAATATTTGCATTATAGATAACGATGCAAACACAAATAATTATTATTAAAAATTAGTGAATAAGATGTATAGGTATTTTTGTGTCCATTCTGTCCCACACCTGCATATCATATATTATTATTATTATTATTATTATTATTATTATTATTATTATTATTATTATTATTATTATTATTATTATTATTATTATTATTATTATTATTGTTATTATTATTATGACCACAAAAATGTCAATAAAAATATAAATTTTATTATAATTAATAATATTTAAGTTATCAATTTAAACATAAAAATAAAATCACAATAAAAATTAATCAAATTTTTCTGAGCTTTTTCGGGTGGAATTAAAATAGTCCATAATTAAGCCATATATAAATTTAAAAATTCATTTCATAAAAGATGCTAATGATTTTCTAAATTTTATTTTATTTTTATTTAAATAAATATGTGTTTAGTCTAATAATTAACTTTTTTTTTATTTCTATTAATATCATTACATCAAATAAATACTTACATTATTCAATATAGTTTTGAATAATTTAAACACTTTAGTTTATCATCTTCATGATTTAATACTAATAAACTTTGAATATTTACTTAATTGTATTCAAATCATATAATATTTTGTAATTTAACAATTTATTTTAATTCAAACGCAATAATAAATACAGATATGAATATTTAAATATCTAAAAAGCATGAGTACGCATATTAAAATTAATATCTATATAGTGTAAATTTAAATAAAGAATGACAATCTCGTACTCAAATCTCTTCATTGCCATCCCTACTTGACGTCTTCCATCTATATATTATTTGGATAAGAAGAAAAGTAGCTATCATGCATTTCTTAGGCCACAAACGCTTTGGTGGAGCCCGTGAGACACAGAGGCCCCAAAACTTTTAATGATTTAAGCAAGTTCGTGCACGGAACTAATTAAAACTCCACTTGCGCTCTCACAATTTTTTTTGTCAGAAATAAAATAGTAAATACTATTAGAATTTAAATTTAAAATATAATATTTAGTTTAATAATATTATTATTTATTGGTTGAAGAAATATTTGAAGACATGTTCTCTCAACTTTTATTACAAAATCATACATGTGTATACAAATTTAATAATTTGATTAAAATTTAATTTTGAGTTAATCATCGATTATTACCTTTCGTACAAATATACAATAGTTGTTTTAAAGATCGATGATGTTTATACACTACAAGCAAATGGATATTTAAATATATATCCATCGACAAATTATGCACCGTTGGTAAAGATATAATTTTGTCACTAATTGTTATAGACATAATTAATTAAAAAAATTGAAAAAGAAAAATATTTTGAAGGAGCTAATTCCTAAAACCCCAAATTTGTTGGAGAAAAATTCATTAACTTGCCCTAAGAAAATTTTAAGTGGAACTAATTTCAAATCTCTTATGTTTTCGGTAAAGCCAAAATGCCATAATCTCTAACTGCCAAAATGTCATTCTAGATTACTTCACTGGCGATGACAACATCATCTAGTATGGAAAACTTGTTGGTATATATAATGACTTTAATTCAAAATCGATTTTTTTAGGAAATATGTGAATGATATAATAGAAGCTACAAGACAACTATATCATAAGTTACTAATCTTATCTAAATTGCTTCATATGTTTCAAACTAATATTTTTCATGATTAATATCTTCTATTTTTTGTGATAGGTTCGTGAAGCTACTACTCGTAACCATTTGAATTCTCGTAGTCCAAACAACAGTGAAGATAATAAAATAGTAATTAGATGGTATTAATTAATTTTTATTAAAATCATTAATACTTTCTCTGTTTTATCAGTAATATTTTTATGCTAAATTGTGTATTTATTCGTTTGTTATTTTATTGTTTGTAGGTGAAAATTAAATGTTAATTTGTTGTTGAAGATAGAATCTTGGCAATTTAGTGCACTTGATTTTTTAATATTTTATGAGATTGTTACGTATGATGTTATATGCCGATTTAAATGTTAGTAAGATAATATTTTCCACTACTAAGCAAAAAATAATCTATAGTATACTAAGGTGAACATGGTTTAACTATTGTTTTATATGATTTACCTGTAAGACTTTTATGTTAATTTTCAATATATATGATGAGCAAATTTTATTTTATTTTGACTATATATATATATGTTATTGTGTATTTACATTTGGTTCATTTTATAAAATAAGGTACAAAATTATTATACAATTATTATTGATAACAAAAAATAATATTTATAGTAAATTTATTATCAATAAAACCTTTACTAACAAAAATGAGTTGTTACTTAATTGTACAGCAATAGAATCAAAACTATAGGTATAATTTTTATAAATTATGGCTAAATTATATACCAACGGTTAAATGTCTGTAGGTAAAACCAAATGTTTAAAGCAACGGACAAAAGTCTGTCACTATGTCGTAAGTGATGACGAGACTCGGTAGATATTGGGTAATTATATACCACAAAGAAAAACTCAGTTGATATAGGTAAATTTGGCTATACCTACAGTTTTTATACTTTTACCTACATACTTTTGTTGTCACCAAAGGTAAATTGTAGTACCATGATGGTTGAATATAGCCAAATAGGAATAAACTACGACTTTGGTTTTTGAATGTACACATTATTCTCTATTTAGGACTTGACTTAGTCAAAAATCTAATTTAATCCTAAATTCATCTAAATGTCTATCATTTTATTTCATGATCTTAAACAAACTATTAAATCTATTAACTTGATGACATGGATATTGATTGGACATATGATATGAAACTCTCTTACTTCTGCGTGGTCAACAAATTGGATAGAGACCAAAATAGTAGTAACACCAAATTTTTTTAATAAATCAAAAAATATGAAACTCAACCTAAACCCCATCTTCATCTTTTTTCCTAAACTTAAACCTAAAATTTGTTCTTCCCCCAATATGTGTCATCTTATTCAATAATCTCTTCTTCATTTTCTTCCCTTAATTAGAGTTCATGAAACAGTTACATAATGATTACAACTAGAATTCATAATTCATGCAACCATAATTCATACAACCAGAATTCAAATAACCAAAAGATTACAACGATACTTCATATTAACCAAAGGATAAAAAATCTTCCAACTTGAATTTTGTCATTAATAATTTGAAATTGGATAAGTGTAGAAGTGCTTTAATTATAGAAAAAGTAGAGTGTATCGAGAAGTAGGTTTTAATTAGGAAATTTCTAGAAATGTGTCTAGAGTTATCTATTTGTAGCTATAAATACTCTCTTGTACTTGACATTAAACAACAAGCAAATTGTGAATTTTCTTTTAGATATACTTCTCTTCCTCTAACAAATTCATAATTCATGCAATATCTCAATGAAGAAGAAATAAGAAAAGCACTTGAAGATGAAATAGAGGAATAATATGAAGAGCAAATTGGGGGAAGGAGATGAATAACCAATTGGAGAAAGAAGAATGATTGCATAACAAAATGATTACAACCAGAATTCATAATTCATGCAACTTGAATTCATACAACCAAAACTCATATAACCAAAAAATGATAACCATAATACATATAACCTAAGGATAAAAAGTCTTCCAACCAGAATTCATTATTCATGCAATATTCCAATATTCCATTGAAGAAGAAATAACGGAAGGAGGTGAAGGAAAAATAAGTGAAGAAGATTAATACCAAATTGAGGGAAGAAGAAATTTTAGGATTAGATTTAGGGAAGAAGATGAAGAAGGTATTTAGGTGAGCTTTATATTTTGTGATTTATTGGAAAAAAATTGGTGTTACTATCACTTTGGTCTCTACCCAATTAGTTATCCACAGGGCACTAACAGAGTCCCATGTCATCTGCTCAATCAAAATTCACGTCACAAAGTTAGACTAAACTGACAGAAGTTTGAATGAGTTAAATACTAATTTAGATTTTCAGCTGAGTTAGGGATTCAAGTAACAACGTCATACACATTTAGGGAACAAAGTGGTGGGTTACCCGCCAAATAGGTTAGACTTTCACAATAAGATGAACTAATATTCAAATTCTGATTGAGAGAGGTATCTATAATTAGTGTCTGACACGTTTTAAATAAGATCACCTCCGATCGAGAGAACCTACGTAAACAAATTGGTATTTAGGATATATATATATTACATTGTGGAGGGTTTTATCATGAATCCATTGATTTTATATGACACTTCTTTTGAGGCATATGGATCAAAGAGTAGTTTTTTTTTTTTTTTGCTTTAGAATAAAGGTATGTTGGATCATACATTCATATACAGATAGAGAGTTAGACCAATAGATTCACACTGAATGTGTTTATCAATTATCTATCTATAGATAGATAGAAAGGTCAAATATTGATGTAGATTAGTATATTTAAATTACAAAAAATATTAATAAATTTATGATTTAACAAAATAAAAACCAAACTTAATATTTTAATAATAATAATAATAATAAAAACCAAACTTAATATTTTAATAATAATAATAATAATAATAATAATATCAATAAAACTTGTATTTATAGGTAGTTGAATAGGTCAAATTGGTACCTTAATCTAGAATTTTTTTACTAAATAGACTTTTAAAAAAACATTGATAAACCTAGCTTGAACTTATTGTAAGTTAGGTCATAGATCCTTATCAATCGATTTAACCTATTTTCATCCTATATATTATGTGGGGCTATATTATACCAAAGTGTAAATGTAATGGTATGTATGTTTTATTGATTTTGTTTAACTTTCAAGCATATAATTTAGTGCGAATTCTGTAACACCTGAATGAAAGTGGAATTTTTTTTCTTTCTATTATAATGTTGAATCTAAACCTTAAACATTTGAATAGATTAGAGTGTCTTGTACTCTAGTTAATATTATTTTTGTTTATAAAAAATAATTATATCTTTAAACATTTGAATAGATTAGAATGTCTTTACAAATTATCTATCTATATATAGATAAAAAGGTATTAATTCATATGGTCATGTTATATTGAGTATAATAAAGATAAAATAAAAATTAGCTTGTTTTATAATTTTATTTATTGTTTCGATATATTATGTACATGATAAGAAGTAAAAGAAAATCAGAGTGAAGTTAGGAATATAATAAACATAAAATATATATAAAAAAAAATTAACTATAGATACAAACTCCATGCCTACTATTGGCATTAGAGTGCCATCAACAGTCAATACCAACATGGGTGATGCAAGATTTAAGGATTCAAAAGACTTATAATCGTATGACATTTATATGATGTGATGCACCAAAATCACGAAGCCACATGGAAGAATATATGTATCTGACAAACTAATAGGGTCAAAAATTTAATAGAGGAGGCATACATAGCATGTAGTTGAGTGACAAGATATTTTTGCAACTGCTCAACAGGATTAGATACTTGTGAAGTAATCTCAGATGAGTATACTGTTGGTGTAAGCCCTAGAGCCAATCTAATTCTCTTTACTACTCTTGCCCTAATTCCTTACTGGCATAACTTTTAATTCCAAAATAACCCCTAATTCCTTAGTGGATTTAAGATTAGAATTAAGTTTTACAGTACAAGAATTCTGTTAATAAATTATTACCATTACAAATAATTTAATTAGTTTCATGACCTGTATCTATCCCTAGACTACAATATCATGAATTTCTTATCTCAAGCATTTATAAAGTCCACTTCCGTTTCAAAATACGAATCATCAATAGTTTAAAGTTGATCAAGCAATAAAAAGCGTTAGCCACAGAGATGAGAAATAGCCAATAATAATCCCTAGAAAGTGAGAAAAACACACTTTTATGCATTACGTCACGTGTCATGCGACCCAGCGCGTGCCAAGGGCGCTCCAACGCTCTTGGATATAAGCATATTGTCAAAATATAGTAGAAATGCGCCCCAAAGCAAGTATTTGCACTCCAACACACAATATTTGCTGTCTAAATTTTACTTCATTTTTATCCTTTTTTGAATCTGAATTTAGTTTCAGTGTCTCTGTGAAAGTTGTAGATATGGATCTTAGATTTCATTTACACTTGGTGTGAATCCATTTGGAGATGTTCAACTCTAGATATGGCTAAAATACTCCACATAAGTCATGTCGATATCTCACCAAAATTCTGCAATGCAGTAAAACAATGAAACAACGCAAAACTACGAAAAAACCTTTACTTCATTGAGGAAATAAGATCATAAACGTTTCATTAAATTCAAGAACTAAAATCGAAAAACTATATCAAATAACTCCTTAAATTAACTAATGATTAGAGATAAATAAGAGTAAAAACAATGAAAAATGTGTATATGAGGAAGACCTATCAAACTCTTATTGGGCTTTACTAAACGGTCCAACTCATCACGATCCATCCAGAAACAATAGCCCAAAACATATTAGTAATTTATAATAATAGACCAAATAATTTATTATTTTATATTTAATAATTTATATCTAAGAATAATTCCAAATAATTGATTATTGTCAATCCATACTTGATTAATTAAATAATTAATCTAACAATCTCCCACTTGGATGACAACAATAAATTACTAAAAGAATATGAATTTTAATACTAGAATTTCAATTATGGTCAAAACATTTGTCATCCAAAGAGAAAATAGTTTTAACATTGTAGAATTGAATCCAATAGAGAAAACAAATCATATATGCCAATGACTTACGTTTTTATAGAAGAATGATGACTATAAAATGGTCCAAACATTTGAAAATGCTATAATAAACTCTCACTAAACCAAAATACAAAGAGACTTAATCAAATTAATGAGTTACAATACTCATGTATATAAATATCTTGTTAATGATTTTGCCAATGAATTTTTAAATTTACAACAATCGTAGAATTTTCACGTAGGCATGAGAATACTAAGTCGATAAGTACCTTGGCAACATAATGTTATGACTTCACGTGGAATGTGTTGAATCTAAATATCACTAGAAGGGGGGTTGAATAGGGATTTTGGAGTTTAAAAATGTTTTAATGAGTTCTTGTATTACTGACCTCTCTGAGAGGATGCGAACTCGAGGACAGAAATTCAAGCCTTTAAATATGAGCAGAATAAAAGCGAGGAAAGTATAAAGACAGAGAGAGACACAACGTTTTATACTGGTTCACCCAAAGATGGCTACGTCCAGTCCTCACACACTTGTGAGATTTCACTAACAATCAATCAGATCAACCTCTCACAGAGGTTGATTACACTTTGTGTATTCTTAAGCTTCACCAAGCTTACAACCTTGTTTCTTACAAGTTTCAAATATTTTCAAGTACAACTTACTTGAAAATTACAGAGTGATATGAGTATGATTTCTTTCTCTTTACTTAACACTTTCTAAAAGGATTTTTCTGAGATCTAGTTTAGGAATATAGAAAGTGTAAAGAGAGGATGGAAGTTGCTCTTGATAGCTTTAAGAAACTAGCTCTTTTTATGCAATGATGTTCTATATTGAACTGAAGAGATCACTTCCATTTATAGAGTTTATGAACCTCTATCCATGAGCAAAAGGATTTTGATGATCGTTGGAGACTTGAGCAAATGTCCAAGGTTCTTGGTCTGATTTACAATAATGCCATCCAGCTGTCCTTGACAATATGACCTCAGGAGGATGGGTTCGCAAATCATCCTCATATAGGAGGTTCATCCTCCCTTGAAATCCGGACATGAGTTGTCTTATTCCTTTTTGTTTTCCAATGCTTTTAGGGTCAGTCTTTTCAGGTTAGGTACCAGCTTTTTCCTTTTTGACTATTCCTTAGGTAAGAGGATGAATATTGATCTGCTTATCATCCTCTTATCATTAACCTTAAACTTGTATCCTCATTTTCTTGAATTGTTTCTCTCATAACTGTTTGTCCTCAATATTATGTTTTTATTACTTTGACTTGGATCCATTGATTCTGAGATACCGTATATTTTCTTCTAACAAGGTTCGTTCTCATTGATGATTCATCCTCTTGGATGTCTGTCCTCCAATTCATCCTCTTGTTCAGAAAACATGTTGGATTACATCAAATTCTTCTTCTTTTTATTGAGATGATGCGTAACCTGTTTCTTAATTTGAATACACTCAAGAACACAGATTAGTCATTAAACACAATCATAATCATTAAATAATTTTGTTATCATTAAAACTATTTGAGAGAGATTTTGTCTCAACAGAATGTTGGTAATTTAAAAAGAGAAGCACAATATAATCTTACTACAAAAGACTGTTGTGCTTTTTCCAATGACCTAAGCATTCAATTATGATACTTATTGAGATTAAAAGAATGTTTATATGGATCTCAGAAAAATAAGACTAATTTAAATGCCTATTAGAGTATGTCATATGTTATAGTGCGTTCAAGAATATATGACAATATAAGAATAGATCGAATAGATATTGTGAAAGACCAAATTAAGTGTATTAATAATTCTGAAATTTTTGGGATTAATTTGGCTATTAAATTTTGTTATGAACTTTTTTTAAACGGCCAAATTGGGTGTATTAATAATTCTTTTCATTTTTGCATTGGTGCCCCTCCCACCACTTATCCTGCACTAAGTGTGAGAATTTATGTTCTATATCGTGGTCCACGACTTTGTATCCTCCTTGAAGCACTAATAAATAAATTAGTAATGATAGATGGACATCTATTTTTGAACACACCTGAAATATCCGGTTAATTACGTACAAACATGTGAAAAATGATTATCGTAGTAGTAATCAGTTGTCGAAAGCGGCTGACTGCATTGATAAAAAGAGATAGCTGATAGATGGAGGTGTTGGTCGAAGTGTGACCGATAATGACTCTAGTGGTGGACGATGATGGTGCCGATAGTGGGAGATTGTGGTTGAAAGTGGGTGGTTGTGGGAGGAAGGTGGTCGTGGGTTGCAGGTGTCTGAAGGTGGTGCTGGAGGTGTTCAGAGGAGGTGGTCGGAAGTGGGTGCGGTAGTGATTGGAAGTGGTGGTCAATGATTGTTGAACTGATGCCTATGTCTATTGAATGTGACATGTCAATTTTAAAACAAAAACAATAATTATAAAATATTTTTTTGTTGTTTTGAATTTTAAAATAATTATGTTCTGAAATTAAGTAAAAAATAATTCAATTCTATTTTATTTGTACATTTTTTATTTTGAAATTGACTTTAAAAAGAAACCAAACGAGTCCAATTATTTGTACCAAAAAACAATATCTTGCATAGTTGACGAGGAAGTTTTATTTTGTCCTGTTTCAAATCTAGTATTATTATATTATATGGAGGTCACGAGGAAGATGATCTTTAAGGCAATAATAGAAAGTTGCATTTTTTTTTCTTCATCTAATTAGAAAATTACTCATATTAGATGTAGCTAAAACTATTACTTTAATATACACCATTTAAAATGAAATATAGCAAAAATAAAGATATAATATATGTTTAATTGCAGTTTTAGTGTTTATATTATTATCAATTTACAGAATTGATTCTTCTATTTTAAAAGTCGACAATTTAAATATTTTCTTCAGATTTTTAAACTAAAAAAAATGATGATTTAATATATTTTTAATGACGTAGTGTACAATTCTATGATATAGTGCAATTTAGATGCATTAATTATTCATATGTCATTAGTTAAATTAAAAATATGAAAAAAAAATTTAAAGTTGAAATTGAAGTTTTTACGGTGTTTTATCCTAATTTCATATATGTTAATCATTTTACATCATCTTATCATATGTCACGTTATTTTAAGGTGTTATTTGAATCATCCGAGATCATAATTTTTAGTTTAAAATTATGATTTTTGAACTAAAAAATGATGATTTAACATATTTTTAATGACGTAGTGTATGCTATAGAGCCATTTAGATGTATTAATTATTCATATGTCATTAATTAAATTAAAAATATGAAAAAAATTTAAAGTTGAAATTGAAGTTTTTACGGTGTTTTATCCCAATTTCATATATGTTAATTATTTTACATCATCCTATCATATGTTACGTTATTTTAAGGTGTTATTTGAATCATCTCAGATCATAATTTTTAGTTAAAAATTATGATTTTTGAACTAAAAAAATGATGATTTAACATATTTTTAATGACGTAGTGTACAATTATATGATATAGAGTCATTTAGATGTATTAATTATTCATAAGTCATTAATTAAATTAAAAATATGTAGAAAAAAATTAAAGTTGAAATTGAAGTTTTTACGGTGTTTTATTCAAATTTCATATATGTTAATCATTTTACATTATCCTATCATATGTCACGTTATTTTAAGACGTTATTTGAATCATCCCATATCATAATTTTTAGGTAAAAAAATCAAGAAGGAGAGTTTAAAACTGTCGACTTTTAAAATATCAATATCAATTTCGTGAGTCAATGAAAATAAAAAACTAAATCTACCGCTAAGACTGTATTATAATATAACAACTTTTCAATTATTTATTTTATTTATATGTATATTTAATTTTGATCAGACTATAATGTAAAGCAATAGAAGAAGCAAATACGCCCTGAAGTCAACTCTCTCGAATTAATGGATGATGTTTCATTTCCTTCTTACATGCTTTTCTCAAGTTGTCATGGACCACAACACTCAGATTCCAATTGTGACTAGAGATGTTAAAATGGGCAATCTATTTTGTCTTATTTAGCATAGACTAAACTATAAAAAACAAGTTAAAAAATGATTGTATCATTTTCGTATAGATCAATTAATCCAAATAATGCTTCTAAAAAAAATTAATCCAAATAAAAAATTGGCTCGGGCTGGTCTATGAGAGCTCAGACCGCCCAGTTCCATCATCTCCATAAGATTTTTGAAAAAAAATAGTAATTTTTTAACAATTATTATTTAGTTTGAAATTTTTTAATAAAAAATATATTTAAATATATAAAATTAATTAAATAAACACATTTATTTTTTGAAGTTTATAAGTTATTAATTTAATTAACCGAAAGGAATAACACTTGTGTTTAATTTATATTAAGTATCCTTGTAAAATATATATGCATCCAATATGTGTCGGATCCATAATTTTTTAGTAGGTGCAATATGCATATTATAACTGTAATAAAAATCATTTTTTGTTTATAAAGAATCAGTTACGAAAAATGATTTTTCAAGAAACTGTTCAAAATAGTTTATTGTTTGAGGATGTATATAGATTCTTTTTGTATTAATATTTTTTAAAAAATATGAAACAAACCAATAAAAATTCATAAATTTTTTTAAAAATAATTTTTACAATAAAGTTATAACAAATTATCTTTTTTTTTTTAAAATATTTTTATGTTTTGAAAATTTTAAATTTAATTTTCTAGCTAAGAAAAATTTCACCTGTCCTTTCTCTAATCTTTCCACGCTCAAGCTTTTCAGTTTTAATATTTTTTAAAGGAAAGGGTAAATTAGATTTTGATTAAAATGTGGGATAGAACTTGGCTTAACTTGAAGGGTAGAAAGTGTACTCGAGTTGTGACTAATTTAGCCCTTCTATTTTGCATCTGGACTATTAAATTGGACTCAACTAATTGGGCCTACCTATTTATTAAGGATTCATTAAATGCACCCTACTAGGATTCCTTAATTGGGCCTACTTATTTTTTTTTTTTTTGTAACTATTTCATAATTTAATTTCGTTTTAACATAAACGACAAATTGTGTTAAGAGATGATAATACAAATTGGAGATAAGGAGTAATATTGTGTTCGTTTTGGTTGCTGTTTTCGAGATCACCTAGAAAATCATGTCATGGCCATAGTCAGATTGGTGAAATGTAGACATTAATGCATTTAAAGTTGTTGATGATAAAAAAACTGAACTAAATTAAACTATATTAATGGTTTGTTCAGTTTTTAAAAAATCATTTTCAAATCGTTTAACGCAGTTTTGAATCGCTTTAAAACTGATTTATAAATATAAATTAATTTAATATTTTGAATAGATTTTTAATTAAAATTGATTTCGAACTAATTGTTTGGTAAAATAATTTTGACAAAAAATATTGATTTTTTGTAGTTTTCAATTTTTTTGGTCATTTTTCATTTTTTATCTCTACTTTTAAATTAATTCATGTATATGATTTAAATTTTTGAATGAATTTTTGCAGTCCTATTAAGGACATAATACATATATCACTCATAAAAATTTAGAATATTTTAATACTAAATGAATTAAATATGATTTTATTTAATTATTTTGGAGTTTAAAAATCTATATTTAATTTTTTTTGGCTTAATTGCAGTTTTAATCCCCTTATTTTTACTGATTCAAAAAAATGGTCAATCTATTTTAAAAGTCGACAATTTTGGTCATTTCCTTTGATTTTTAAACTAAAAAAAAGGGAATGTGACACGTTTTAAATAACATGACATATGATACGGTGATATAGAATGATTAACACCCATGAAATCAAAATAAAACACTGTAAAAACTTAACTTTCAACTTTATAAATTTTTCATATTTGTAATTTAATTAATGACATGTGAATAATTAATGCATGTAGATGGTTATATATCATGAAATTATATGTCACATTATTTAAAATATGTTAAATCGTCATTTTTTTTTAGTTTAAAAATTCGAGTGAATGATCAAAACTGTCGATTTTTAAAGTAAGAAGACAAATTTTGTGAATTGGTAAAATGGAGGGACCAAAACTGTAATTAATTTTTTTTCTTTTTATATAAAAAATTTCATAAAATTTGTCTGATATTTTATAATGATTTTAACATGTTTTAAAAAAATTTGAATAATACATATAAGTTGACTTAAAACCACTAAAATAATGACAAAAAAAATAAAAAACATAACACTTTAAGGGACTTAAAAATATAAGATTTCTTTTATAAAAACTAAAAACTTATTTAAGTTTATAATTCTTATACGAAATTTTCAAGTGTAACCTTGCTTGTATTTCCTAAAGAGCTCCTCAGTTTTGGCATTCCTAAAGGCAAAGCACCCAATCAAATACACAACAATTAAAGCAACCAAGGTAACGATCAATATCACATTGGCTCTTCTCCAATCTATCCTAAGTGTTGCTAACAAACCAGCTTTACATGAGTCACAATTGTAGCAAAGTTGTGTTTGTTCATTGCTCCATTTCATGCAATCCATGTCTCCATTCGTGTTGATTGGGCTAATCCAATAGGTTGGGTTCACAAATGTGTAACCACATTTTGTTGGTGGTTTACAACAACCTGACTGCATATACAAAGGAGTAAAAAAAGGAAAAGGAATAAAGGTTAAAGATGAATAACTTGTTTTGGGGAAAAGAATATATGCAATTACACATGGGTGAAGAATATAGTTTAATTTATTAAATCCTTAACTTTTTCTTTTGATATAAGAAATCTGAGTTCTTAGATTAGTTAATCATTAGTTGTACTACTTTAAGACGTCAAAAAAAAAAAAGAATAAATTTTACTTATTGAATAAGGAATGTAATAAAAAGGTAATGCAAAATCTTGTAAGTTGTGAAAGTAAAACAATTGCAAACTTTAAAAACTATACTTTCGTGTAAGTTGATACTATGATTTAAAAAAAAAAAAAACTGAACTTGTTATTTGTTGTCCGACCATATAT
>JBBPBP010000004.1:20803516-20817322 GCA_037974735.1 Cicer chorassanicum
TTTTGACATAAAAGTAGTAAATATTAGAAATATCATTTTGTACTTTACAAGACAATAAAAACACAAATGATATTATTCTTTGTATCATTTGTCTTGTCTCTATCAAATATTATCTTAGAATTTCAAGCAAATAAGAGAAACTATACTTAGAGGAGTTAAACGTCTCCATCATACATACGAGTTACTACATTATTGTATTCATAAAAAATCACTACACTACTATTAGAAGTAATAAATATCATAACCACGAATCATACTCATGAATTTTTTTTATCACTTTCACATGTAATTCATTAATACCACATAAATAAAATCTCTACAATATCAATTACCATAATCTCAATAATAGTTATACAAAAATAGCATGAACCATTCACTTCAATGAATAGAGTTCAATGTGATCTTTTACATTTTTAATCAATAATGTCACTTTTTTTCAATAACAATTTGTGATCAATCTTTCAAAATATTTTAAAAGTATATTTTCGACTTTGCTAATTCAAGAGAATATTTGACTGTTAATGAAATATACATATTGTCTCTTAGAACAATTCATTATTCAGAATATCTATCAGAATATCGACTTCAATCATTTTTTAAATTAATACCAAAAGTAGGAACTATATCACAGTAATCTTCATCAACAATTATCAAAGAACAATTCATTCTTTGAATAATCCTTCAAGGATGTTTTAATTTTAAATTTCAGTTCTTCAGAAACTATATCACAAGTGATCTTCATATACCATGATAAAGAAAAATTATCATTTGAGCAATCCTTCTGGAACGGTCGATTATCAAATTGTCAGTTCTTCAGGAACTATATAACAAAATATCATATACGTGTTAAGACAAAGTCTCTCTCAAATGATTTTAATGATAACAAAATTACTTAAGAGATTATGATTGTGATTAATGACTAGTATGTGCTCTTGAGCGGATTTATAGTAAAAAACAGTTTATTCATCATAAAGACTAAAAGGAAGAAAATCTGATTCAATACCACCATGTTTACAAACAGGAGGATGGGATGAATCTGTCAGAGGATGACCTCTTAAATTCATAATATTCATCCAACACAGTAACCATGATTTTTAATCATGTTGAGAAGTCAAAACAGTAACAAGAATGACCAAATAAAACACATTATTCAAAGAGGTCATAAAGCAAATTTGAACCAGTACGAGGATGAGTAATACTAGGTGAGAGGACGGCCAATACTAGGTAAAAGGTTGGAAAAATTGTCACATCATTCTCCAAAAAGTTGAAATCAACCTAGTATTACAACTTTCAGACGGCTGTAGCTCAAATAGTCAAAGAAATAGCCTTTCATGTCTAAGAGAAAGAAAAAGTGAAAAAGACTACAAAGGACCAAGTACCTAGGAGGTTTGAACCTCAAGGTTGATGATGGACTGTAACTGTTCAAGAAAGCTAGATGGCAGTTTTGTAAATTCAGCTCAAAGACCATTGGACTCTTTGATCAAACCTTCCAACATTCATAAATTTATTTAACACATGGATGAGCAACACAAGACCTCTATAAAAGGCAGCAAGCTCTTCATCATTAGACACACAACAATATTGCAGAAAAAGATCAAGAATCTTAAGTTAATCATAAGCAATATTCATCCTCTCTTTATACTTTCTGCATTCACACACTAGACCGTAGAAATATCTTGTTAGAAAGTGTTTAAGAAAAGAAAAAGAAATCATACTCATATCACTCTGTAATTTTCAAGTAAGTTGTACTTGAAAATATTTGAAACTTGTAAGGAACAAGGTTGTAAGCTTGGTGAAGCTTAAGAATACACAAAGGGTAATCATCCTCTGCGAGAGGTTGATCTGATTGATCTTTAGTGAAATCTCACAAGTATGTGAGGACTGGACGTAGCCATCTTTGGGTGAACTAGTATAAAAGTTGTGTGTGTCTCTCTCTCTCTCTCTCTCTCTCTCTCTCTCTCTCTCTCTCTCTCTCTCTCTCTCTCTCTCTCTCTCTCTCTCTTTCTCTCTCTCTTTATACCCACCTTGCATTTATTCTGTTCTTATTTAAAGGTTTAAATTTCTGTCCTCAAGTTCGCATCCTCTCAGAGAGGTCATCAATTCAAAAACTCTTTAAAACATTTTTAAACGCTAAAATCCCTATTCAACCCCCCCCTTCTAGTGATATTTAGCTCCATCAATTGGCAAAAGAGCAAGGTTCTCTAGAAATATTACATCTAACCGTGTAAGAGAAAAAGATCAAAAGCTAAGTATGTTCATGAAAGAGGATCATCCAGCATACCTCCCTATTTTGATGGTACAGATTACTACGACTAGAAAGGTAAGATGAGACTGTTTCTCATATCACAAGATAATAACATGTGGTATGTTGTTGAAAATGGGGATCATGTCATCAGAATCAACAACACAGATGCAACCTCCGACGGGAAACCTCAAGCACAATGGACGGCTAATGAAAATCGTAAAGGACATGACAAAAGATCTCCTCAAAAAGAAAAAACTGACAAAAGTCAGATTACTTGTTTTGGATGCAACAAACTAGGTCCCTAAAAAACTGAGTGCCCTCTAAACAAAAAGAACTCAAGAAGATTTCCCTACAAAAACAAATTTATGATGATCACGTGCGATGATAATGACGATTCATCCTCTGAGCAAGAAAAGGAAGAAGATGCCAACCTCTGTCTCATGACTAAAATAGAAACTGAAAAGGTAATCATATCTGAACTTTGTCCTACTTGTGAACAATTAGAAAAAGAATTTGATAATCTTTTAAATGAATCAAACACTTTGTCTCATAAATGTGGTTTTCTTAAAAATCAACTTAATGAAATAAAGAAGCTAAATGAGGAATTTCAAGCTGAGAATAAGAAATATGAACAAACCATTCGAGACTTACAGTTATCTCATGAGAAGTTGTCTGAGTAACAATCTATTTTAAACAAAAGGAATGTCAAAACTCATCCTCCATAAAAGGATGCAGAAAAGGAAATTTTGAAAATAGAGGTTGAAGAACTCAAAAATGATATTACCAACTATGTTAAATCCACTTATACTTTTCAAAAGATAATGGGATCACAATCGGGAATCTTTGACAAAGCTGGTATTGGATTTAAAAGTTCTCAAAAACAAAAACTATATGAAATTTTTTTCATTCCAAAAAAACAAGAGGATAGGCCAAGATGCACCTTTTGCAAAAAACTCGAACATACTTTCAAAAGATTTTATGCCAAGAAAAGGGCAGACAACATAAAGAAAGGATGTCCATTCTGTGGTAAACATGGGCATCATGATTCCGTTTGTTAAAAGAAAATTCCTCACAAGAGGAAGAACTAACCAACAAGGACCCAATTCTATATGGGTACCTAAGTCACTATTAAACTCAAACAGAGGTACATCCTTTGATCAACAAAAGAAAGCCCTGGTTCTTGGACAGTGGCTGCTCAAGGCATATGACAGAGGATAGACATTGCTTTATTTCCTTGGAAATAAAGGATAGAGGATCGATCACATTTGGAAACAATGAGAAAGCTCAAATAAAAGGTACTGGTATCATTGGTAAAATTAATTCTGCCAAAATTGAAAATGTACAATATGTGGATGGTTTAAAACATAACTTGCTTAGTATTAGTCAACTATGTGATAGTGGATTTGAAGTTATTTTTAAGCCTAATCTATGCGAGGTTAAACACTCATCCTCGGGTAGAGTTTTCTTTTCTGGTTTTAGGAAAAAGAATTTATATGAGTTATATCTAGATGATTTGCCTAATGAATCTTGTTTTGTATCCATTGAAAAGGATAAATGGATATGGCACAAACGAGCTGGTCATACAAGTTTGAACACTATTTCTAAATTGTCTAAATTAGAATTAGTTAAAGGTCTTCCAAAAATTGATTTTGGGAAAGACAAAGTATGTGAAGCTTGTGCCAAAGGAAAACAAGTTAAAAGTAGATTTCACTCTAAAAATAGTGTTTCAGCAAATCAACTTCTTGAGCTACTTCATATTGACCTCTTTGGTCCTATCAAAACTCCAAGCCTTAGTAGAAAAAGATACGAATTTGTAATTGTTGATAACTTTTCATTTTTTACGTGGGTCTTATTTGTAAAACATAAACATGATGCCTTTGAGGCCTTTCATTATTTTTGCAAAAAGATCCAAAATGAAAAGGGATCAAAAATTGTCTCCATGAGAAGTGACCATAGAGGTGAATTTGAAAATGACTCATTTAAAAATCTTTTTGATGAAAATGGACTTTCTCATAATTTTTCTTGCCCAAGAACTCCTCAACAAAATGGAGTTGTTGAAAGGAAAAATAGAACGTTGCAAGAAATGGCTAGAACCATCTTAAATGAAGCCAACATTGAAAAATATTTTTGGGGCGAAGCTATCAACACTGCATGCTATGTTTCAAATCGTGTATCCATCAGAAAAATTTTAAACAAAACTCCATATGAGAAGTGACCATAGAGGTGAATTTGAAAATGACTCATTTAAAAATCTTTTTGATGAAAATGGACTTTCTCATAATTTTTCTTGCCCAAGAACTCCTCAACAAAATGGAGTTGTTGAAAGGAAAAATAGAACGTTGCAAGAAATGGCTAGAACCATCTTAAATGAAGCCAACATTGAAAAATATTTTTGGGCTGAAGCTATCAACACTGCATGCTATGTTTCAAATCGTGTATCCATCAGAAAAATTTTAAACAAAACTCTATATGAGCTATGGAAAGGCAGAAAACCAAACATTTCTTATTTTCATATATTTGGATGTTATTGCTACATTCTAAATAACAAAGAAAATTTGGGAAAGTTTGATTCAAAATCTGACAAAGGTATATTTTTGGGATACTCCACTTTGTCAAAAGGTTATAGGATATATAATCTTAGGACTCAAATTGTGGAGAAATCCATGCATGCTATTTTTGATGAGTTTGATGACTTGTGTTTAGAAAAAATTGATAAATTTGAAGAAGATGAACCTTCATCCTCTAAAGTACCCAGTCCAAACGAAGAGAATGAATCTGATCCAACCTCTCAGCAACCTCCAAGAGGGTGGAAGACAGTTACGTATCATCCTCCAGATATGATTATTGGAAACACAGCTGATGGTGTAAAGACCAGACAATCTCTAAGAGGAAATGCAGCTAACATGGCCATGATATCACAAGTTGAACCCAAAACGATTGATCAAGAAATTTGTGACAAATCATGGGTTGAAGCCATGATGGAGGAACTATCACAGTTTGAAAGAAACCAAGTATGGGATCTTGTACCTCTTCCACTTGAAAAATCCATCATTGGAACTAAGTGGATATTTATAAATAAACTAAACGAGGATGGAGAAGTCATAAGAAATAAAGCAAGACTAGTGGCACAAGGCTACAACCAACAAGAGGGAATTGACTACGATGAAACATTTGCTCCTGTTGCTAGACATGAGGCCATTAGAATACTTCTGGCCTATGCCACTCATAAAGGTATCAAACTCTTCCAAATGGATGTAAAAAGTGCCTTTTTGAATGGTTTCTTAAATGAGGAGGTTTATGTTCACCAACCTCTTGGCTTTGTGAACAAAAAGAAACCTAATCATGTATTCAAATTGTCTAAAGCTCTTTACGGATTAAAGCAAGCTCCTCGAGCTTAGTATGAGAGGTTAAGCTCATTTTTAAAAGACAATGGTTTCTCAAGAGGACAAATCGATACAATACTCTTCAAGAAAACTCTTGAAGAGTATTTATTAATTGTGCAACTTTATGTTAATGATATAATCTTTGGGTCTACAAACGAAAAGATATATGAAGATTTTGCTAACCTCGTGCAAAGTGAATTCGAAATGAGCATGATCGGAGAACTAAAATTCTTTCTTGGTTTACAAATCAAGCAATTAAAAATTGGCATATTCATATCTCAAGAAAAATATACCAAAGATTTGCTAAAAAAATACAACATGAATTCAGCAAAAGCTATGGGAACTCCTATGCATCCATCCTCAATGTTATACAAAGATGATGAAGGAACTCCCATATCAGAAAATGAGTACAGAGGAATGATTGGGTCATTACTATACTTAACTGCAAGCCGACATAACATAGTATTTGTCGTAGGTCTATGTGCCAGATTTCAATCCTCACCAAAAGAGTCACACCTCACAGCTGTAAAAAGAATTATGAGATATCTTGTTGGTTCAACAGATCTGGGTTTATGAAATAAAATTTGTCAAGACATTGACCTCACAACATACTGCAATGCTGACTATGCTGGAGACAAGGTGGAAAGAAAGAGTACAAGTGGAGCTTGTCAATTTCTCGGAAACTTTCTCATCAGTTGGTCTTGCAAGAAACAAAGCACCATTGCCTTTTCAACTACGGAGGCTGAATATGTATTAGCTACTCAATTCTGCTCTCAAATATTATGGGTAAAAAATCAACTTGAAGATTATTCACTAAGGTACACCAAAATTCCCATCCTCTATGACAATACTAGTGCCATTAATCTTTCAAAAAATCCCATACATCATTCTAGATCTAAGCATATAGAAATTAAACATCATTTCATACGAAATCATGTTCAAAAAGGAGATATAGAATTGATTTTCATTGATACTGAAAATCAGCTAGCAGATATTTTCACCAAACCTCTTCAGGAGGATAGGTTCAAAAATATCTTGGAAAAACTCTCCATCATTAATTTTAACAAAATTAATTGATTAATTATTTTAACCTCTATACCATGCTATATTTCTCTTATTTTGTTGTTTAATTTTTTTGCTGAAAGATCAAACGTGATCTTTAAATTAAGTTAAAAGCTGAGACGATGGAAATACTCAAGAGGACACAATGTCCATTTTGGTGTATCTTCCTCTTATCACATCACACTTTGCGTGCACGTGCCTCCCATCTCATTGGTTGTCAATGTGGCACCGTCTCTGTGTTCCACACAAGCATTAAATCCTGCAACGGCTACAACTGTCGTTTCCCAACACGCGTGTCTCACAAACCTCACATGCACGCCGCCTGTCTCATCAACCATCATTTCGTCCTCTTAGGGAATGACTACATCAATCGTTCCTTTCCCCAACGGTTACTCCCTTTCATCTTCCATCCTCCTTACTTAATATTGATTCTCCTCATTATTCATCATCTCACTTCATCCTTCTCTCAACCCAGAGTTTTTTTAATCTTCTATCACAAAAATGGTTCGAACCAAGTTTACTGCTAAACGTAAAATTACCTCTCAAGACTATGAGGATATCCAAGATCACTACTCCAGTGCGGAGTCTGGTCATTATGAAGAAGAATCCTCCAACACAACTTTGAATCAGGTACCCATATCTACTACTTGTCCTCGTGAACCATCTGTCACCATCTCTTCCCCTTCCATTTCACCAAAATCCTCCAAACCTTCATCCTCCACCACATCCTCTGCTCCAACAAGAAGATCCTCCATAATTCTTTCTAGAGCTATATCATCATGGAAACCCGTCTCTCAAGACACAACTATCTATCTTGTTGACTTAGACGATTCGAAACAAACTCTCTCCACTGAGCCAATACCACATTCACTACCCTTCAAAACTCCTATCAAAGCCTCCACTTCAAAAAAATCTAAACCAACTTCCAAAAAATCACGACCCTCTCCTTCCAAAAAATGTGCTAAAATCTCTCTTTTTGAATCTGTAGATCAGGAGTCAAATTATGTATCAAAGTGGGTGAAAAAATTAGTAGTAAATGGGAAAATTATAGACCTTAGTGATTTAAAAGAAGGAGGATTTAATATAGAGGAAATATTTGACCAACTTGGTTGGACTTCTTTTCTTAGAATCAATGAGCCCCAGTACCCACGACTGGTTATGGCATTTTATGCTACCTCCAACAGCTCCAGAGGGCTCTCTGGGTTCAGCATCGTCCTCAAAGGTGTACTCATGGAAATAAATCCAACCTCTCTGTGTCAAATATTAGATGTCCGTGATGAAGGTGCTTTCTGCTTTTCTGAAAACTGGTATTCTAAATGTCAGATCACCCGCACTTCCGTTCTAAAAAATATCTTCATTTCACCATCCAAACCACATGTAGCTTCAAACATTCTTCCATTATGTCGCATCCTTCATAATATATGTGTGCACTCCATTGTGCCCAGAGCATGGAGCTTTGAGAAGGTTACTGAGTTGGACCTCTTTCTCATCCTTCATCTGATGAATGGAACGCCCCTCCATCTTGGCAACATTATCTTAAGTTTTATGTTGAATGTTGCAGTATTATGTCGGTCAACACCTTATGGTATGATCCTGACCAAGATCTTCAAATTTTTTATGCTTCCATTGAATGATGAACCTTTTCTTCACTTCAACAATACATTCTCTATGAAGAATGTCAAGCAAATGCGACTCAAACCATCTGTCCCTACATCATCTACTGCTTCTGCCTCTTCAAAGAAAAGGAAAACTCGAAGTTCATCCTCTACCGCTTCTCCATCAGACCCACCAACTGATCAACCTCCATGCGAGAATGCTCCATCTCCAATCCTTCAAAAGCCTATTTTGGAATCTGAACCAACTTCATCTCCACCTTATAACCTCGTTGTTCCATCACCACTACAATCTCATCTGCTGAAATCTACTCACGCCCCATATGAAGAAGCTACTCCTCTTGAGGATGCATTTGAAGATGTTCCTCTTCCACTCATGGAGGACGGTGAAGAATTATATTTTGACCTTAATCTGACTTATCATTAATTCTCACCTCAAAGCCCTCCTGAGACTATGCCTGACATTCCCTCTCATGGTTTGCAAGAATCTGTTTTGCCTCTTCCAACTTCCAATCCTTTAGCCTTTACTCCTCCTTCACCAATAACTATTGCTACCATTGAAGCACCATCTCAACCTCTCCCTAAGGTTACAGGTTTGTTCAGTTCCCTGGATTTCTTCTTGGCTACTTCTAATGATAATTCGGTCAAAGACAAGGCTGGAAGTTCTCAGAACAAAAGCTCTCGTGTCAATGATCAACCAAAGGATTCCAACACCGGAACACGGATTGAGGACACGAAACAACGTACGCAGATGAGGCTCTTGAAAATGATCAGAAAAGATCAAAAGAAGATAATTCGCACAATGACGCAGTTTGGTCTCATTCTTGAATGGGTTACCAAACACTTGGTCAATACGATTGCTCTTGGAGATCATCCTCCTGAGCTCCCAGCTGTTGATTCCCCCTCATCCTCCTCATTTGAACCATCATCTCCAGAGTAGTTTTGTGACTCTTATTTTTTGCTGCTGCCAAATTCTGGGGGAGAAAGATTATAGATTGTTGCTGCTGTGTTTTGCTATTTGTTAAGTTGATGTTTTGCTATAAATGTTTTGCTGTTTGAATTGCCTATGTTTCAAAGTTTAAAGTTTATGCCATTTGATCAAACTTGTGTAATATGATTAACTTTATCTTGAAATATCATTATGGTCCTCTTGAGGATGCATTTGAAGATGTTCCTCTTCCACTCATGGAGGACGTGAAGAATTATATTTTGACCTTAATCTGACTTATCATCAATTCTCACCTCAAAGCCCTCCTGAGACTATGCCTGACATTCCCTCTCATGGTTTGCAAGAATCTGTTTTGCCTCTTCCAACTTCCAATCCTTTAGCCTCTGCTCATACTTCACCAATAACTGTTGCTACCATTGAAGCACCATCTCAACCTCTCCCTAAGGTTACAGGTTTATTCAGTTCCCTAGATTTCTTCTTGGCTACTTCTAATGATAATTCGGTCAAAGACAAGGCTGGAAGTTCTCAGAACAAAAGCTCCCGTGTCAATGATCAACCAAAGGATTCCAACACCGGAACATGGACTGAGGACACGAAACAACGTACGCAGATGAGGCTCTTGAAAACGATCAAAAAAGATCAAAAGAAGATAATTCGCACAATGACGCAGTTTGGTCTCATTCTTGAATGGGTTACCAAACACTTGGTCAATACGATCGCTCTTGGAGATCATCCTCCTGAGCTCCCAGCTGTTGATTCCCCCTCATCCTCCTCATATGAACCATCCTCTCCAGAGTAGTTTTGTGAGTCTTAGTTTTTGCTACTGCCAAATTCTAGGGGAGAAAGATTATAGATTGTTGCTGCTGTGTTTTGCTATTTGTTAATTTGATGTTTTGCTATAAATGTTTTGCCGTTTGAATTGCCTATGTTTCAAAGTTTAAAGTTTATGCCATTTGATCAAACCTGTGTAATATCATTAACTTTATCTTGAAATATCATTATCGTCCTCTTGAGGATGCATTTGAAGATGTTCCTCTTTCACTCATGGAGGACGGTGAAAATTATATTTTGACCTTAATCTAACTTATCATCAATTCTCACCTCAAAGCCCTCTTGAGACTATGCCTGACATTCCCTCTCATGGTTTGAAAGAATCTGTTTTGCCTCTTCCAACTTCCAATCCTTTAGCCTCTGCTCATCCTTCACCAATAACTGTTGTTGCCATTGAAGCACCATCTCAACCTCTCCCTAAGGTTACAGGTTTATTCAGTTCCCTGGATTTCTTCTTGGCTACTTCAAATGATAATTCGGTTAAAGACAAGGCTGGAAGTTCTCAAAACAAAAGTTCCAGTGTCAATGATCAACCAAAGGATTCCAACACCGGAACACGGACTGAGGACACGAAACAACGTACGCAGCAAGGCTCTTGAAAACGATCAGAAAAGATCAAAAGAAGATAATTCACACAATGACGCAGTTTGGTCTCATTCTTGAATGAGTTACCAAACACTTGGTCAATACGATCGTTCCTAGAGATCATCCTCCTGAGCTCCTAGCTGCTGATTCCCCCTCATCCTCCTCGCATGAACCATCCTCTCCAGAGTAGTTTTGTGACTCTTATTTTTTGCTGCTGCCAAATTCTGGGGGAGAAAGATTATAGATTGTTGCTGTTGTGTTTTGCTATTTGTTAAGTTGATGTTTTGCTATAAATGTTTTGCTGTTTGAATTGCCTATGTTTCAAAGTTTAAAGTTTATGCCATTTGATCAAACCTGTGTAATATCATTAACTTTATCTTGAAATATCATTATGGTCTTTCTTTACTATCTATGCTTCATATTTTTTGCATACATTCAGGAGGAGTAATGTTTGTTAAAATTTTAAAAAGATTACTCACTTGATTCAAGAGGAGCATAAACATTTAAACTCATCATGTTTTCATATTTAAAATCATAATCTAAAAGAATTTTGTCATCATCAAAAAGGGGGAGATTGTTGAGACAAAATCTCTTTCAAATGATTTTAATAATAACAAAATTACTTAAGAGATTATGATTGTGATTAATGACTAATCTGTGCTCGTGAGTGGATTTATAGAAGAAAACAAGTTATTCATCATAAATTCTAAAAGGAAGAAAATCTGATTCAATACCACCATGTTTGCAAACTGGAGGATGGGATGAATCTGTGAGAGGATGACCTCTTAAATGAATAATATTCATCTAGCACAGTAACCATGATTTTTAATCATGTTGAGAAGTCAAAAAAGTAACCAAGAATGACCAAATAAATCACATTATTCAAAGAGGTCAGAAAGCAAATTTGAACCAGTACGAGGATGGGTAGTACTAGGTGAGAGGACGACCAGTACTAGGTAAAAGGTTGGACAAATTGTCACATCATTCTCCAAAAAGTTGAAATCAACCTAGTATTACAACTTTCAGACGCCTGTAGCTCACATAGTCAAAGAAATAGCCTTTCATGTCTTGGAGAAAGAAAAAGTGAAAAGGACTACAAAGGACGAAGTACCTAGGAGGTTTGAAACTCAAGGCTGAGGATGAACTGTAACTGTTCAAGACAGTTGGATGGCAGTTTTGTAAATTCAACTCAAAGACCATTGGACTCTTTGATCAAACCTTCCAACATTCATAAAGTTATTTAACACATGGATGAGCAACACAAGACCTCTATAAAAGGCAGCAAGCTCTTCATCATTAGACACACAACAATATTGCAGAAAAAGATCAAGAATCTTAAGTTTATCATAAACAATATTCATCCTCTCTTTATACTTTCTACATTCATACACTAGATCTTAGAAATATCTTTTTAGAAAGTGTTTAAAAAAAGAGAAAGAAATCATACTCATATCACTCTGTAATTTTCAAGTAAGTTGTACTTGAAAATATTTGAAACTTCTAAGGAACAAGGTTGTAAGCTTGAAGAAGCTTAACAATACACAAAGTGTAATCATCCTCTGCGAGAGGTTGATCTGATTGATCTTTAGTGAAATCTCACAACTGTGTGAGGACTGGACGTAGCATCTTTGGATGAACCAATATAAAAGTTGTGTGTCTCTCTCTTTATACTATCCTTGCATTTATTCTGCTCTTATTTAAAGGTTTAAATTTATGTCCTCAAGTTCGCATCCTCTTAGAGATGTCACAATTCAAAAACTCTTTAAAACATTTTTAAACGCCAAAATCCCTATTCAACCCCCCTTCTAGTGATATTTAGCTCCATCCACACTTTTGTAACCTTTTAGTGATGTTTCATTGTTAAATTCATCAAAAATTTAACAAAAATAAACAAAGAAAGATATGATAATTATAAATGCCCAAAAACTATATAACAAATAATTATAAAATAAATAAAGATATGATAATTATAAAATAGACTGATATGAAAATCACACCCTTTTTAAAGTTCTTTGGGAACTATATAACAAATCTAAAAAATATATCACATAATTATTTGTACAATTCTTCAAGAATTCATGAATATTGAATTCTTTTATAATTCATAAATAATAAATATTGAATTTTTTTAAGTTCTTCAAGAATTATATAATAGATCTAAACAATATATAAAACAATTTTTTGTGCAATACTTCAAATATGTATGAATATTGAATTCTTATAGAATTCATATAGAATAAACATTGAATTTTTTTTAAGTTCTTCAAGAACTATATAATAGATCTAAACAATCATTTGTGCAATCTTTCAAGGATGCACGAATATTGAATTCTTTCGGAATTTATAGGGAGTAAATAAACATGATATATCTAAAAGATTAATATAGAAATTAAAATTGTAAAAATACACATTCATTAGACTTACTATTGTTAGAATCTCGTGCTGATATCGTGTTGTGAAACTAATCAAATCATGAGTAAGATATAGAAGAATAGAGATGAAAGAGAGAAAGAAAGAAAAGAAGAGAGAACTAATAATATTTTTTTATTGTTATATATTTTCTATTATAATGTGAGTAATATTTATAGGACACAAATAAATGAAAACAATGACCTAATATTCATTTCAGAATATTTATTTTCGAAGAAGTTCATCCCTAACACGGTGGTCTTAAGCCGTGGAAGAGAAAGATACTAACTATTGGGGTCAAAGGGTGAATATATGCAAAGTAGGATTGAATAGAATAAGTTCTGCTAAAGTCCCGCAACACAAAAGAGAAAGTGACAACATCGAACATATTTTTTACCCCTAAATAAAATAATAAATAGCAAAAGTACTAATGTCCCAACAAATAGATCCGAAGTTAATTTTTGTAAAATATTTTTTTCAATAATTTTTTTTTTAATCTTTAACTCTAGTTTCAAAAGAATGGGACTTCGATAGATATGATGTTAGGTTGGAAGTCAAGTAAAATTTAGTAAAAAAATTATTGACTTAAATATAATTTTGGTCATTTAATTTTTATCTAATATTTGTTTTGGTTCTTATTTTTTTTTCTTATTGATTCATTTTCGTTATTTATCTTTTAAAAGTGATTAATTTTAGTCATGTTCACAATTATAACAAGTTATAACAATA
>JBBPBP010000004.1:20817349-20925085 GCA_037974735.1 Cicer chorassanicum
TTATAACAATATTTGATCATATAAACCCTTTTTATCAATTGTCAATGTGTGTTCTCTATAATATTCTTTAAAAAAAACATTCGATTTAACCCAAAAGGAATATTTCTATTAAAAAAACTCTTTTTGCATACTTTGAAATATATATAATTTTTTTAAAATAAACGACATTTATAAAAATTCTCTATGTCTTCATCTCATTTTTGTTAACATTATATACTTAACTTAACAATTGATCAAAGATTATACTTCAACAATTCATGACAATAATCATACATTATTTGAAAGTAATATGGTGAAAAAATTAATATTCATTATTTATAAAACATAAAAGACAAAAATAATAATAAAAAACCAAAATAAATAATAAAATTATATTTAAATTATTGTAATCAAAATTCAAACTCAAATTTTCTTAACTTTCTACGAATATTTACTGCATGAAACTAGTAATAATAACGAAGACATTTAAGTGATATTTTAATTATTATATGTTTGGTTTAATTAATGCCCACTAGCCCAGCTCAAGTGCTGCATTCAATCAAAAGGTACTGAAATTTCTAGCATAACTCCACATTTCTGAATCGGGTACAACTAACTTCACGGACAAATCAGCTCCACACATAGCAATTCATGCAATCATGGCCAAATAATCTCCACACATAACAATGTAGCAATTAATGAAATTTTGATCTTTGATGATTTTATTATTTCACAATTTATGAATGCCTTAAACTGAAAGCAATTTCATAACAACTACATTATTATTATCTGTAAAAATTAATTTAGAATTACTAAATTTTGTGAAATTGATTTTAATTAAAAATAATTCGAATACAAAATATTTTATGTTTAAATATATTTATTTAAAAGTGAACTCAATAATAAATTTAAGTATATAAATAATGTTTGCAGATCAAAATTACAATACCTAACTTTAAGTTATAATCAACAAAAACAAATTCGATTATATTTTTAATTTTGACTCTTTCAAAAAATAAAACCAAATACACATGCATTGGTCCGAATGAAACTAAAGTCAAATTTTTAAAAAAAATTTAAATTCGAGCTTTATAAAGAAAAATTGAAATTGGAAGAAAAGAAAAGAATTTCATAGTATTAGGACATAAAAAAAATTATTAGGGCGAAATAATTGATCATTTTAATAAATTCCCAACAAACACCAACACAACAAGTACACTAGCACACACCTCCTTAATTAGGCAACAAAAAATTTTAACCAAGAAAAATAAACAAGATAATAGAGAAAGCTATGAACAGAAAAAAAAAAAAAAGTGGAAAAAGAAAAGTTAAATTGTGTCCATCAGAGATCCCATTTTCCTTGTCTTTCTCTTAATTTCCATCTAAGCCTCTGACCCTTTTCTCACGTTTTCTATTCCCATTAAACAAACTTGCCTTCTAGCTTCTGCCAAGTTTTCATGTGCCTTCTCTTCTTTCTCCTTTCTCTTCCATAAATAATATATATTATAACACCATTTTCCCTTTATCTTTCACCCTTATGTTTCCAATCATTGTTTTTACATAAATTTTTTTCTTTCACCAATTTTCAGACAATAATGTAATATACAAGTCTAATATACTTTTGCAACTGCAATTTAGACTTTGATATAAAAAAATTTCATGTCTCTGCAACCATGCATATTTATTTGACTGTCATTCTCTGTAATATCAAGAATCGCAACGAAATTGTGATAATAAACCTTTGATATTTACTTTCATTTATCTGCAATATCAAAGATCGCGAATCGCGTTGTCTACTATTCAAATTTTTTGATATTTAGTGTCTCTATCTACTTTCCATGTCTCCTCTTCTATATCCAAAAACTTGGGTTCCCTATGAAAACAGCAAAGACTGTTCACAAGGATTTTGCAGCATCTACTGTCCACAATGGTGCTACATAGTTTACAGTTACACTCCTCCACCACCATCTCTTCCAAACCCTGATAATGATTCAAAATCAAATGTCTCTCCTCTTGTTATTGCATTCCTTGGAATCTTAGCCACTGCTTTTCTACTACTAAGTTACTATACTCTCATATCCAAATACTGTGGTCACAGAGTAACTACAAGAAGAAATAGCACTGACCCAATTGATGATTCGCAACGAAATCGCCGCGAAAACCATCAAGTTTCAAACTTTGGCCTAGATGAGGCACTAATAAAGTCCATTGCAGTTTTCAAGTACAAAAAAAGAGAAACTTTTGTTGGTGTAAGTGATTGTTCTGTTTGTTTAAGTGAGTTTCAAGATGATGAAAGTGTTAGAATGTTACCAAATTGTAACCATGTTTTTCATGTTTCTTGTATTGATAAATGGTTGAAATCTAACTCTAGTTGTCCTCTATGTCGTTCTAACATATTCACTTTGAATAATGTTTCAACAATTGAAGTTCAAGATGTAGTTATAGAACTTCCTTTGACAAATGAAACTTTTTCACAAGATGAACAAATAGTTGTTGGAAGTGAGAATGAATTAAGGGGGGTGGAAATAGCAATGATGATGAACCACGGTGGTGGTTGTGATGATTCAAAGCATGCATTTCGTGCTTTTAGTGATTTGCAAGGAAGGGAAAGAGTGATTGAGATTAGAGATGAAGTGTGTGAGTCTATAATTGGAAGGTCAATTTCTTTGGATCATTCATTTTCAATTGGTGATGTGTTGAATATGAATGAGAATGAAAATGAAAATGAAGATTCTTATGAAGAAGGGTGTTCCATGGATGTTATTGGTTCATCTAAGAGATTAAGAGGTGAAAGTAACAAGTCAAGTCATAAAAGAAGGATGTTGCATTGTGTTATGAGTCCAATTGCAATGAAGAGATCGTTTTCAAATGGAAGATTCTCATTTAGCAAAAGAAAAATTAGGCAGGGTATTATGCCTGTATGAGAATTTCTTTTTTTGTGTCAAGATTGCATAAATGTTACTAATTGTTGGATCCAAATCCTCTACTGCAATACTCTCTGCAACAATTTATCTCCCTCTCTCATGCAATTTTATTATGTCAAGTAATGCAATGCAACAATTGCATTAGATGATCTAAATTCCCAATTGTTTTAGTATATTCATCAGGTGGGGTAACTATTCTTATTTATTTTGGTTTCCACAATTTGGATGAAGGTAGTGTAATAATTAAAAGCGTCGTTCGATAAAGCAGAAGATCCAATCCATATCAATTAAAGTGATTGGTTCTCTTTTCTTTTCCTATACCTGAGTTCAAAATCGATCTCTTCTTAATTAAGTTCGATTTTATGTCATTTAAAAACTTATTTTAATAGTATAAAAAATTCTATAGTTTTTTAATAATGTTCATTTTTCTTATAGAATTTTTAATATAAATTTCTTAAATATTTGTCAACCCAACTGAAATTGATCAAACAAACTCGTTATTCATTTTTTTTTATTTAACTCTTTTGTTTTTGGAGAAATGAATCTTAATAATTTAGAATTCGGTTGAAAAGTAAGGAAAGTCTCATAAATAATTGTTTCATTCAGAATTTGAACTTGAATTCTTTCGAACGATTCATCTTTAATTGAAGTTCATTAACCATTTAACTTCAATTAGTTGAATTTTTTTTTTTTTGATTAAATTGCTTGGTTAACTTGTCATTCATTGATTTGGTTTTCAGATTCTCTATGAAAAAATTGCAAAAATTAAACCAAACTATTATTTTTTCTCCCGAAAAGAAAACCAAATCCATTCCATTACAATTGGATCAATCAATTAATGATTTCACTTTTGACGGTTGTTAGTCACATTTTTGTTTTTTTTAGTTACATCAAAATAGGTTATTTACTGAATTGAGTTCGCATAAAATTAAGTTTATGTAAATTGAGTTTACAGAACCTATTTGAATGTAACTGGAAAAAAAATAATTGTATAACTAACAAAAAAAAAAAATCATTTTTTTATAGTAAAGAAGTGTTGGGATATCGATTGTCCATGCCGTGCAATCATGCTTTTGCGGATTAATTTTCACTCAGATCCTTCAAAGTTGTGATTTTATATTTTGATGTTTTTTTTTATGGTTTGCAAAGTTGTGGTATACATTAAATTTGGTAAGCTAAGATCACATGAATGCTAGAATATCTCGACTGCTTGATATCACACTCATGTGGTGATTCTTAAATTGAGGAGAATCACAGTTAGGTGTTGATAATGTGTTTCGATTATTTCTTTTTCTTTGAATAAGAAAGAATTCCCATAACTAAATAACAATGAGTGGTCAAAAGAATGAAAATTGCAAAAAAGAGACTAGAATTCTTTATTTTACAGCAATAAGAAAAGAAAAGAACAAAATATTTTAAATGGTAAGTTTGATTCGCAAAATAGTAAATACTAAATAGTGCAAATCTATACGTGACACTTTTTATAATCTATTGTGTTTGATGATTGATGCATAAAATAAACAATTTTACATTGCTCTTTGTTTGAGACATGAGAGATTAGATAGAGAGATAAATAAAAAAATAGAATAGGAGAGAGAGGAGAGGAAAGGGGAAAGAGACATGAGAGAATAGAGAGAAGGAAGGATTAGGGAGAAATGACATAATAGAAATGGATAATAATTTTTTAAGTAGAAAATAAAAGGATATTATGGTATTTTGATAACTTGTACTTGAGACAAAAAATTGCTCTATAATTTAGTGAGGGACAAAAATTTATGTTTTTGTCTAGTCTCTTAATCTCATAATCAGTTTCTGAATCAAACATAATACCAAAAAAATTGTCATGTTTCAATCCTTATTTTTTAGTAAATCAAATACACCATAAATTAACGGTTTCCTTTCATACTAGATTAACTAGACGTAAAACTTAATTATTCATTTTCCATACTAGATTAACGAGACAAATAACTTAATAATTCACTTTCCTACATTAATTGAGGGCTATTTAAAGACTTTTAAAAATAACCAAAATAACAACATAACTTAACAAGCACCTAAAGTCAAATCAATTAACTAACTTTCTTAGGAACTCTTAACTATTTTATTTATCGTTTATATATCCTAACATAATGTATAAAACATCTCTTGTGGTCCCAAAGATATCACAAACCAGCACCCAAATAGTTGATATTGTACAAGACCGTCCCAAATAATTTCGAGGTCATGTTTTAATCTTAAAATGTAGATCTAAAAAATCACTAAAAATTCAAAGAATTGTTATTTATTTCAATTATAAATAACATCAATAACATTGAAAAACATTTTTTTTTGTTCGTTTTTTTTTCCCTAAAAAATTCTGAACCATTTGTTTTGTTTCTAACATTTAAATATGTTTTAGGATTTTGGATTTTTTTTTTCTAAGTTCTATAGTGTACAATGAATTTTTCTCTCTTAGTATTTTTTAGAATTCTATAATACTTTAAAAAAAAAAATATTGGGCCATGTGCTGTCGATGCCAATACAGGCCCTATAGTGCAACAAGTTTTTTGTGCTTCTGAAGTGACTTAATTTGGAGAATAAGAAAAGAAAGAGGATTCTACCATGCACCCCCAAACTTAAACCTGTCACCCCCCAATCAACGTGAAAATACAATTTTGTCCTTTTAAATTTCTCATTTTTTCATAATTTTCAAAACTTTTGAACAATTCGAAACTTCCAAAATAGAAAATTCCAGAATTTTCAAAACTTTCGAACAATTTAAAATTTTCGAAATAGGAAAATTTTGAAACTTTCCAGATTTAGAAACTTTCGAAACTTTCCAAATTTTCGAAATGCAAACCTTATTTCGAAGATTTGAAAAGTTTTGAAAGTTTCGAAATTTGGAAAGTTTCTAAATTTTCCTATTTCGAAAGTTTTGAATTGTTCAAAAGTTTCGAAAATTCTAACCAAATGAGAAGTTTAAAAGGACAAAATTGTATTTTCACGTTGATTGGAGGTGGCAGGTATAGGTGTGAGGGTGCATGGTAGAATCCTCGAAAAGAAATTCTCAAATATTTGAGGCCCACAATGCAAGTGGAAGTCAAAGTATAACAATGAGGCCCGCAATTCTTTCCATTATTGAAAAATTGGATTTGATATTCCATGGTTTGAGTCCTACTTTAAAATTTTTTTAAAACTCAATTTTATCTCTTTCGTTTTTACTTCATTTCATTGTATATTTTTGAAACAAGTATTTACTCCACACAAACACCAAATTTTGTATATCTAGTTTTCCCCCCAAAAATTTGGTTTGATAAAAATACATACCGACAATTTTGATTTTAAAAAATTCAGTATATATATTCAAATTTAAAATTCATAATTTCATGTATGTATATAAACTGGATTTTTCAATATTTTATATTTTTTGGAAATTTCAAATATTGAAAATTACTGGAACTATATTTTTTTTTTCTTTCAATTTTCATTAAATTATAAATTTCATTACTCGTTCTGACACAGGCCGAAAAGAGATGAAGAAAGTCATAATTAATTGTAGTTTTTTTAAAAAAAAACTTGGAGGGAAATTTTTTTAATTATTAAAGTGATACTAATGACCAATTTACAACTGTCCCTGAGGGATTTGAACTCCATACCTTGAGGTTACAAGGCTATGCTAGAGGTGGAAGGTATAAGTCAAATTAAGGTGACATAAGGACTTCAACTAAAAGTGCGGTTGTCCATTTAAAGTTATATCAAGAACATTGAAGAATGGTGAGAGAAGGATTGTGGGTGTAATTTGGACTTCACAACTATGACTTAGTGGCTACATTTGTGAATAATGCATCTGCGGGACGATTAAAAGAAGATAAGAAACATGTTGATGAGTTGACAAAGTATTACGTTTATAGTTGTTGAGACAAAATCTCAACTTAATGTTTTGATGAAAACAAACAAAAAGTTAATTAAGAATGTTAATTAGGATTCTAAATGTTATATTAATCTAACTTGTGCTTTTGAGTGAAATAATCCAAGATAGGTACAAAGCAAATGCAAGAGAAATCAGTTTAAAGAAAGAGCTAAAAATGAACAAAACTGAACCAAGAACGATCTTGACATAATCTGGAAAACCAAAAACGTTCTCCACGTTTCTGTCATTTTCAACAAGCAAGATCAAATCAGTTTTTAATGCAAGGAAAGCTCCTGCAAATCGCGAATGGATTTCTAGTTCATATACTAGGAATATACATCTCTCATATGAGCAAAAGAATCACTCAAAAGGATCAAAGATTAAAGAGCACAACTCAAACCAAAAGTGACAAATGATCATTCAGGATAGCAGTCTGTAAAACGAAGATCAATCCTGCCATATGTCTGTAAAACGAAGATCGATCTTCACTTCTGTCATAATCAAGAATGATCAGTTCTTTGTGAAAGATTGAATCTTGGAAGTGTTATTCATACCATATCTTCATCAATAATATACAAGGATCAATCTAAGCAATGATCATTCCAGAATTCAAAGGCTCAATACTTTGCTTCATAAAATGCATAAAGCAAGATCATTCTCCAAAACAAGCAAGTGCAAGTACAATTAAAATGCTGTAAAGTAGACTGTTGTTATACCTTCAAACAGACGTGCACACTTGACTTAAAGCTAGCAATCATCTCAGAAAACTGACATGATCACAAATACAAGTCAGTTCTTCTCCAACCAATTCGAAGAACAGTCTTGGATCTCAAGAACGTTCCTGGTTTCAGCATGAACTCTCTTGCTTTTTGGCTGATCTTATCCATTCACTTTCTCATGACAGTTGGCCTTCTTCCAACGGTTAAATGGGCTATCATAAGCCATCTTGAAGCCTATAAATACAGTTTCATGATAAAGAACAAATCAGAGCTTCAAGTACTAAGAAAATTCATTACTTATTTCAATCATACTTGAATTTCTCTCACTCACATACATTGAATCAGTTCTGATTTTTCCCATTCGATTCTTAGAATCATTCTCATATATTTCCCTGTCAAAGAATCAGATCTCAAACAAGAGTTGAGACATCTCATATTCTAACAAAACAATCTCATCATTATTGTAAAACTCAAACTATAAGAGTTTAGTATAGTTTGGGTAGATTGTAAGAAATCCAATCAAGGTTTATAGGTGACCTGATTGAACTCCTTTCTGGGTGGAAAGCTTTTAACTATGTAACAGATCAAGGTTGATCTGAGCTAGGTGCTGTAAAACCAAGAAGGTTCTTTGTTTTGAACACTTAGTGGAAAATCTCACGGTTGTGATGACTGGACGTAACCCGGGTTGGGTGAACCAGGATATATGCTTGAGTGATCTCTTTAACTCTATCTCTATTTACTACATGCATTACAATCAGTTTTTATAATGATTAAATTGATACTGTTGTTTTTCCACTAACCAAGATCGTTCTTTGTTATAACCAAGATCAATCTTGAGTAAAACTTTTAGTTTCAAACAGGATTTTTTTAAAAGGAACAATTATAATTCAAACCCCCTTCCTTATAATTGACATTGTTACTTCAGTAGTAACCCAATTTGGTCCAGCCAATTAAAAAAATTTAAAAAATAAGTCATACGTTTAATTTTAATATTTGTCATAAAAAGGATTACTGGTTCTGGTTCAGCCTCTGCTTATGGTTCAGCCTCTAGTTTTGTTTCTGGTTCTGTCTCAAGTTGTGGTTGCCTCTAGTTCTGATTCCCTCTTATTCTACCTTTGGTTGTGGTAGTGTCTAGTTCCAATTCCCTATGGTTTTGATTCTGCCTCTGGTTCTAGTTCTTCCTCTGGTTTTGGTTCTGGTTCTGCCTCTAGTTCCCTTTGGTTTTGATCCTCTTAGTTTTTGGTTGCCTATGGTTGTTTTTTTGTTGTCAGCATTAGCACTCCCTTCCATCTTTTCAACCTCATTCTTTTTACCTTTACAGTTGTAATTCTTCCTAAAACGGCTACAATTTTTACCATGTATACAAGCAATTAAAAACTACATCATTTCTTTTCTAGATTTACCTTAGCAAATCCAAATTTTTTGCAAAAATAAACTATCATCCAAAACTCAATTTTATCTCATGGATACAAAAAGTCATGATTTTATTATATAAATTTAGAGCAAAAATCAAACAGAGAAAGGGGGGGACTTGTTTTCATTTTTAAGCTAGTAAGAATTTTTGTTAGTGACGGATATTATACATGAAATGAGTTATGGAAGAATACACTAATAAGAGCAAATCAAAGGAGTATAACAAATATTCAACTTGTATGGTAACTATTTCTAAACTCATCTCTGTAATAATTTTATAGTTTTATTTTTAGTGTTATACCTTTAATTTGAATTCTCAGTGTGTTCCCTTATGTCTTCTTCAACCTCGCAACCATAAATCATCCAAAAAAGAACAAAATGAGAAGACTTGACTCGTAGGGTCAAGGTGTTGAAGTTCCTCAACGCTCTGTAGGTTTCAGACTGGAAGTTGAGAAGACTGACTTGTAGGGTCAGGTGTTGTAATTCAAGTTTGAATTAGCGAATAAATCTTTCTGTGTGAAGGGACTGAACATAGCTGTCACATTGGTAGTAAACTAGTATAAATCCTGGTGTTTCTCCCTCTCTCCTATTACATTGTTTTATTGTTGCCTCTGATCTGTTTATTTGTTCTAAGAATCCCAAATTAGAATTTTGAAAAGAAATTTTTAATAAGGCAAAACACAATTCAACCCCCAATTCTATTGATTTTGCACCTTCACAATGCAACAGACCCCTTAATGATCCAACGCGTGCATACACGCACACACACCATATACACAATGCTTTAAAATTTTGGATGAAGATTGGGTGTTCAAATCACTTGTATAGTGACTCTTAGTCCAATGTGATGATTCACTAGACCCTTATGTCTTCTTCAACCTCGCAACCAAAAAAGAACAAAACGAGAAGACTTGACTCGTAGGGTCAAGGTGTTGAAGTTCCTCAACGCTCTGTAGGTTTCAAGCTGGAAGTTGAGAAAACTGACTTGTAGGGTCAGGTGTTGTAATTCATGTTTGAATAAGCGAATAAATCCTTTTGTGTGGAGGGACTAAACGTAGCTGTCTCATTGGTAGTGAACTAGTATAAATTCTGGTGTTTCTTCCTTTGTCCTATTACATTGTTTTATTGTTGCCTCTGATCTGTTTATCTGTTCTAAGAATCCCGAATTAGAATTTTGAAAAGAAATTTTTAATAAGGCAAAACACAATTCAACCCCCAATTCAATTGATTTTGCACCTTCACAATGCAACAGACCCCCTAATGATCCAACGCGTGCATACACGCACACACACCATATATACAATGCTTTAAAATTTTGGATAAAGATAAGGTGTTCAAATCATTTGTATAGTGACTCTTAGTCCAATGTGATGATTCACTAGACCCTATCATGATCCAACACAGACACACACAAACTATTGGGATAAATAAACATACAGATAAATTTAAATAACACAATCACAACATAAGAATATAACATGGAAATTCGAAAATCGAAGAAAAAACAACTTGAGAATAACATTATGTGAAAATTGTTACAATATATATAATTCTCTCAAATAACCCACACCCCGAATCTAACCATATTCTCCAAAACAAATATCCAACTCTTGTTAGAAAACTCTAAAACGAGAGAGAGAGAGAGAGAGAGAGAAAGAGAGAGAGAGAGAGAGAGAGAGAGAGAGAGAGAGAGAGAGAAAGAGAAAGAGAGAGAAAAGGTCATATATAGCCTTGAGCTCTATTTTCCTTTACAATTCCAAGCAATGTAAGACTATTTTAACATATAAAATTTCAACCAACTCTAACAATCTCCACCTTGATTGAAAATTATATATTTAACATAAAAAATTTCAACCAACTCTAACAATCTCCACCTTGATTGAAAATTATATATCTTCAGTTTCCATTGTCTACACCAACAATCATAGTTAAAAGGAACTATCATACTTCACCATAAAAAAAGTATACTTCACTTAAAGCTAAACCACTTCAAGAATTTCTTCTCTATGCCAAAAACCATGTTGAAAAATATAGTGCAACTTCCATGTTGGCTTTTTCAAGAAGTTCTTCAACAACCGACATAATTTTACAACACACATTGCATCAGTGTCATCTAATTCCCATATGCCAACTCGCTAGCAATAATTCATCATTTCCATGACAGTGCGGAAATGCCATAAGGATACACTTTTCATTTTCAAACAAGGTCATCATCTCCCATCATGACGGAGACATTGCTAGCATTCAACTTAGAGTCCTTCTCTGACAATTATATATCAAGACAATTATTCTTCACATTTTCAGGTTTTCCACATTTCCAACATTTTAGAATAGTTCCATGATTTTTCTTCTTATAAGGCATACTCCTTGAAACTATCACTGAGTTTAATAAAGTGTTTTCCTCACTTTTCAACCTTCTTTCTTTAGAAATAAATTTTCTAGAAACTTCTTCAAAGCTCAAAGTTTCCTTCCCATATATCAAACCAGGTTTCATATGCTCATAGGAAGATGGAAGAGATCATATGAGTCTTAACACCTGATCTTCATCATCAATCTTTACTCCAATGGCTTCTAATTCAGAGACAATACCATTGAGAGTACTTAGATGCTCAGATACTTTCATATTTTCATTCATGCAAAACATATGAAACTGCTCATTCAACAACAACTGATTTGAGTTGTCTTTTGTTTGATATAGCCCTTCAAGTTTCTCCCAAAGCACTTTGGTTGTCGACTTGTCTTACACATTTAAAAGAATATTCATAGCCAAACACAAAAGAATTACATTTGTAGCTCTCAAATATAATTCCTCCCATTTTTTCGTTGTCCATTACGAAAATGTTTCCTTTTAGTGCCTTATGTAATCCTAATTATATCAACATATCTTTGACTTGTATTTTCCACAAAGCCAAAATTTATTTTCCCATCAAATTTCTATATGTCAAACTTAACAGCACTTGAAAAATTTGATGTTGTAGCAGTATGAAAACTGTAAACCGTGCCACATGTAGGTTCCTAGAAAGAAAGGTGAGCCATAAATGACCACTTAATAACCAAGTTTTTCCTTAGTTAAATTTTTTCCTAAACATCACTTATATAGTATCAATATTCTTTTATGATGTGGAAGATCATAAAATGTTGTAACTACATAGCATACTAAGAACTTAATACCCAACAAAACCATAATTCTTTTTCCGATGTGGAAGATCAGAAAAAACTGGAACCAAAGAGCATACTAAGAATTGTCCTACCTAGACCGAACCAAAAGCTTTGATACAAGATGTTGGGAAAAATAAAATAAAAAAAGAGAGAAATTTAAATAACGTCACAACACAAGAATATAACGTGGAAACTCCAAAACCGGTGAAAAAACAACGATTGTTGTCTAATAACAACTAGAGAATAACACTATGAAAATTATTATAACACATAAACTTCTCTCAAATAACCCACACCCCTAAAACAACCACGCTCTCCAAAGGAAATATCTAACTACCTTTACAAAACTCTAAAACAAGAGAGAAAGAAAAATGGTATATATAACTTAACGTGTTTCTGATTGGTGCGAATTCCAAGCATTGTAGGACTATTTTAACATATAAAATTTCAATCAACTCTAACAAACATTGTTGGGTTCAAGTATGAGTGATAAAAAAGTCTCACGTCGATTAAGAGTAAGCTAAACATTGGATATATAAGAGTGGGGAACCATATACTTAATGCCTTAAGGTTTTAGGCTGAGATCTAGTGTGAAAGTCTCATATTGTCTTGGAACATTTGGCCTTTTCTTGTTCTCGGACTCCCCAAAAAGTGGTATGAGATCCATGGTTTGGCTTAACCAAGGAATGTGAAAGGATCCTGATATTGGATCCTTGTTTTTGTTGAGACAAAATCTCAATTTAATGTTTTGATGAAAACAAACAAAAAGTTAATTAAGAATTATAATTATGATTCTAAATGTTTTGGTATTTAACTTGTGTGTTAAACAAGATAGGTACCAAGCAATTCAAAACAGATCTCATTAAAAGCAAAAACAGCAAATCGAAGATTGATCATGCCATATGTATGGGAAACGAAGATCGATCTTCACTTTCATCAGAATCAAGAATGATCAGTTCTGTGTGAAAATTGCATCCTAGAAGCTTTATCAATCTTATATCTTTATCAAGAATAAGCAAGGAAAAGTCTAAAACAGAATCATTCCAGAATTCGAAGAATCAAGACAAGCTTTATGAATAAATATAAAAGCAAGATCATTCTTTATTTGGAACAAATGCAAGTACAATGGTACAGGCTGTAAAGGTACTAGATCGAGTACAAGTTAGATCACATTTAACTCATCTGAGGATCGATCTTGGATTGCAAGAACGCTCTTGGATTCAGCTTGTTCACTCTTGTTTTTGGCTGCTTCAGTCTACTTACTTTCTTATGACAGCTGGCCTCATCTCAACGGCTATGTGAGTTATCCCAACCTCTCTTGAAACTTATAAATACAGTATCAAGATGATGAACAAATCACAACTAAAAGTGCCAAGCAAAACATCAATCATACATTCATATTCGAGCTCTCTCAAATATCATTCTTTAGCTTGCAAATCCTTGTCTTTGTGTTGTGATAGAATCAGTAACAACTGAGTTTTAAATTATAGAATTTATTTCTCAAACAAGAGTTGAGTAATATTCAGATTCTAAACATCTTCATAATCATTACTTTGTAACTCAAGGCTAGTGTATTATCATAGCTTGAGAAGTGTGTGAAAATCCTTTTATGTTGTAAAAGGTAGTTCGTGAAATCCTTTCTGAAATAGGTTAAGGTAAATTTGTGGAAATCCTTTCTAAAGTAGAAAGGTGGAAATTGTGTAAAGATCAAGATATTCTGTGAAAATTTGTGTGACAACCAAGAACAATCTTGCCTTGAGCACTTAGTGGAAAATATCATGGTTTTGAGGACTGGACGTAACCCGAGTTGGGTGAACCAGGATACATGCTTGAGTGATCTCTCTATCTCTATCTCTATTTATTACATGCATTACAATCAACTTTTATATTGATAAAATTGATATTGTTGTTTTTTCACTAACCAAGATCGATCTTCGTTATAACCAAGATCAATCTTCAGTAAAACTTTTAATTTCAAACAGGAATTTTTTTCAAAAGGGGCAATTATAATTCAAACTCTTCTTCCTTATAATTGACATTTTTACTTCAGTATCAATAGTCTTCTTAGCGGTGTAGTTATGAGGTGTGTCATGTTGGTAATAACAGCAATGCAAGTATAGGATGTGGGAGATTCATACTTGAGGGGGAAATTGTTGGGTTCAAGTATAAGTGGTAAAAAGTCTCAAATCAACTAAGAATAAGCTAAATGATGAATGTATAAGAGTAGTGATCCATGTACCTAATGCCTTAAGATTTTTAGTTGAGATATGGTTTCAAAGTCTCGTGTCGTCCTAGAACATTTGGTCATTTGTTGCTCCTGGTGCTCTCCCGGACTCCCCAAAATTAATATCCTAAGAACTTTGGCAATATAGAATTCAAACACAACTTCAATACACACTATCGCACCTAGCATGTATCATGTGCACAATTCAAACATTGTCATTCTTACCTCATTTCTGATACCATATTAGAGTTCATGTTAGGTCCAAATTAACCCTTACAAAATTAGTTTATAAGATGAGAGATGTTATCAAAAAAAATTTGGTAGTGAAATCATTTGGTAAAAAAAGTTGTTTTGTGTTTCATGGGTGGACATGTGAAGAGACTCATTTTATATTACTATCTCATCCCTAAACATAGGACTCTCTTGTGATTTTTCTTTGTCTCTTTTTATAAAACTCCTTTTACTCTTTCAGTTGTACTAATTATTTTTTTACAAACTTATTCTTAATTATATTACATTTTTTTCTACAACATGTAATAGATACTATAATAAAATTATAAATTAATTTTCTTAAATAGATACTATCATAAAATTATAAATTAATTTTCTCTCTTTTAAGAGTAAACTAGTAAAACAACTTAAATTAGCAGCAAATTTAATATTAACAAACTCTTTTAATTTCTATAGTTTAATCAACATAGTCTTATATATAAAGAAGGAGGTAGTAATTTTTTTGTCATGGAACACATGTTAGTTTGACTTTATTTTTCCCCATAGATGGAGTTAATGTGAGAAAACGCTCTTTAACCTCGTCAGTCAATAACTATTCATAGTGAGAATTTACATCGCTTTCCATATTAAAGAAAAGTTTGAATTAATTAAATCCGGGGTTGTAGGTTTGCTTTTGCTTTCAAAAAACGAAAACAACAACTTATCTTAGTTGATATATCAATGTTCCCTCCAATAATTAGTAGTGTTTTGCTATGAAGGCAACAACCGATAGCAACCCCAAAGTAAATCCAAAATGTTGTCTTTAAAGTTTGCATGACCCCTTGGCCCCCCATTCATTAATCAAGGACAAATTTTGCTTATATATATCTTGTTGCAAAAATCATACCACATCTTACAAATTTCACTATCTCTATCCATAACCAAAAAAGAACAAAAGTTTTAAATGTAGCCTCAGCCAACAACATGGGCCAATTTTGTTTTTTTTAACCTCTCCTTCAGTATAATATAGAAGGTCTTGATTTGGCTTCCAATTGTCTAAAATGTCACTTGAGAAAAACAAATATAAATTTCTTTGAAAAAATTCATTGAATTTTATTAAGATTTTCTCTATTTTAAACTAAGATTTTCTGACTCATGATAAAATATTTATAATGATTTTTAAATAGTCATAGTTTATAAAAAATAATATTTTATCAAACAGCTTTTAATTTAAGAATACTTTCTATTAGAAAGTTTTTTATATCACCAAACAACTTTAACTTTATTTCTAAAGCTCTTATTTTTAACTTTAACATTTCTTTATCAACAACTAAGTTTTAAGACATCTTTTAGACCCTTATAAGATGTTTAGATTCTATTTTAAAAGAGGAAAAAACGACTTTAAAAAGTTAATTTGATAAATTTATATAAGTTAAATAAAATTATTTTTTTTTCTATGAAAGTGTAGTCCATTAGTAAGATTCAAGAGATTAAAGGAGTTTTATGAAGAAGGTTTAGAGTTCAATTCTCGACGCAACACTAATAATTTTCTCAACCATAATTAATTTCTAACTACTAACATTTTTCTATTTAAAAAGTAAAATTTTTAATTTTTAATTGATCTAACTTAACATTGGCATTTGAAGATTTTTTTCTAACAATTTAACTCACTTTTATATATCATTAAAATCTTTGAAAATTTTGATTACCTTGAAGGTACTATTATTCTCTCATTTTTACATAAATATATTTAAATTTTTTTCTAAATAGTCTATTTAATAATTAGTTGTTAATTTTATTAGAGAAATAAATTGAACTCGTGACCTCTTTGTAACTACAAGTCCCCCAAACCACCGTATCAACTTATAACTATCTAAATATAAACCACTTTATAAAATTTAACTTATTTTATTCAATACAAATTATTAATAATCATTTCATTTCTCAATCAAGAAAATAAGAAATATTTCAAAGCCAAGGAGAAAAAATATTATTGATTATGAACCCCTTGCCGTAAAAATGACGTTCATATATTGGGCCATTGAAGAGGACAATACAACTAAACTGCAAACAAGAAAAACTAGGTCAGCATTTTTTTTCCCATTAGGTTTCAACCCTAATTTGTCGATTTTTTTGTAGAAACCGTTCCCAAACAAAAACAAAAGCACAATCAACAGCTACTATAGTCTATACTTAACATTAACACGTCAACTAGACACCAAACTAACAAAAAAACAAAAAACTCAAGAAGACATCTCTAGATGTGGGTTGAGGGTTAATTTGGTCACTTCACTTAAATCATGCACTCTCGTGTGAACCTTATTAACAGCAAAGTGAAGCTTCTTCCTCAATTCTTCCAAGTATGTGGTGAACTGCTGTTGCAATGCCGTCTACTGAACCAAGTTGGAATCCTTCTTCAACCTTCATATATAAATTAATCAATAAGCACACCATTTATATTTTACCAAAATAATCTATCTCAATCTGCAAATTTTATACTAGGATATCACATTAATGAAAATATTCAAATATATTCTTTCACAATTATTAATACAAAAACTTCAATTGTTTGGTGCATTTGTAAAAAACAAGAATTGGTTCAATGAACTCCCATAAGGAATCATACCCTTACCCTCACCCTAAGAAAATTTCATATAAATAATTATAGACTTAGAAAATAAAAGTGATTTTTAATTTTGTTGTGTCTATCACTTAGTGATTGAATTAAATATATTGTCAATGTTTACAAATTATTAATTGTCTTTCAAAATCAGTGGAAAAATACAATATTTTTATACCCAAAAGCTACATTTTAGGGCTCCTAAATTATTTAAGACGGCTCTAGAATAAATTAGATAGATTTTTTTTCCTGCATCTAATACGGCTCTGGACATAATTTAGAGATAGAAAAAAGAAATAAATATGTATTTAGTTTTTGTAAATAATACACTTTTTGTTTTCAATCTCCGTAAAAATAAATTTTTGTTTCTAGTCTATACAAATATATTTTTTTGTTTAAAGTCTTTACAAAATTTATTCATATTTTAATCGATCTCTGGGTAAAATATTTGATGTTAATCTCTCTAAATAAGGACTAAAATGAATATTTATAGAGACCGACTAGAATGTGGTATATTTGCAAGGCAAAAAAATATTATTAGTGACTTAAACTAAAGATAGATTAAAAAAATAAAAAATAAAACTTTGGCTTTAAGTCATTCATCCCTAAATTTTGTGATGAATTTCATATTTTTCTTCTCTAATTTTCCCTAGCAAATTAGATTATTTTTTCTAATCATTTTTTTTAGTAGTTATTATTATATGATAATATAATTAAGGATGAATAATTTTATCAAAAAATAAATAAAATTAAGGTTGAATAGATGCATACCTTGGCACTAATAGAGTAGAATACCAAAGGGTCAATGGTAGTGACATTGAGATGAAGGATAGTGAGGAAGAGTGTTTGAAAACCAGCCACCAATTTTGTTAGTTGTCCTGTTCTTCTCCTAGTGAGAATTCTAAGATTTGCATGAGTCTCGATTAATGTAACCTCGATATCAGCTATGGCAGCTTTGGTCTTTGATGTGTATTTGTTAGGATTTTGGGACCATGTGTATTGAGGATACACAAAAAATTGTGCAAAAGGTGGTCTTATCATGAGTTTTGAAATGGATGTGTCGTCTTCATTGCTTTGTGCTACTTCTTGTTGTAATAGTTGTAGCTTTTTAGCTTCAAGTGATTGTAATAGGTGTTCTAGCTCCTTTACAAACTCTATGGCACCTCCTACTATTGAGGCTTGGTCACCCTAAAACAAAAAACAATTGCATATTATTAATTGAAACTAATAATTTCATTGAGAACATGTAAGAGAACATTTTTTGTATATCAAGGTTTTCCAATGGCAAGTATGTTTGTAAAACATGCATGTTTGATTTAAAAAGTTTGAAAATATGCTACCCCGATTTGAAGTGCAACAGTAACGTTTTCAATATGTTTGAGAATTGAGACCGCATCAATTACATTTAACTGTAATTTTACATAATATCAATTAAAGATCACAATGCAGGCCCAAAATGTGAACGCAATTGTGATTTAAAATTTTGTCAATCAAATTCTTAACTCTTCAATCATCAACCTTATACAACTTTTTGGTGTCTCTTTTTTAACCAATTATTTCTCTCATCTAAATAATTTTATTTTAATTATCAATTATTCTCTTAAATACACTAAATTTACTAATCTCCCGAATATGAAAGCTAGAGAGTTCATTTTCACAATCTAGGCTTAGCAGTGCTTCCTTGCTTTACCTTACAAAAAAAGGGAAAAAAAAAAGTCTAGTATTAAGAACAATAATATCCTTTGACACCTATGACATAGCATAGATTGAGATTGGCACCTCATTGATAGTCATAAAGTTTTAAAAATTGTTTTATTTTATTGCATTCCTAAGCTCAGCATATCTAAGAAGGGAATCTCCTCATCTTTGCTATTAAGGGAAATAACATATAATCACTATACTCTCAAATACAAGATAAAATATATCAATAAAATAGATACATTTATTCAAATTTTAGACCAAATATATTAAACTCTGTATTTTTATATTCAAGATCAAATGAAGTATAAAGTATCTATGATATATGAAAAATCCCAACAACATATGAAATACAATCTTAATGAATTAAAGGGCATATTCAGATCAACAATAATTTCGACAAAATCACATTGATTAAATCTACATTTTAAAACTTTAACAAAATTACAATGTCACCGTAATTTTGTGAGTTAATGGTGGATCCAAATATGCACAAATAAAGAGAAAGAGAATGAAAAAAAAAAGTGAAACAAAACAAACCCTTTGGACATAAGATTCAGGCATGAGTGAACGAAGTACAGCAAGATGTTCATTCATCTGTTTCCTACGATTTCTCTCAACAGTAATGTGAGTGATTCTCTGTGTCTCTGCCTCTTCTTTGTTCTTACAAACTCTTGGTTTCCTTCTCCTCTTTTTTCTCCCTTGCATCATTTGTTTGCTATTTCCAATTCTTTCTTCTTCTTCTTCTTCTTCATCATCATTCTCTCTAGAACATTGCCGTTTTCTGTTCTTCATCATCACATCATAGTTACTGTTGTTATGATCAAATGCAACCTCATTGTTCATTCTATTTTCCAAGAAACAAATATTATTATGAGACTCTGTTGTTGTAGTACTAAATGGAGTTGCTGAAATTGTGTCATAGATAATGAAGTTTGAAAAATCATTATTAGATGATGAAAGAGTTTCTAAAGCCATTGTAAAAACACAAGAATTAATCTTCAATCTTCATGTATTCATTTATAGCAAAAAATGTTGATGCATATTTTTGAAGAGAAAAAGGTGAAATATTGGAAAAAGGGTAAGTAATATAAGCAGAGCACGTGAGAAGGTGCAGAAAAAGGTGAAGTGCTTTTCAGGAATCAGAAAGGTGTGTTAGTGTAGTAGTAAAACGAAAATACACTTATCCTTTTGATTTGCTTTGGTTTCTTCCCTTGTTAATTTCGTAGATTCTGTCACACCCTTATGACAATGGAGAGAGAGAGAGAGAGGAAAAGGGTGGACCCAAATCTATATAGAAATATGCAAAAAAACAACATAACAAGCTGTGTAATAGGTACTCTTCCCATTCAAATCTGTGTTGGGCTTTGTAGGAAATGAATGACTCACGTACCTAAGATTCTCTTATAAATTATTAATTAATAATTTAGTTAAGTTCAGGGTAAGAGTGATTTTTCTTTTTCTTAACCTCCTACTCTTAAATACTTTAATAATTTAAAGTTTGATAGGACGATAACTAAAATTTATATAGAGATTATTTCGTTAGAATTTAAATTTAACTTTTTGTCTTTAATGTAGTTCATTAATCATTTGATTAGATAAAGAGTATTGTAATCAATTGATTAAATTTATATAGTTAAAAAATTTCAATTAAACATGAATTGATTAAAATACTCGAAATGAAATCTTGATCAGAATAATCATTAATCAAATTTTATTTATCTTGTGATTGAATTTGATATTATCAAAAACTCTTTCTCCCAAACTAATATGATAAGAAAAAAAAAGACGCATACTATTGCATGTACGTGAGATACACGTGGCAGTACTGTATCCTACATGTAAAGGCATATCAACAATTTTGGTTGTTGTTTATAATCTTCCGGTAGATATTGATTCAGGTAGTAGTTAAGATTTAGTCCAGTTGAGTTTGAGGGTAAATAATTCCAAAATAGTTGAGAAGCTTTGATCCATTTAGGTTTAATAGTTTTTTGGACATATGAACCAACCAATTTGGTCACTAAGTGGAATTTTAGGAGATTTTCGTTTTTAAAGTTAATCTTAAAAACAATATATGTTTGAATAAAATAAAATTAAGTTGGCTTTTCCCTTATTTTAAAAATTATTTTTTCTTAGAATTCAAATCACAAAAATAGATTTTATAATTTTTGTTTTTTCTTAAAAAACATTTCTTCATTTAGATTCAATAAATATAGTATGGTAATGACTTCTTTTTCATTTACAAAGAGCAACGCAGCCCCTACTAGTATACCCTTTGAAGCGGCGATATTCCATTTATTACTTCAATGGTTGTAATTTAATTGTAAAATGGGCTACACTAACTTACCTAGATACTTTCTTTGATGCCAAACCGTATAGAAACACTGTGGCGGCTTGGACCACAACCTACTTTACAACAACCAAAATCTTTCAAACTCACCTCTTTCAAACACGTGACATCGCAAAGTACACAACTTTTTCCTCATATATCCCTCTATATATCTATGACTTTAATCCTTAAATAAAAATTTACTTAACATTACTTAAACCTAGCGATTAGAACTATAATTATAACAATTACTCAATATTCATCTTGGTTTAAGAATTTCTACAGTCAACTTATGCATGTTTATTTCTCTCTTCCATTAAAAAACACACCTCTCAAAAACAAGTAGCTTGGTGAAAAATACCTCACTCATAAACATATTTTCATATCATATTTTATATAATGTGAGACTTTTAATATATCTCTCTCAAAATGCTCATTTAAAACAGATAAATAATAAACTCTAATATCATTTTGAAATTAAAGTTTGACTTAATTCAGTATTACAAAATCACCTTATAAAAAGATATTTATAATAAAATAGATGTATTTATAAAAGATATTTTTATAAAAGCTGTCTCTCATTTTCAGATCATATCTTTTATTCATAGTATTATAATCAATACCGATGTGGTGCTCTTGTGTATATAGCTCTGCCTCGGTGTGTATGTTTTTTATATAAAAAATTGGGGATATTACAAACACAAGAATTTAGACTTATGTGACAATGAGGACACACGAAAGGACAGAATTGGAGCTAGGACCATGGTCCAATCTGTCAGACTCTGCTGTATTAACCATGTGACTGCATGTAAGCTACCCCTTCTCGAAAAAGCACATAGGCAGCATGCAGGTCCGCATCACTTCACCTATACTCATATCAGAGATCCCCACCCATAATTCATTTTCATCCTTTCTTTCCCCCTTCTTTCTGTCTCATGCTTCTTTTAACCCTTTCCTCCTTTCACTGTTTCACAGTAGAATATGAAAATACTAAAGGGAAATCACCTATGAAACACGGATAACACCAGATACAATATTGATACTGACACATTGACATCGCTAATAATTTAAGAAAATGATTTAATTGAATATAATTAATATGTCAATGCTGGACACCAAAATACACATTCGATTAGAAGTGTCTAAGCTTACATAGAAAACTACATACCAACTGAGCATGAAAATGAAGCATAGCAAACATACATAAACACCAAAGTAGGAGTTGTAACTTGTAAGTTGCATTATTTCTTAGTGGTCAATCACTTTCCAGACTGAAATAGGATACAATTACATGTGCAGGGAAAATTAATCCCTTTTTGTAGTCAACGAGATGATTATTTGTCCTTAATATGAAGTGTCATTAAGATAAGATTTGTCCTTTTACTGCCAACCATAATTGCCACACGAGTTCTAGATTCAACTATGATGAATTAAAAAAAATCTTATATTTATAAAAAAACCAGGGATAAGAATACAACAGATTAGTACACAATATCAAATATAGTTGCTTCACCAAAATTTGAACTTTATTCCAAAATAATCTGCAATTCCAATCACAGTTGATAAAACATAAGAATAGATAAGCATGATAAAAAGAGCTGTTGTTGATGACGCCGAAAGGGTATCAACAGACAAGTTTACCAATCCAGTGAGGATATTTGCCTGCATTAAATTATTTGAGGAAATTATAAATGAATCTAGATAGAGAAGGCATATATGATAATCACTAGATGAAATTATATTATTCACCAGAAGAAATGTAGCCAGTAAGTTCTGATTCAATGCTTCTTCAAGTATTGAAGTTTTACGTCCAGGAATAAGATCGGCCAGTGTTAGAATTGATATTAGCTGAAAAATGAGAGACATCCAGATTAAATACTCAAGTCAAATCCAAAATCAGATGCCAAATTAGCAATGACATTGTTGGGTATACCTCAAGAGTGTCATGCTGCGAAATTAAGATTATGGTACTGATTGAGAAACGCATGGGATTAAACTTTGATCAAGTTTCTTGTCCAAGTTTACAAATCAATGACTTGATATATTTTATTTCTAACATTTAAATAGCCTCCATTAAGAATAAGTTTTTGAGGTAGAATAAATAAATTATAGAAGTCATTGTTTGATTTGAAAACTGAACGACAACAATGATATAAGAAACTAATCTATGTTTTTGCAAATCAAACGAGTCGTTGCTGCATTAAGTATGTCAGATTATTTCAAATATATTCAATTGCATAAAAATAAATTTAAGCACTAATCAAGATAGAGCCAACAACCTCGTCAAAAAAAAAATAAAAAAGATAGAACCAACAAAAGAATCATTAAGTGACAACCACAATATAAGCTACAAAGCCATCACACTATGTTAGACACTGATCCAATGAACAGAACAGAAGTGAAAGTGAGAGTGAGAGTGAGAGTGAGAGTGACTGACCTGTAGATTGTCAGCCAACACCATAGTAACATATGGCAGGTTGCACTGCACAAAGTATCAACAATTACAGTAGTTAGTTTTCATCCATTGATGCCAAAAGAAAGCCCTTACGAGTAAGAAACTATAACATTGTGAGACATACCGTTCTCCGTGAAATTCTTTCCACATGCCTATCTAGAATCACGGTTAATGACCTGACACAGGCGTCAAGAAAAAGGTATAAGTTCAATTCAGTGGACTTCTTTCGAAAGAATAAATAAGTTTGGGCTTAAGCTTTTACCAAAACAGGATTGACAGAACCCAAACTCTCGTCCGGAACCACCTGCTACTTCTAAATGCAGACGAATGGCTTCCAAAGATAAGATAGTTTCCTAAATGGACACCAATAAGGTACATACCCCAATATCCTATAGACAAAACAAGATATTTGTAACAAATACTATGTATCATAAGTAAAATGGTTAGAAATATTTCCCAATGAAATTACAGGCTCAATTAATTTATCAGAAGTGAAATTAAATCATGATTGAACAATGCAAGGTGCAATTCTTACCAAATATGCTAAAAATCCCCTCCTTGTTTTGACTTATGATATCCGTTCCTCTTTCATTAGAAAGCAAATAATGATTTAAACCATGCATCAAACTGAACTGGTACCCTTGGAAACATAAGATTGAATTTATAAGAAAACCATATTTCAAAAACCATGACATAAGGATAAGACAAAAAAAGTACCTACTAGGATAAATGATCCAAAAACTCCAGAATATTGTGGGGGAATATTAATAAAGGATGTAAGGATCGAGATAGCAGCAAGTGTGAAGAAGAAATTCCAATGCACGCCATATTCACTCATATGCACCTATTTAAAGGAAAAATGATTATTGGCTTCATTGAGAGCATCATGAATTAGTCAATTATAGCTCAATTTGTAAAAGAGCAAGTGACCTAAAGAATGAGAAGGAAAACATATTACTGGCTTCCTTAAGAATGACTTTGAATTCGAAGCCTACAAAATCGATTTTCGCCAAAGTTAGATATGTGTTGCTGCTAAAGAAAGTACCTTGGGACAGTAAAATTCTCCGATTAGTGTCAATAAGAATCTTATCCAAACACGCTTTAAGAAACTAACTGACACTTATTTTGGGAGAGGGAGAAGACAATTAGAACCAAGACAATCCTATATGTTAAATGAGACTCGTGAATGTGAGGCACTCAGCGACTAAACTATCCCACAAGTAACCACAGCTTTCAAGAAGCGCCTCCATAGAATTTTATCCCAACATGCTTTAAGAAATTAGGCAATTAAACTCAAACAATCCTATATGTTAAATGAGACTCTTGAATGTGGGTACTCACTGATTAAACTATCCCACGAGTAACCACATAGCTTTCTAGAAAAACCTCTATGTGACCTCTCTTTTTTATTCTTTAAATTTTTTTCAAAATTCAAATGAGTGCCTTTCTCAGTTTTCTTTTCCTAATTATTCCCTAATATATCAATATATCGAAGTCAAATAAAAACAAAGTATCCCCATAACAAATTCAAAATGGTCCATTTGTAACTGTGTCTGACTTTCCTAGTAAACATATAATGTAATCAATTATGATAACATATATAAAATATCAAGCCTGCTGAGCGCTGATTACTGGAGCATTTCACAAATCTTAGTCTAAAATCTTATAGTCTCAGTTGTCTAAACTTGTATAGTTTCAACTCTACGAAGACCTACCACTAGAGTATTAATGAAATGAAATTATCCTGCACAGCATAATACAATCAAGATGATCACTTCGGATGCTAAGTGAATTGTTTTTATAAAAGAAGCCTCACTCATTTTATCATGCATTGCATCAGAACTATTATCTGTATTCTGTAGTCTTCGAGAAGAACTGTCTTATAACTTAATTATCCAAAACACATTGGTTATTGTACTTGTTAAATTAAAGATGCAGTATAAGCAAATGCATGTCAAAATTTTGTTGACACAGAAATTTTTAAGAATCTCAATGAATATGATCCTACCTGATAATCCACACCAGTTGTTGTAACAAGACGAAAAAATCCTAAGAGGATAAGTGGACTAGATGAAACTATTGCAGTCTTCCAGTTTCTGAAGCAAATAACGAAATGATGTAATTAGACAAATGTATAATGCAAAATATTTGTGCTAGTTCATTTAAAAAGAAATCAATGCCATTAGAGAGCATGTAAATACAATTAGGAAAGCAGCAATTTAATTTTCAAAGCCTGCCAGCATGTTCATGTTATTTGCCCACTGTATGAGCTTGTCAAAAATTCCCCAACACACTTACTTAAAAAAACATGATTTTTCAAAAACAACAAAAAAAGGCATTTCTACATCTATGTAAACACGAATCTTCTATTTCAGTAAACATACAAACACAACTAATTTCCAAGGATTCATTTTGTAAACATACTTACACAGACGCAATATTCCGTGCTTGCCGAGAAACAAATGAATTTGCTAAAACAAATGCTCCAACTCCAAGATCCATCTGCAAGGAAAAAGTAATCTCAAATCTCAGCAGAACAATCAAAATATTGACTATACCCCTAGTTAACAGCATAAAAAGGCCAATCTGATAGTAATAGTATGTACAAATCACAATCTATAAAACAGTTGGAGAGGAAGAGAGAAACTGAGATCAATATTGAAACTTCACATGATCAACAAATACAAGTAATTTATATATTAAAGAAAAACCATTCTCTCTCTCCAACCCATTCCCTTTTCTCTATGTAATTTAGTATACAGATTTATCAACAGAAGTGCACTATAGTTGAGGACTAGAAACCCTCCAATGTCAAAGCAAAATACTTTTAAAAATACTTTTGCAATATCTTAAACCATTTCTTTTCAATGATAACCAGAAATATATTCCATGAGAAATTATCTGATATCATTTTATATGTCAAACTTAATATACATTCATGAAATGGGAATTTGACCCTCAAAATTACAAAATTCGATCAATCACTCTGCTGTTGGGTAAAGTGTTGGATTAAGAAGCAAATAAAATATTTATATGAAACTTTCCAACATTCTTTATGTGAAACATGTCTTTCAAATTTTCCCTTTTCTTTCGAATTTAGAACTGTCAAAGAATCCTACCAAACTAGCTCCATATGTTTCAGTCTTCGCATATCTTCTAGGAAATATTCTGAAATCAACAGCCAAGATGCACAAGACAGTTATAATCATCTGCAAAAGTAATTTTATCAACATAATAGCATGTTAAGATCAAAACAATGGAATAAAGAATTCTTTGGTCTCACTTCATACCACAATAACTCTGTACGAAGTAATATATGCCCTAAGAGAATTGGGATCTCCTAAATCAGGAGATGAACCACCAGGCCTGCAGTTAAGTGTATGAAAGTCAGCGATTACTCTGCTTCAAAATTTGGCGTGTGTGAAACTTTTGGCCAAAATTATTTTTGTCATAAAAGTCGAAATGCTTTTAAGAAGTTAGCTAAACAAAATCAAACGATTACCTCTTTACAGCAATATAAAGCAATGTTAAGATTGTGAACAAACTTGCCAAGATATAGCTCCAGTCACCAAGTACCTGTCACCAAGTTCGTTGAAGCAATTACAAAACAAAATGACTGGAATTTAATTAAACAAACCTAGGGCCAGTATACTTCTGGCGTTTCCTGTTTCCAATAACCATTAGAGAAGTCATTATAGAAGATTTTGAAAATGTATTTTAAAAACAAGTTGAATATTTTTTAAAATTCTGAAAAATTTCAAAACATTGTTTTCAGCGTTTCTGGAAATGCATTCTCTCTAATTAGCTTCTATCTTCTCTCTATCACGATTAAAAATGAAAATTCATTGATGTCACCACCCCACAACAAAAAAGGAAGGCAACTTTCAAGCCCAACATTTTCTATTTGCTAGCAAAACATTTGATGCTGCTGGAGACACTTACAGTGAAAAATAAGAGCATAGGAACAACGATGACAAGAAAATCTAGAGTCAATGTAGCTAGGTAAGCTTTGAAACTCCTATGCTCAAATGATGCATCGTCGTTTTTCTTCTTCAAGGAGTCACCTATAAGAGAAAGAGCAAAAAACAAGATTAAAAAAAAACAAAAAAACATGATATCTACATCATGGACCATGCTTCTCTAAAGTGAGAATCCACTTTAGAGAGGAAAGCGAGTAATATCAACCATTGATAAATAAATTAACGACTGATGTTATATGCACATTCATACCAAATCATGGTATTAGGTTCCTCTAAAAAGTGATCAACTCATTTTAGATAATAAAGTGAGTAATATTAATCATTGAAAAACAAATCAATGTTTGATATTATAAGCACGTGCATGACCAATCATAGTTGGTTACGATATGAACCTTTGATTTACTCACTTTTCTAACTTCTCACTGTAGAAGAGTCAAATCCAAAATCATGGGTGGTTAAAATATCAATCCTTGATTTTCTCACTTTACTATTTATTCACTATAGAGGAGTCAAATCTTCTACATCGTGTATATGATAAGCTAAACTGAGCTAGCAATGAAGCAAAGAAGAGATTCAAAGGCCAAAGGGATTCTTTTTCTTTTTTTTCTAAAATCAAGGCCAAAGGGATTCAGTTTCAAACCATAATGATCAAGCACAAAATTCCCCATACAGAATTACAATTAAACTTTGTACAACCAACACTTCTTGTCGAAGGCGTGTTAGGGTGTCCGACACCGACACGATGATTACATTCATTTTCTTACATTATTATTGGTGTCAGTGTCAGGCATTCGTACTTCATAGCAATTAAATATTACTATTGAGCATATGACAATAAATAAAAACGTTGGATTTGAGTAACACTATACTAACTAACCAAAATAGTTGTATATTAAAAAAATTGAGAAAGAAACAATTATAAGAATTTGAAAATTGAAACTGCAAAACTGAAGAGTTGTAAAGGACTAACCATTTATGGGAATGGAGGTGAAGGAGTGACGAATAAGAACCAGAATCTGTAAGAGAAACAGAAAATAAACATTGATCAAAATTTCATATTACATTTAACATTATGATCTAAAATTTACAATTCACTCACAGGGATAATTACTGTAAGAGCTACGAGTTCGAGCAAAGAGGATCCGGTCAAATTGCTAACGAATCTGCAAAATTAAGAGAAAAAGAAAGAGGGTTTAATAATGAAAAATTGAATATTAATTGTTATGATTAAGAGATTACGGAAAGGAAGAGAGAGTAACTGTTCTTTGAGTAGCTTGTTGGGGTTGAAGGAGGGTTTGGGCAGAGGAGCATCCATGGTTTGGGTGCATCGGTCGAGCACGGAAGCGGAGAAAGAACAATAAGGTTTTTTAGTTACTTACACGAAAATATTCATTTCCCAAGTGATTTTGGTAAATAGTAATGGTAATGGATTTCATTCTCATAATCAATTATAAAGCTACAAGCACTTCATTTTCTTAAATGAAGTTTTCTTGCTGTCAAAAATAAAATATTGGCAACTATTTGGCAAGTGTACTAAGTATTAACGATGATAAGTAAAATAATTTTTATATAAAATGTTATTAATTTAACTACAAAGTAAATAACACTTAGATAAGTAAAAAGTTTATGATTGGTTTAAAGAATCGAACAAACGTAAAATTAAATAGAGAAAATTCTATAAGAGAAAAACAATTAGGAAATTTGAATCACCTCATTTTCACTCTGCAATTATTGATTCTCTATATTAACAATCTAACTTATTTGTTTACGTAAAATTAACAAACTAGATTAAGACCAATTAAATGGCTCAAAATTCCTTTTTTACAACAATGAATCATAATTCATTAGATGATCAAACTTGTTATTTAAAGCATACACGAACATTAATTTCTTAGTCACATGTTAATATTTTATATATCTATAACAATATTGAAACATGAACATATATTTTGGTTCCGGTGATTATAGTTTATTTTTCGATATCGATATAATACTTAAGATCAATTCTATGGTGATCAAGCACAGAAAAACATTAAGAACTAAAATATATCACTAATCAAATATGTTGTAATTGCATAAATAACATATGAAAACCAAAATTACATAGATTCAAAGAGGTTCGTCTAATCTTTAATAAATGAGAAAATTAGTTCATAATTAAGAACATAGTAACAATAAAGAAGATGAAATTACACATAAGAAAAATGAAACGAATCTTCACTTCTTGTTTCCAAGAGTGAAATGTTCAAGTTCCTAGCCTCCAATATGTGTCCAATATAATCTCCAATGTCTCCTAGGTCAGAACACTAGCAAAATATGTGTTTTTAACTGAAATAGGGCTTTAGGATGCGTGCTAGTGCATTGCATTGATTTTGGATGCATTGCTACGATTTTGGGTATATTGCTCTACTCTGGACGCACTGTAGTGTATGGTTGGGCACAATGTGCTGCCCTGGGCTGAATTCACGATGCGCACTGCAATGTTAAATAAACTCTTTTGTTCTTCCAGAATTGATGTTAGGTTTCATGTGCAACTAATTTGACTCCATTTGGACATCTATTACTGTAGATATGATTAAAATATTGCACATGGATCATATTGTATTTCACCAAAATTTTACACTGCGCTAAACTAGTGAAACAAAACAAAACTATACAAAATAGCTAATTAATCGTGAAAATGAAAGCATAAACACCTGATTATATTAAATGTCCATTTATTCAAAATAACTCCTATTCAAATATTAAATTGAAAGAAATAAACTAAACAATTGACTAAAAATGACTCTAATAATAACAACTATTGAAGGTTCATAAAATACCATCTAACATATCATATAACTATAAGTAAATTCGCAACATAATTAATAATATCATAAACTATTTAGTTTGGAGGATTTTTTGGTTATAAAAGTAAACATATTTTTTTAAGCCTAAAGCTTTTGCTTTATTGGCTTGGCCTTTTGGCCGACCTTGCCTACACTTTTTGGGTTAGCTTTTATTCCTCATTTTATTAAGTTGAACATGGGGAACTTATTAGCTCTAATTCCATCATGCATTTTTCTAGATTAAGCCTCATGTTGTAGTGTTGAACTTCATTGAACACGACCTTGGAGTCAGACTCATGGTTCGTCTCCTCGGCATATTTAATGATTATGTCGTCCATGTACAGCTCTAACATATCCCTAATATGCCCCTTGAAGGTTTTGTTTATCATCCTATGTTTGTTTATACCAACATTCGTAAGGTGTATACAATCTTTCGTATTGTGTCCACTACTTCGGTGGAACTTACAATACTTAATCTCGTTCATTCCCAACTTTTCTTTCAATTGTTGGAGAACTAGAACTCTTCCTCTTTGAACTTGGTACTAGCGCATTCGTTGAGGATGCGCTTCTTTGTGACGCTCAAGTGAGTGCATTCAGAAAACCTTCTCAGTGGACCTCGACCTTTTTCTCTAGATTTGTCATCCTGATATTGGACTTATCCATAGCTCATACTCTTCGAGTTTTTGCAGCATTTACCTTTTCTTCATACTAGATATAGGTTTGAGCTTCTTTTAGTAGATTGTTCAAATTCTTTAGATCTTTTTGGGCAATTTTCTTGGCGAGCTCGTTTCCTTTTTGGAGTCCTTGTTCCAAAAGGTACATCTTCATTTTCTTGTCAACTTCATAACCTTTCACTTGAACGGCTTCCTTAGTGAACCTATCAATGTATTCCCCAATTATTCATCTTTCTCTTAGAATATGTAGCCTAAACTGCGACAACTTTTGGCTTCTTTCTGGATTTCATGAAGTAGTGGCGAATCCAGGATCATGACTCAGGGGGTGCAAGTTTTTTACTTTAATGAATATTTATAATATTGGCTCCCTCCTAAAATTAGTGGCACATCTGACATCTCACAAAGTTTAAGAAAATATGATAAATGAAAGAGAGAAAGCAATAATTTTACCAAATTATAATTAACTATTGTTGTATTCCAATTATCGTAAATGTAATGTGAGAGAATAATAGATTTGGAGTATTGTACACAATATTAATTAGAGGATACAATGCAAAATAGAAATTAAAATTACAATCGAAACTTAAAGCAAATAGTCTTTTTAAGACAAATTAATTTTGCAAATGTAACAGTTATTTTGGAACGGGTGGAATAATATATAATATCTATGTTCCTAACTATAATTTTTTTTACATATATTAAAAAAATATGTACTCAATTTAATGTGAAGATGTTACTAAAATATCCTTTATATGTGAACTTTTTATTTTGCAAGATAAATTAGTATTATAAATAAGGAATGTGTTTGAAATAAATAATTGCGTCTAATAACTCAAAAAGATACTTATATTTAGAGCAAATTAATTTGTAAATTGATATTGATAATTAGGAACAAAGGTTTTTGTTTACTCAAGAGAACAAATATTTTATTTATATTATGTTTGATATTCAATTTTGAATTATGATGTCTATAAATATTAAATGCGGGACAAAATCAACACCACTTTTGCAATTCATAAATTAATTAATAAATACAGTTGAAGTAGAGCAAAGGAAAATAAACGATCACCCAGATGTGCAAGGGTTGAGAGTGAGAGTGCAACGGTTCAAGACTTAATATTGAAGGTGTGCAAAATTAATTAAATTTAATATAATGGGTGTAATTTTATAAAATTGAGGGAATGCAAATGCACACCCTGGCCCTAAGTGGGTCCGCCCCTATCATTATAATGGGAGCAATGAGCCGACTATATGGTTCTCCTCATGAATCAACGAATTTTTGTTCAAGCCCTTGAATTAGGTCTATGCTCCACTCTTCAATGTCAACACAAAAAGTTTACACTTAATCAAACCTCGTACTCCACAATAGGTTAGAACAACATCTACATTCTCCATATGCTCACCAGTATATGTGGTTTCGTCATAAATGTCTATATGTTGAGGTTTCACCTCTGAACTTTGAATCGGATATGTGTATCCTTTTCGTAAATGAACCATGGCGAGGGAAGTCTTCATCATACTCACCAGAACAATCGAACTGTGACCTTGAATGATGCCTACGACGGGTGATGCTGGAGAGAGTTGTTGTTTCTCTGTCCCTGACGCAAGAGGGACTATCCTCCACACAACGTTGGGGATTCTTTATAGACAGATCACAACGGATGCGGCAACGAGAAAGTGAATGAGACTTGCTCTGACGATGGAAGGATTTGACGATTTATTTAATAAGACTTTCATGTGGCTGATGTTAAATCTCCATACTAGTCACGATAGTTGATGAAGTCTTGTTCTAGTATTCTCAATGTGGTCCCTGAGAATATAAATATTTTAATTTAGTCTTTGAATCTGGAAAACATTTCTCAAATTTATACGTATGTGAATGTCTATTACTGATGTTGTGAATGGTGATGATGTGTTCGTCAAGAATATTATTGGTCGTCCTTATCATAGAGAGAAGAATTCAAAATATTTGAAAGTGTAAAATAAAGATGACAGATTATGTGTCTTTTCTTCTCCTTGTTAATATTGTGAAGAGAACATTCATTCCTCGTTGTTCACTGTGAAGTGGTGGAAATGTACTTGTTGTTCACTCTTCATATTCCATTCCACTTTTGTGTAAAAATACTTTTTAACAATAGCAATAGTTTTAAGCGAATATAATTTTCACAAGAAATGAGGGTTCGAACTGTGATCCTTTAAAATATGCACTTTAATATTATTTCTTAAAATAAAACTTGAGAATGTTAGATCAGTATGATGAACTTACTTGTGTTCTGAGAAGGTTCAAGAACAAAGTTATATTTCAAGTTGATAGTGGTGTGATTTAGTTGAATATTAGAATAATCAAAGATAAAGGTAAGAAAATCACACACAAAAAATCATGGTTCACCCAACGTGGGCTAATCCAGTCATTGCAACTTGTGAGATTTTCACTAGTAAATAGAGCAACCACTCAACTTAATCTTCTTCCTTTAGTCACACTTGACTATACTTGTATTTTCTTAGACTCGATAGGCTTACACAAATCATTCAAGTTTTCTCTCAACTAGACAATACTTACAACATGTCACTCAAATTTTCCTTCAACTAGACAAACTTGATGATGTTTACAATAAGATGATAATGATGATTTGTTTTGGATATGATCACAACACTATTATTGAAATAGGTTGAACTAAGACCATACTCAAGTTTGATCCTAAAATCTTTGACAAAGAGTAGTAGTGTATTTCTTGGTAATTGAAGAGACCGTTGATAGTTTTGCACTTAAGAAAGTAAAATATGTTTGATTGTAGTGTCTTGGAGATTGCAGCTTAAATCACCTTATATTTATAGACTTGGGAAAGCTCTTTGTTGCTGTAAAGGACACATATAAAAGTTGGGCACATGTCTCAAAGTGTTAGAGTATGTTGCTTAAACGTCATCTGCAATCTGAGTAAACGACCTCTTATTTCTTGGTAATCACCCTCTTCTTTAAGGATGTTTATGGTCATCCTCTACTTTGTATGAATATGTCATCATCAGTGTGAAGACACCCTTTTCTGTTATGAACATGATATGTGAGCTTGATCATCCTTTTGACACCTTGAGACAACATGTCATAAGATGTAAAGTACGGCGTGTGAGCTTGCAATGAGTTGTCCTTTGACCTTGCAGTGCAAAACATTCTCTTTTCAATGTCTGAATGTCCTCAACTTTGAAGAACATGCATGAGTATGATTGTAAAACATAATCAATTTTTTTTTATAAAGAATAGATTTGTTGTTGCACACGTGAACATTGTTAGTTTGTCCCTTTCAAAAGATTTCTTTTGTTCTTTGTGTTATATAAGAATATTCTTTTGTACTATGGCCCACATTCTTTTTGTTTGTTCGATAAAAGAAATATTCATTTTGCCATTTATGTCTTAATTGTCATCAATGAATATCCTCAGTTTTTCAATTAATAAAACTAATGATGAACACTTCTAGTTTTGAGAATGATGAATATGCTCATAGATTGGTATATTTCAAAAACTTGATTAAGCTTCACAAAAACATGTCTTATGATTAATACACTCAAGAGCACATATTAAATCACTTAATAAAATTAGAATTAATTAGATCATTGTCTAATTAAAATTTGTTATCATTAAAACATCTTTATTAAAGAATTTTACCTCAACATAGTAATCATTTTGATTTCAACTTGTTTGATTAATATGGTGGCCGTTTTTTCATTTTCTTTCATTGGATGGTTTTTTCAAAAACAAAAATTATGATGCTAATGAAATTTGTATTTGTACAGTGTGCTAATAAAGTTTGAAGACTTCCTAATTAAAAGTCTTTGATTTTTTTTGTGAAGACATTGATAAAACCCTCTTTTAGTACTAGTGTTTAAACTTTAGGATGTGAAACAATTGTTTTATACAGTGCATAATATGAAGGTGCAAACACGAGAAAGGGGGTTGAATTGTGTTTAAAATTTATGATGTGAAACAATTGTTTTATACAGTGCATAACATGAAGATGCAAACACGAGAAAAAGAGGAGGTGATTTGTGTTTGACTAAGTTGATAATTTTTTTATTATTTGATTAAATTGGTTCAGACTTGATAATTTACTTGGAATAGAAGCAATAAAAAAACTAAGGAGTAAAGGAATAAAGTGACACAAGTCATTTATTCTGGTTCACCACTAACTTGGTTACATCTAGTCCTTTCACTCAAAAGGATTTAAACCACCAATTCAACAATTTGAATTACAAAGCATCTGACCCTCCAATCTAGTCTTCTCAAACATCATGACAACCCCAGACTTTTGAGGAACATACTCACACCTTGACTCTACCATCCAAGTCTTCTCCACACAATCTGACAACCCCAGATTGTTGAAGGCACACTAACACCACTATCGAGTTTGAATACAAAGGTTTGGAACTTGAGTAGTTCTTCTAACAAGCTGATTATAACAATGACTATCACACTCTTAGAAAAACACTAAGAAAATATTACCCATTCGAACGAGTGTTTCTCTTTTTGAACTCTCAAATGAATTTGGAATTTTGAGCTTGAGTTCTTCTACTCTTTTATGATTTTTCGATGATCTTCTTCTTCTTCTTCAGCCTTGAGTATCTATTTATAGATAAGATTAGGGCTTCAATTTAGTCCTTGTTTAACTCTGAATTGTATCTTCATTCCTAGCTTGGTCAACAATGATCTTATTCAAAAATAATTATGAACAAGATGCTTTTTGACAATATGTTCTTTATTCAATTCTTTATTTCTAAATCCAATCTGATCAGTTCTTCTAGATTGATTATGTTTGTATTTTGTTCAGATTGAGTTTGTAAATTCTTCAGATTGATATTTTTCATATTTTGTTCAGATTGAGTTTGTAAATTTTTCAGATTGATATTGTTTGTATTTTGTTAAAATTGAGTCTGTAAATTTTTCAGATGAAACTTTCTTCCTATTGTTTGCTTTGCTCTGGGTGGGATCATAGTGTTGGACCGGTTCTTGAACTTGCACAAGTAGGAATATGACAACATCCAATTTAGTATTTTGGCATATGTCAAAGTCTGAATCATATCTTTGCAAATAATGAATGCATCTTCTTGTGAGTGTTTCTTCTTGTAAATAGTTCTTGATCATATCTTCTTGCAGATAAATCTTGATCAAATATTTTTGTAAATGATTCATATCTTCTTGTGATAAATCTTGATTAAATCTTCTCGTAAATAATTCATATCTTCTTGTAGTAAATCTTGATCAAATATTCTTGTTAATAATTCATATCTTGTCATAAATTTTGATCAAATCTTCTCATAAATAATTCATATCTTATTGTTGATAAGATGTTGATCATATCTTCTTCAAATCTTGTCATATCTTTTTTTCAATTTGGTCAAAGATTTTCTTCAATTATAAATCTGAATTAAATCTTATTTTAGATTGTCTTCAAAAATATGAATCTTCTGTCATACTTTGTGAAGTCAAATATATTTTTCTCATAAAATACTTTTGTTAACATCAAAACTCTAAGTATAAAATCAACTTGGTTCCAACAATCTCCCTCTTTTTGATGACAAAACTGTATTTTTGATAACAACTTTTCTTTTAAATACTTTGATTCTCCCTTACTTAAAGCTCCCCCTAAGTCTAAGTATTTTTCTAAGTATTTTTTCTCCTCACATCATCAAACATCTTTCTCCTCCTTTTGTCACAGACAAAAAAACTAGAACGTGAAACTTGCTTTTTTTTTTTAATTTTCCATTTTTTATAATAGAATGAAAATAACATAAACATAAAACATAAAATTTATCCTAAGTATGAAACTAAACTACTCTAAGGTTGGCACAACACCAGTTAGGTAAAAGAATGAGGTTTAGGTTTTTTTTTTGATGAAGTTAAACTTATCTTCAGCTAGTGGTTTGGTGAATATGTCAGCCCATTGATGTTTAGTCTCAACAAACTGGATATTAAGCACACTTTTTTGAACAAAGTCCCTAATGAAATGGTGTTTGATTTCTATGTGTTTAGCTCTAGAATGAAGTATAGAGTTTTTGGTTAGGCAAATGGCAGAATTGTTGTCACAATAAACTGGAATGTTGGTTTCTAAGATTTTGTAATCTTCTAGTTGATGTTTCATCAAAAGTAGTTGAAAGCTACAATCAGCCGCTGAAATATACTTAGCTTCTACTATTGATATGACAATTGTGTTTTGTCTCTTACTTGACCAAGAGATTAAGTTGCCACCTAGAAATGTGCAGTTTCCACTTGTGCTTTTTCTCTCAAGTTTTTCTCCAGTATAATCTAAATCACAATACCCACATAGTTTGTACTCAGAAGATCTCTTGTAGAACAAAGTAATGTTGATAGTGTCTTTTAGGTATCTAAGGATTCTCTTAACAATAGTTAAATGTGATTCCCTTGGATCAACTTTAAATCTTGCACATACACATAACTAAACATGATGTCAGGCCTGGAAGCAGTAAGGTAAAGTAGGGATCCTATCATTCCTCTATAGGTTTTTTGGTCAACTTTTTTGCCTGATTCAACTTTTTCAAGTGAACAGGTAAGGTGCATTGATTAAGTCACACAATTGTCCTCTTGATTTTCTAGTTTCAAACATTTTGTATTCTTCTTTGTGACAAGGACAGTCAAAAGTATATTTAATAGACAAATTGATTACCATCCACGACGTTTAGTATCAGACATTTAAAAAAAATAAATCTGAGAAATGTTTAATAAAGTTTGAAAATAAATTAAAATATTTATATTTTTATCAAAACCGAATTGAAAGTGCCCTACAAATTTAGAGTACCCAACAAATTGGGTGACCATTTTGAAGGCAAACGTACATTTGAAAACAAGCAAGAACGGATTTACATGGATGTAAGCATGGGGTAAGGCCTCTCCCTCATGTAATCAAGTATAATATTTAATATAATGAATATATTATATAAAAGTTTATGATAATCGTCTATTATGTATAATATTTAATATTGTTTATATTGATCACTATTACATATTATTCTCTATGTTTTAAAATAATTGATTTATTTATATCAACAACAAAAATATCTCAAAATAATTGACTATTTTAATTTTCAATACATTTCTTTTCAATTGAACCATTTAATTAATATTGTTTGCATCATTCTCAATGTAATATTTATTTAACTATTTTCTTTCAGAGAATAGTTAATGTAATTTAATTTTATGTCAAATGTATTATTAATTGATTTAAATATACTTTTAGTTCCCCCAAATATACTTTTTTTTTTGTTTGTTTTAGTCTCCGTAATTTTTTGTTTTGATTTTAGTTTTTACAAATGTATCACTTTTTGTTTTATTTATTTATTTTAGTCCTTGCAAATTTATTCATATTGCAATTCATTCATCTAATATATAGTATATTTGATTTTAATCTCTTAAAATAAGAACTAAAATTAAATTGCAAGATCAATTTCAATACAAACAAATTTTACAAGGACTAAAATAAAATATCAAAAATTAAAATAAAAAAAAAAATATATATATATATATAATAAACTAAAAAAACTATTTTTATTGAAACTAAAAAGTAATATATTTATAGAACTAAAAACATATTTAGAATTCAATAATTTTTACGTGGCCTACTATTTGACAGATTTCTGGATCCGTCTTCAAACAATTGCATGAAGAAAAAAAATGAGACAAAAAAATGAGGACAATTGCATGCAAGAAAAATAATTGTGACAAAGCATAAAAGACAAAACCAAGCATGTAGTACTCAAAGTGGTGTACTTGTGAACGGTGTCGGGGTTAGCTTAATTTTTTTAAGGGCGACAAATATATTTCTTAATTCTAATTTTAGATGAAATCTTTTTTGCTATTAAAAAAAGTCACAAGATTATTTCGTATAGTAATCAAGCATACCAAACCAAAGCAATTAACAAGAAAATATTAATATAAGTCGGGTTATTATAAAATAATGAAACCACATAGATATGTAAAGCTTCTTCAATCTTCACAGCTGCTTGTGAACAAATATTCCAAAAATTGGATAAGACAAGAACACTTAGAGGTTTAATATGAGAGATTACAAAACTCTCTCTTTAACGACACTCACTCACACTATTGAATATTCACAATGCCCTCACATTTCCATCTCTGTTGCCCAAAAAAATTGCCATGCACATTTTACCCAAAAAAATTGCCATGCACATTTTACCCAAAAAAATTGCCATGCACATTTTACCCAAAAAAATTGCTACGCACATACCATCATCCAAAGTCGTACCTAAGTTACAAAATGCATTATCCCAGGACCCATTTGTATACCAAAACCCAAACATAAAAAAGTTCCTTCTTCTTCAACTAGGTGTACACTGGTTGGGTTGGATATTTTTTTTTGTCAAAATTGATATTCAACTCCGATAAATTTTTATTGGATTGGATTGAGTTTTCAACCTGTGATTTTTACATCAAATCCGAACCAAATCAATTTGATTATAAATGAGTTCAATTGTGTTCGCAAGTCATAAAAAAAAATTAAGAACAAATTAATTAAGTTTAAGTATTTGAACATCTTAAAAATCATAAAATTATATCACAACATATAATTCAGTACTTAAAATACATCTACAAACATAACAAAACACTTAGATCAATTAAATTAACAACAAATCTTCAAATAAAATCCAACAGGTTGAGTATGCAGGTCCACAGGTTCAGAATGTTAAATCCGCTATCCGAACTGAACATCGTTGAATTTAAATGAATTGGTTCAGATTACACCCGAACTTAAATAAATTGAGTCAAAATCTAAATTGAATTGATTTGAGTGACCGAATTTGCAAATTTATGTGTACCCATAAACACATATACCTTCAACCCATGTATTTCCCAACATCTTTGTGTCTCCACAATTATAAGTCACAGAGTAAGCCAACTCCAATCAATGGTCTCTAATTCTATCATTCACTCTTTGATTGAACCATATCATTTGTTTATTTATTAAATTGAACTAAATTATTAATTAATATAGAACCCTTACGAATTTCAGTCAATATTAAAAAATGTATTACAAAAAAACGTTAGCATTTTTCTCCCAATATAAAAGTTCAATATAAAACTCTTTAATGGTAAAACTTCATAAAGAAACTAAGTAATTACATTGTATAATAAGGTATCTAATTGTATATACCCTACAAAAAAAAAAAAAAACCCTAGTATCCCTATCTTTCTATCTCAAGTATCAACCTACATGTGTATATAATATATAATTTAAAAACAGCAAAGGAAAAAAAAATTGATGATCTTGAATGATAAAAACACACTTTAAGACTCTTGACCATGAGAAAGTGAAGTTGAGTCAGATTTTGGATTAACAAAACCACAATTACTACAAGGTGCTGTCTCTGTCGTTCTTATCTCATGATAACTTACACAACTCCTCGTACAATAGTGTCCTGCCCTTATAACATGTTCAGGCAATATCAATGTATATTTATCATCATCTCTTTCTTCACCTCCTCTAACCATTAATATAGAATGCCCCGTTGAGTGTGACCTTGCAAATTTATGTTCTTCTTCTTCTTGTTGTTGCATACTCATATGAGGATCATGTTGATCACCTTCATGTATTTGATCTCTAGTCATTTCACCAACCCCACCATTTTCCTCTTCTCTCACGTCAATGCGTATATCATCACATGATAACGACGACGTACCCTCTTGCGCATTACGGGTGCTGTTGTCGTCACCATGTTTTGATGTTTGGTTGAGAGGTGAATCAAGCTCGGTTCGACAAACGGGGCATGTCTTGTGTGCACGAAGCCAAAGGTCAATGCACTCTTGGTGGAAAACATGGCAACAAATGGTTAAGAGACGAAGCAAACTATCATCTTCAAACTCAGTCAAGCAAATGGCACATTCCAAACTATAACTCTTCTTCAAGCGGAGGTCCTTCACGGAGGCGTAGACGAAAGTGGGGAATCTATTTAGAAGGGTAACGTCGAGTCCCCTAGGAGGTGACCTTGCAGGTGAAGGGCGAACGATGGTTCCCGAGGCCGTGCGTTGTAAGTCCCAAGTTTGAAAAACGTTTGTAAAACAATACTGGCAAAGATACACAATGCTAAAAGCAACAAAGCATAGGATGAGGACCGTGAGGGCGAACGCTACCAATGTCGGTGGAGTGTTGTATGCCGAGGCAGGCGGGACGTCGTAGTCGGGTTCTGCAGAAGACATTGTTGGGATGAGCAGCCGTCAACAATGGACAATTATTGGTTTTCAAGGTGACCGGAGGATGGCTTATTCCGGACCTTCCATCCTCTCTTCTTTGCATGGATGAGAAGGGTTTGTGAGAAGGGGGATAATGAAGGTTAGTAAAGTGGTGATTATTTTTCCCCCCTTCACTTTACTTTTTTTTAGGTGGGATTCTAAAGCTCAAAATGTGGAGAGAGAATCAAGGAGAAATATCTTGGTGTTATGAAAGTACTAGATTGGTGGGTTAATATTGCCGTCAAAAAAATATGATAGGTTAATATGCGACAGTAATGTGGAGGGTGATTTTTAGCCCTTGGTGACAAGGGTTGGTTTTAAGATTGTCCTTGTGAGGACAAGGACTTGTGTCCAAACATTATTCAGGGTATATCTAATGCATCAATTAAGTCATTAGAATTATTATTAGATTATAATAATAACATATAATCTAGCATAAGTTTTAATAGTTTAGAAATTATGTATGCAAATTTTGCGAGATAAAAGCCTCCATTTCGACATACACAAAAAATAGACAACAGAATCTTAAATTAGATCTGTTTCCTATGAAGAACAAAACAGTTGTTGGATTGAATTGGTCAAAATCTGAGTCAGTCAAATCCAGAAAATAAATTTGGAAAAAGTGAGATCATTTTGGAAATCCTAAAAGATTCATAAAAGGGTTTCAATTGCAGCATTACAATGAGATCCAAAGTGGGGAAACAAATGAACAATTATGTGACACAATCTGATGCACATACAAGGAAGCCGTTGTTACATTCAAAACTCAGAAAGAAAAAACATAAATAAGAAAGATGAATCCTCCACCAAACATAAATGCACAGAACAGTTATCTGCAAATTGAACAAAGTGCTACAAGTGCTGGAAGCTATTATAGATAATATAACAAGATCGGAATGGAAATCCTGGCGTATTTGGCTTCATGGTGATACATAAGCCCTCGTCGGCCATTTTTTCACGTTTACAAGATCAGGATTATAAGTTATTTTAACTCTATTCGATGTCATCGATCCAATCGCCGTATATCCTACTGATTTTATCTGGACCTTTCCACTTCTGATGAGCTCTCTGTCCTGGTCTCTGACTCACAATGGAAGGCCTCTGCGAAGGGACACCGATATGATAAACATCTGAATGCGCAATTGGAGGAGTTGATGCAACCACATTATCAGCATGAGTTTTTGAAGGTACTCCCTGTTTTGCTTCAGATGCAACAGCAGATGCAGTGTCTCTGCTTTCTCCTTCCATAAGCCCACCTCCATATCTGTGTAATTCTGTGGTCACAATCATCAAAGTCAAATTTATATAAAAATAGCTTATAGGTCATTTTGAGAGATAATCAATTTAAGCCGATAAAATCTCATAGGTCAATCAGATAAATTTTTCTGAAATGTAATGTAATGTACATGGCCAAACACCAAAGCAATGTAAGTCTGCAGTGGTATTACAATAATTTATCCCAAATGTTAGTTGTATCTTTTAAAGAAGTTTCCTTCCCTTTTTTTTTTTAATCAACACGGAGAAATTATATAAAATAAGAAGACCCCTGAGGTACTCCAACCCATATACAATCTAGGCAATCAATATCGGATAACGGCGAGGACTCTTTTCTATAAACACATAGTTAATGTAAAAATTATATATATATAACTCAACTCATGAAATATTTATAATTAGCAATGAAAAATAAAAAAAAATATCAAAACAGAGAGGGGTCTGAGAGAAATAAGCAGAACAGAGGGAAACAAACAAAAAAAAAGAGGGAGAAAAATAATAAATAGAACAGAGAGGAAGAAAAATAAAATAAAAAACAGAACAGAGAGAGGAAAAAACAGAGGAAGAAAAATAAAAACAAACAGTGGGGAGACAGTGAGGAAGGAAAACTGGAAAAATGGAAACAGAGGAACGAAAATGAGAAAACTGGAACCAAAGGAGGGAAAACTGAACCCGGTCTGCGCACTGCTGTTCAACGGCGGCGTTGGACAAGCTATGGCAGTGTGGAGCTAATGCATCTGTCTCACAGAAATCGAAAGGAAGCAGGAAGGATAAAAGTTTGCGCACAGAGAAGAAAATGAAGTATGAAGAAAAACGATAGGTCTCTGCATTCACAAAGAGGAATAGAGGGGAAGAAGTAGGGTTTGCATGCGAAACACCCCTCAAACGTCTAATTTTTTAAGAACAAAGATGGTTTTCTCCACCATTATCACTATTGCGTGCAAGATGCACCGCGATGGCGCAACGCACGAAGCAACGACTTCTCCGCAAAAGTGTTTGGGGCAGCCGTTACATTAATAATCAACCCGGCTTACCCAACTGTGGCGTCCAGTGGCCGCTCCACATCACCACGATCACGCTACTATAAGCCGTGATTGACTACCTAGTATACAACAACACAAAAATTGCCAAAAGCTGTGTCAATGTAAGCTTTGATTTCTTACAGGTATCTGCATTAGATCTAAGTTGCCCCCTCTATTCATTCTGAACCCACCACTCAAGAAACTACTCTTTTCTCATCTTTAGCAAACATGGCTTCTTTTAATCAGAAAATGAAGCCAAAGATATTTGAAGCATACAAGGCATTGTGCAAAACATAAGGAACGGTGCATTACTACTATCATGACACATGAGTATTCTTTCTCTAGAATGCAATTATTTGTTATGAGACATGTCAAAGATTATTCAAGTCACCAACTTGCAAACAAAATATGAGATAAGAGTAAACCAACTACAAAATTCAATTGCCATTCAAAAAAACTACACAATTCAATTCTATGCTCAATGAAACACCACATTCACATTCATAACAAAATGTTATGTTTATGCCTTAGCATTGACCAAAACAAAACTGACACTTGTGGTCATGCAAAATACTCATGAAAACAAAAACAGCAGAAATTGATAGCTAATACATACCATATATAATGAAGAGAAAAAAAAACTCTTAATAAAAGTAATCCAACACCAATACCCAAAATTGTATCCAAATGGTAAGAAAACACTGCCACAACTCCACAATACAAAGTATTTATAAGTTACCAATTCTAGTAACACTTTATTATCTACATAAGACAATTTCCTCAATTATCATAAAACATAAATCTTTTATCCAAGTAACATACCTGTAGCACCATGAGCAAAATGACATTTGTTCCCAAAGGGGCAATACCCTGTCATCTCCCACTTATTACAAATCCTAGTTTTCCAATTTGAAGGTTTCAAATTAGCACCATTCCCACCTACACCAGCAGCAGAACCACCACCAACACCACCACTACCGCTACCAGTACTACCACCTCCACCGCCACCAACACTACCACTACCACCACCATAACCACCAGGACCTAAACTAATAGCAACACTTTCACGATTCTTCGATTGTTCATCATGAAGAAAAGTGCAACTTTCTCCATAAGGACAACCTTCTTCAGTATAAAACTTCTTACAATGTCTACCCTTATAAGACCTCTGATTCATACTCTCCCCAACAAAAGTCGAAGACCCGACGGTTGGAATCTGAAACTCCTCCCTTGGCTGCTCATTCATAAACACAGACCTCTCTTCCTCGTGCGCCGCCACAATCTCCTGCCAATTCGGAGGTGGCCGCCGAAGCTCCTCAACACTATGAGCAAAATTACAGTTAGTTACATAAGGACACGTCCCCACACGAAACTTGCAGCACAGTTTCGTCTTAAAGAACATTTTCCCAATCGCTTTTGCCCGGTTCGAACCGCCGCCGTTACTTCCGCCGCCGTTATCCTGCGAATTGCTTCTCGATTTCTTGCTCGGCGGCTCGCTCCCCGACCGCTGTTGTCTCGGCTGGTCGCAATTTGAATTCGAAGACGGCGTTGTTTCGCCGGCTTCATTTCCGTTCCAGTATCGATACTCATCTTCCGTTGCCCAATCCGCTTGGTCACTCGACCAGCTATCACCGCCGCCTCCGCCGGCGGTGATAATTTGAACGACGTTACCGTCTCTGCTATAATCCATTATTATAATTACAAAACCCTAATTATGGTGATTATTATTGTGTGTCGGAACAAAAAAACTAAAAACTACCTAGGAGTGTCCGAACACGTGCTGAGATTCGGAGAATTTAGAAAGGAAAACGATGTCGTAAAAGTCTGAAACAGTGTTGTAAGTGGGAACTGTTACAGTGAAGAGTGAAGAACGTGTGTATGTGTGTGTGGTGAGTGAAACGAAAAGGAAAGAAAAATAATGGAAAGGTTGAAGTAGAAAATAGATCTGTGTAAGAAAAAGGAAAATTTTGATGAACTAGTTCGGGAGAAGAAAAAAAAGGTGGAGTGATTCAATTAAAAAAAAAAAAGTGTATAAGGTAAGAAGATGCATTAAAAAAAGTGTGGGTTAAAGAGGAGAACTAGATCTGGAAATGTGTTGCCAGATATTTATGGTTTGTGTTGGAACAGAAGTGGATGTGGAGTAATAATGGAACTGCTATTGTGTTGTTGGTCTATTTACTCTACATGTTTCGATTTACTTTTTCGGAGAACCGAAATGCGTTTTTTCATTTTTTTTTTTCGTGAAATTAGAAGAAAATTATTATAGACGTGAACATTATTTCACACGTTATTAATTTTATTGTCTAAAAAAAAAAGAAAAATCAGAGAATTGATTTTAAACAGAATTTAAGAGTGTATTTCTATGTGATAATTGAAAATTTTACAAAAAATAAAATATTTAGACAACCAAATGTTTCAAATAAAATTTCTATATTTGTAAATATTTTGTTCAAACAGAGTAATTAAAATTCTCCATTTATAAATTTGCTGGGCCATGTTATAACTTTTTGTTGGTCCAAAAGTGGGCCAAAGCCCAAGCCATTTTGTAATTTTTAAATTTTGTGTAGTGAAAATATATAATGTATATTAGTTTAAAATGAGTTTTTAAAAGTTTTTAATCAAATTTGAAATTTCAAAAACCTTTAAACCCCAATTTAAAATTTTGCACAATTGTAGGAACGATATAAATTTTGAAAACTTATACGAATCAATATGAAACATTTAAAAAATTATATATAGGACCAATCCACAAAGTTTGAAGAAAAATATGAATAAATCACCGTTTTGACTTCTAAAATTGTAAACATATCTCAATTTGAAATCTTAAATTTATGAAATATTAAATTGCTTACGTCAGTTAAAATATTCTTTAAACTTTTTAATGTGTAGGCAAAAATCTCTCTAAAATAGTTGACGCATATTACATTTTGACTGATTTTAAACAATTTAGATGAACAATTTGATATTTCGTAAATTTATAGGTTCCAAATTGTCATACACTTATAATTTAAGGATCCAAAATGATAGTTTCCACAAAAAAATATAAAGACCACTTTGCAAAATTTAAATAAATCGAGACTAATGTTTAAATTTGAAACATATAGGAATCAATATGCATAATTTAAAAAATATTATAAGGATTAATTGAGATTAACATTTTATCGAATAAGACTTTGTTTAGTAAGAAATAATATATGACAAACAAACTAGATGATAATAGATGGATTAACAACGAATAACGGATAAACTAACATATTCAATTTGAAGTGTTTGATAAAATATAGCTTTAGCGTACTTTTAACAAGTAACAATTTTATTTTCAAACTTTGAAAATTGTATCAACACAATAGTAAACTAGGGTTTAGAGCAAATGATTAATATCAGGGTTGTACATTGGTCGGTTTGGGTTGAATTTGGGTTTGAAAAATAAATTATCATTTATAATATTGGGTTGGTTGGTTTGGGTCAAACCGCTTATTTTTAGTTTGGTTTGGGTTGGATCCTGATTTATCCAATTTTATTTTGTTCTTAAATCTTTTTTAAAATTATATTCTTAAAAAAAAAATTATCTTACCTTATTATTTCCAAAAATATAATATAACTTAATGTAACTTGTTTTCATTATTGTTTTAGTATCAAATAATCATATACAATAAATATAAAAGTTATAAATTTTATCATAAAATACGTGTAAGCATGAAAATAACTCAAGTGCAAGATTCTAAAATAATCAAGAGTCATAGTTCACAGAATAACAAAAATACAAAAGTCTAAATTTGCAACAACAAAGTCTAAATATATCACGTGACTTATCAAATTACAAAAACATGTATAAAGTTACAATAATAATCTTCACCAAGCCTTAAAAAGATGGAGGATTAGAGTTTTTTTTTCCATAACATAGCGAATGAGTGGGCGGGGGATTTTTTTTTTCTTCCATAAAAGCAACTTGTTAGTGGGTGGCGATACTAGCTAGTTTGTGAGAAAGGAATTGGTTGGGCTAAGTTTTCTAAAGACTATCCGATAAAAAAAAAATTACAAAAAAAAGAGAAAATTCGGTCGATTCCGATTTTACTCAATTTAAATGACTGATTTTTTTGTTTTGATAACTAAGTCTACCCTATCACCCAACTCAAACCGTTCTTCTAAGTCGATCCGAGTCGATTTTACCCAACTTAAAATACCCTTAATTAATATGCATTGTACAAGCATTACAAAACTCAAAATAGGTAGTTGATCTCCTTATCAAAAAAAAAAAAAATCAATACAATAGTAATTCAAAATAAGACATTTGTTTTTATTATAGATGAGATGATATAATTACCACAAGAAACTCACACAACTGCAAGATCTCCGATTAGAACCCAAAACATGATGTCCAACTTAATAATATCGACATTTGCGTTGAGTTAAGACTTAAGGACAAATGAGACAATTTTTACATATAGAAGATGAATAATCAAGAAGAAATTTAAATATTCGTATATAAAGACCTAAATCTTGCAACAACCTAAAATTAATTTTGTAAAATCATTATAGTAATTTTTAATTTGTATTCTAACAAAATTGTTTTGAACTACTTTGACAACTTTTATCTTAGGTCCATTATACTCATGTTCACGGTTTTGACAATTTTTAGGATAGGGAGGGAGGAAGTTGAAATCTCTTGTTGAGTTCACTTTGCTCTCTCTCCATTTTGGTAGATTTCAAATTTGGAGAAAAGGATAAAAATTCTATATAACTAAAAAATATTAAAAACATTCCTTCATCTTAATTAAAATTTTTTCCCTCCTCTTCGTTGAGCAAAACAGACTATTAAAATTCAATATATTTTCATATAGATATATGTTAATATAATATTTGTTGTTTTATTTGAATAAGATAATAAAATTGGTAGAATACTAAGCTTAATATTTTAGAACACAATTGAAAAGTAAGATCAAAATTGAATTTTATTGGAATTAAAACAAAATAAATGGCCCATTAGCTCAGTTGGTTAGAGCGTCGTGCTAATAACGTGAAGGTCGCAGGTTCGAGACCTGCATGGGTCATTATTTAAATTTTTTATTCATTTTTATTTTTTATCATATTCTTTTCATTTACAATTTTACATACATTTTTTATTTTTTATCATTTACAATTTATTTTTTATCTCCTAAGATTTGCAACTCTCCAATGGTTAATCGAGTCTGTATAAGAAATGAATGGCTCAATGCCTAAAGTAAAATCACACTTTTTTTTCATTGACCAAACAAGGGTATTAATTTTAGAGTTAAATTAGTATGATAAAGAATTGTATGTATGCATTCGATCACATTTTATTATATAAATATTTGTAGCAATATTTTGAGAATTAATAAAGGAAAGTGACATAAGACTTATATATAATTGAATATATATATATATATATAAAATATTTTTACATGGATCGTGTATACAAAATTAAACCCTTGATTTTATGCTATCTAATTGAATTTAATTGTATCAGATTTTAAACATTATGTGAACCAATGTTTTCAAAATCTAACCAAACCAAACCAAACAGTTAGACCATAGTCTTCTTCCAATTCAAACTATTTAAATCAATTGACTTATGATTTAGAGGTCTGGTTGATTTAATGATCAATTCGATTTTTAAAACATTGATATCAACTTGATGGAGTTTGCTTAATCAACTGCAAATAGATATAATAAGAATAATTGGTAAATACCCATAAGCAGCAGGTATGACTCCAATTAAAGTAGCCAAGAAGAAAATATGATAAGGCACATCCACAATTGGAGAAGCAACATTAGTAAATGAGTTAGGCAATGCATGTGTCAATCCTAGAAATTAAAAGCATGTAATTCAACAAACTCTTTCTTCTTCTAGCCACCTGAAATTTTAAAACTATAGTTTATTTTCCATTTCTTCATTGAATCAAAATCATATATATTGTATGCTTTTTAGCACCAACATTTGTGATGGATTCGGTGTCTAATATGTATTGATATCCGTGATATGATACCGATACTTTAATTACATTCAATTAATTCATTTTATCAAATTATTACTGATATTTATGTTATTGCCGTGTCCGATATCTATTTAAGTATATGTGCTTCATAGACTGCGTGTTTACATTAGCGTGGTTGAGATAAACAGAATCACAATGTGACATCATGATTTTGACAAAAACTATATTTTAAAACTTTAACAAATTCATGGTGATACCAAATATGCAATCCGGGGAAGAAGTTGAAAATTAATCTGAGCTTGAAAGAATTTCAACTTTTCTGGTCAAAGAAAAAAGAGAAGTGGTTTTCCAATAAGTTTTGAGAGGAAGTAACATGAAGAAGCTCCAGCAGTGGCAGTGAAAACAACTAAAGCTACATCTCTGGGGACTCCAAAGAGTGCACCAGCAAGCAATGACATGAACACAGTACCTGGAATCATGAAAGTTTGCATGAAAATATAGACACAATATCCTCCAAGGACTTTAGCAGTGTAGTCACTTGTGTAGCTCTCAAGGTGATCACTGCAAAAATAAATAGAAGATTGAGGATAAAGCATTGTGCATTTTATTTCATCATGTTCACCTTTTACATTCAAGATGATATATTGATATACCATCGTTTAATTCATCATGTGCACAAACAACAAAGTAATTAAGAAGTAAAAAATTGTACAACATATGAGAGATGAATAGCAAAGTCAATTAATTGGGTGAAATATGTTTTTAATCAGATAAGTAAATGTCTAACTTTCGTCAAAATTCTTGAGCAGACATTATTTTATAGGTGATATACAATTTGAGTATATTACAATTTTACAATTTTATTTAAGATAATGAATATATTTGTTGAGGTATTTATAAATATAAACAAAAATCGACACATATTTTTTAAAATAAAATATAAGCAAATATTTACAAATTCTTGTATATTTAATGACAATATCTTTAAAACATTCTTTATTTAATTTAAATTTTTTATTCATTTTCAACGACAGAATAGAGTCAGTCTAAGGGTAACACCATTGAAGACTTCAATTTAAGCCTCCAAACAATGTTTGTCAATAGTTTTTTATAAACAAAAAGATCACATAAATTAAGACTTGATTTAAGCTTCACTTACTATTGAGAATTATTGTTTGTGACCTAATTTATGGAGGATGATTTAAATAATAGACTTAATTTATTGTTGGAATTGCATTGATTAAATATTATCAACTAACTTTTTTTTATATACGTAATCATAATTTATTTCAGAGAGAGAGAGTAACATATTGGTGTGTGTTGTACCCAAAAAAAAATTCTTGATGTGTGATTTTCCTGAAAAGTGAAAAGGCATGGAAAAAGAGTGAAATGGACTCTCTCCACCGTCTAAAAGAGATAAATAGTAAAAAATATTAAAGAGAAAAAAAAAAAAGTAAGAGTGGGGAGTGCGTAGAGAGACCCCAATTCTAGATTACTTCCTTAGATTTGGGAAATAAAATCACATTTTTCCCAAAATATGATCTCACTCATGTATGAAGTTCCAAACCAAAGCCAGTGGAGCAATGGAAAAATGCAACAATTTCTTTGTGGAGGTCCCAATAATTTTACTTCTCCCTAATGTTGACATTGCAATTGTGATGAAAGATGTCCATAATGAAATACAATAGTTTATGATAAATAATCTGGTTTCAATGTGTGAAGTAGATTTAAGAAAATATTAAAACAAGTGATTTTTATAAAAGTAAGCAAACATAAATTAGCTAAAAGTTTACATAAAAACTTCTAAAAAAGAGTAATAGATTATTTAATATAAAATTTACCTTTTTACTCTTAAACAAACCAATCACTAAGTTTTAAAAAAATATGGAATCAATCAATCGAAAATTATTAGACAAAAATATTTTATACAAGTTTACAAAATTTTATACAAATAAAAACTAATTAATAAATAACTACTTTATTTTAAAATATTTCCTAAATATCTAAACTATCTCAAACTTTGCCTCAAAGAAAAATAATATTAAACTTTATACACATAGGGGTCCTAATATCATATGTAAGGTAATATCCGATCCTTTAAAAATGAATTACTTAAATATATACAATAACAATAAGAATATTTATACCATAATACTATAAAAACAATTCTAAAAAATAACTATCAATTTCAGTCGGAGTTTATTTATAAATTTATTCTTAACAATATAATTTTTTAAAATTTAAAAACATAAAATAAATATTAAATCTAAAATATATCTGAAATAGCAATGCTGAGGAAAAGAAGTTTTTGTTGCAGAAAACAACATATGTCTTTGGTGGTTATGGCAAAGATTATAGGTGTGGTGTAAGAAAACGAGAGATTAGAATTTTTAGAATTTGTGATTTGAAGATGAAGAAATTATGGTTGAAGACGGAGATTGCTGAGTTTTTATTAAAAAAATTGGGGTTGAAGATGAAGATTATTGAATTTTTATTATTTAATTAGTTAATTAATTAATTAATTAATTATTTTTAAATTTTTAATTAAATCATTAAATGAGTTAATAAAATGAATATTAATTTTAAATATTAAATATTGTCCAATTAACAAAAATTACACGTCACCATGTGTCACTTTATCCAAAAAAATTCATGTCGCCATTTTTTTTTTGACTAAAAAAGATTCATAAAAAACTTTTTTAAAACTAATTAAAATTTACAACGGTATAAATAAATAAAAATTACAAAGAATAAAATCAAAATGAAACATATTTGCAAAGACTAAAAACATATTTAAACCTATAATAAAATTAAAACAAAAAAATTAAAGTAAAAAAGAATATTATACCATTCATCAAAATAAAAAATATATAAATAAAAACTACATTAAACCAAAAACAACATTAGCATAATTACAGTAGTAGTTGAAGATCTTGAGAAAATTATACTCTGTACTCCTCATATCATACTCTTACCCCCACAAATGTTATGAAAGGACGTTTTTATCCTCATATAAATATTAAAAGTTTTCATTTTTACTCAGAATACCATTAGTATTCCGATACATAAATGAGCGCCAAAATTTTCTTCTTTTTTTCTTTTCGAAAAACTTTTTTCAAGTTTTTTAGTATAGATGTTATACTTCGGAATTTTATAGGTTTTTCGGTACACATCTTGTTCAGAAAAATTTAAAACCCCCAAGTTTTCCGATACAAAAGTTATATTCCGAAATTTTTGATAGTTTTTAGAATTATAGTGATTGATTTTTGCGCTTATGGATAGTAAAAGATAATGTAAATGGCAGTAATGTAAAGAACACAACAGATTTATCTTGGTTCCCCTAATCACCAAGGGTACGTCCAGTCCTCTTGCTCACCACAAGAGATTTTCTTCACTATCTGTCAGAATATGTACAAGTCCTCACCCTGGGACCTTGGCTACAATCTTCTAACAAACTTTGAAAGATAGAACACTACTATCTTAGATACAACACTTAAAGAAAGTACAACTTTCTTTTACAAACACTTGTTGTTTTGATAAGGATATAGGAATAGAAAGAAGGTAGTATAATTCAAGATTTATTCAAGTACTTTTGAGAACCTTAAGGATATGAAAATGATATGCAGGTACTTGAATTTTTGAAAAAGACTTAGAAAAATTTAGAAAATTTAGTTCAAAGTCTTTGAAATTGTGTAATTTGAATTTGTAATTTGAATATGAAGTTATGACCTATTTATAGTCCTCAAACATCTCTTTAGATTCGTGGCCTTTGATCCAAGAGGTTTAAGAAAGAATTGTAATGTTTTAAATTGAATTCAAAGCTGAAAAATTGCATTGCTTCCAGTTGTATTCGACTACCATATTTCTGTATTCGAATACAGCTTGCTGCAACGTTAAAAATTATTCAAACATTTCACTGTGTAGTCGAATACAGATGAGATGGCCAACTCTCTGACTTAGCCATGTTTTATCTTGTATTCGACTACGAGATATCTGTATTCGAATACAACTTGCTGCAACGTTAAAAATTATTCAAAATTTTCACTGTGTAGTCGAATACAGATGAGATGGCCAACTCTCTGACTTAGCCATGTTTTTATCTTGTATTCGACTACAAGATTGCTGTATTCGAATACGATATTATTTTTTGTCAAAAATAAAGATTCTAATATTTTGAAAATATTATTTTGGACTTTTGAAAATATTATTTATGCATATGCAAAGTAATTAAGGTTCTCTTGTATTTGAATTATGACTTGAATTATTTTACCTTTATCTAATCTATTTATTTGTAATTTCATCAAGGGATGTTTGAGGAATTCTTCTTTTTGTTGCTGTGTCACCATTGGTCTTTGTGTATAATCAAAAACGTATTTTTACAGTTATATTTAGGAAAACTTTTTTCAAGTTTACCGATACACATCTTGTTCTGGAAAACTTGAAACCCCCAAGTTTTCCGGAAATCTTTGGATGGTGAAAAAAAATTTAAGTTTGTAAAATAATAAAAAAAATTCAAGGGTAAAGTTGACATTTTAAAAACAATGTGGGGGTATAGGTATAAGAGTGGGGGGTATAAGGTAAAGTGTTTAGATCTTGAAGGGTGCGACGAAGCTGTAATCAGAATCAGGCATGGTTAAGTAAACACCATAAAGGCCCAACACCAAGCCCAATACAACAACGAAAGCAATCACTGCTTCAGAAAAGGTTAATGAAAAGTTGGGCCCGAGCGGTAGTGCCACGGGCTCCACCGCACTGTAGCTATCTTCCTTCCTTCTTCATCCTTCCCTTCTTTTTGTTGTTGTTGTTCTCAACAAGTCGTATATTTAACTTCAAAGTCAATTCATGAAGAAATAGTGGGACAACGAGTATTCTTTGGTTACAGTTCCAATATCATAACTGTTATTTTTGACTTTCGAAAACTATTTAAAAATTAATTTATGCCACAAAAAATATTACTGGGTTAAGTCGCGGACTAAGTCGTTCTCTTTAAGACGTTTTACGACACTCCCCAAATTGTGCAAGGTAGACTATCAACCACGAAGTCCCCAGGATAAAACAACTCTGATACACTGTATTGGAGTTCTACTGCACTGTGGAAAATCATTCTAGAATTACACCCTCAATATGACAGTCAAATGGCTGCCACTCGTAATACGGTACTATGACCACTCGAAAGAAAGAGAAGAAAAAGAAAGAAAGGGAGAAGCAGAGAAAAATATCAGATTTCGGAGAACTTTTGGTGTGTTTTTCCAACTGAGCAGAACCCTTTATTTATAGAGGAAATCAGCAACTGGATGAAACAAAAGAGTGCGATCCATCAAACCAGACCCACAGAAACGTGCACTCTGAATTTTTCTAGGTTTTTAACCAGGCATTGAACTGTTGCGCGAGTCCATAGAAAACACGAAAATAGCTAGGGTTTGACCGAGCAAACTGATGCGTGAAATCAAGAAGGAAGACCGAATCAGATTTTGAATGTTGACTCGGTGGAGGGCAGATACGTGTTCAATGTATCAATGAGATAAAAACGCATGCATTCATTATTAAAAAATAAATGATAAATTTTTATTTATTTATTTTATTTATTTTTATAATTTTCTAGACATTAAAAAACAGTACACCACTTAGCCCAAGCCTAGGCCTAGGCCGAGCCAGCCAGACGGTGGCGGCGCGCACATGTGGTGGTCTATTTGCATGCATTCTCACTCCTTCACAAAATTGGGTACCCCTTGTGGCACACCCAATTGCCATACCTCCACCTTATAAACACTACTAGTGTGTGTCATCCCTCCTATGTGAGACTTTCATATTTTTTCAATTCACACCAACTAGCTCTCATTAATATCACCATCATTCCCAACAGTCTCTTATTAATATCATCATCATTTCCAACAATCCCCCACTTGAATTTAAAAAAGAAGGTTTCTGAAATAACGTCAAACGCTTCTATAACATTGTGCATAAACAGAGGTGTCTCTTGACTTGAACCTTTGCATAGCAAGTAAGATTCAGATTCAACAAAAGTGACTCGTAGTCTTGAACTCTATCTATGACATCAAACCCACACACAACCTTTTCATAGGGTGTATTCTCAAAAGCTCGTGCATTAATGGCCCTACACGTCCATCCCAGTATATTGAACGCTCTAGGAACTCTGCGTCGAAATTTCATAGGAAGCGGCCTCACTTCCACATTCACATAGGTGAGCCTATCAAGAATACTCATGTAGCTATGTACTCTATTGCACATAGAGTATATATCTCATTAATAGTTTCTATTATCTCATCCTTTCATCGCTTCAGAAATCATACTTCTCTCAGATATAAAAGCATGTTCATCTCATATCATTATGACTTGTTATTACCCATTGAATCTAATTCTTGGGATCTCCAGTCTCTTAGGTCGGGTTACCATCATGAGTGACTCATTGATCTATAGACAATAGTCCTATTCTTTTTGATGTATTTAGGACTTTCTCTCTAGCTAATCCTTTCGTCAAAGGATCCGCTAAATTCTTATCAATGCTTATATGTGTTGTGCTTATGACGTATTTGTCGTCTCTTACCGTTGTAGTAACGATTCTCAATTTTTGCAATAGCCGCGGTACTATCGCGGTGGATCAACACAATTGGCATAGGGTTTTTCCCATAAAGGGATCTCAGCTAGCAAGCATCTCAACCAACTTGCTTCTTCACTAGCAGTAGCTAGTGCTATCATTTTAGACTTCATAGTGGGTTGAGTCAATATCGTATGTTTCTTCGATTTCCAAGATATAACACCACTGACTATATTAAAAATATAGCCAATGGTTGCTTTGGTGTCATCTAATAAGGTGTTCCAATCAGCATCACTGTATCGTCCAAGTATGACAGGAAATCTTTGATAATGTAATCCAAGACTCATGGTCCTTTTTAGGTATCTCATGACTCTTTCGATAGCGAGCTAATGCTCCATACTAGGTCTACTGGTAAACCTACATAATAGTCCCACGACGTAGGCAATGTCAGTTCTAGTTCAATTAATGACATACCTAAGGTTGCCAATGATGCTTGCATATTCAGTTTGTCTAACACCTTCACCAGCGTTCTTGAAGAGTTTCACACTTGGATCATGTGGTGTGCAAGCAGGTTTACAGTCAAAGTATTTGTATTTCTTTAGGACCTTTTCAACGTAGTGAGACTGATCCAAAGAAATTCTCTTTTCTGACCTAGTAATCTTGATTCCAAGGATTACACTCACTTCTTCGAGGTCTTTCATATCAAAGTTGTTACACAACAATGATGTCACAGTATTGACAGCATGAATGTTTGAACCAAATATGAGTAAGTCGTCTACATAGAGACAAATGATAGTGCAAATGTCATTTTCAAATTTATAATAAATACATTTGTCACTTTCATTCACTTTAAACTCATTCGATATAATCAAGTTATCTAACTTTTCATGCCATTGCTTAGAAGCTTGTTTAAGACCATACAAAGATTTATCTAACTTACAGACCTTGTCTTATTTTCCATGAATTATAAAACCTTCAGGTTGTTTCATATAAATTTCTTCTTCCAAGTCACCATTTAAAAAACTTGTTTTGACATCCATTTGGCATATCACCAAATTATGAATAGTTGCTAGTGAAATGAGTATCCTAATGGATGTTATTCTAGTGACCGGTGAAAAACTGTCGAAGAAATCTATATTTTCTCTTTGTATAAAACATTTGGCTACAAGGCGAGCTTTGTATTTATCAACAGTTCCATCGGTTTTTTTTTTGTTTTTTTTTTTAAAATCCATTTACAATTTAGTTTTTATTTTTTTCAAAATCGGTTTACAACCTTTTGGTTTGCAACTAGGAGGCAAGTTTACTAAGTGACAAGTCCTATTAGACTCTAGAGAATCCATTTCATCATTTATAACTTCTTGCCATAAATCTACATCCAATGATGACAAAGCTTCTTTAAGATTTACATGATCGTCTTCTAAGAATAGATCGTGTATTCGGGTCCATTATCTTTAGCAACTATAACTATCTTATTTCTTCAATTTTTTGTTTTGCCTTATTTGATGCTTTCAGTGCTACTTGTCACAAGAATGTGACTTGGTTCGATGCCCCCCCCCCTATTTCTCGATTTGAAAGGGAAATTATTTTAATAGAAATCAACATTATTTGACTCTATGATCACTTTCGCATTTAGGTCATAAAACCTATACGCTTTACTGTTTACTGCATACCTAATGAACACACATTCATAGGCTCTATTGGCGAGTTTAACTCGCTTGGGATCGAGGATTTTGACATAAGTAGAAATCCCAAGTTCGAAAATAAGACAAATTTGGTTGTCTTTTCTTCAATATCTCATAAGGAGATGTTTTGTTTTCAGATTTAGGAACTCTATTCAAAACATAGCAAACAGTCAAAATATTTTCCCCTATCAATGAGATGCATCTCCAGGGTTTAGCATAACAGCAACAGCTAGTTCAGTAAGAGTTTTATTCTTTCTTTTAGCTTTACCATTCATTTCAGGTGAATATGATGCAGTAGTTTCATGTATAATTCCTTGAATTGTATAAAACTCATTAAATAAACTAGAATCATACTATGTTCCTCTATCACTACAAAACCTCTTAATCTTTTTACTAAATTGGTTTTCAATTTCAGTTACAAAGATCTTAAACATGTCAAGCGATTTGCTTTTATTTTTCATTAGATATACAAAAGTATAGTCAGAGCAATCGTCAATAAAAGTAAGGAAATAAAGCTTTCCATTTCTTGTTAACGTCCCACCAAGTTCACATATATCGGAGTGTATTAAATCTAAAGGATCAGTTTTTCTAACTAATGATTTATGTGTGTTGGAACCAAGTTGGTTTTGCATTTAGAGTTTTGATGTTAACAAAAGTATATTATGAAAATAATATATTTGACTTCAAAGAGTATGAAAGAAGATTCATGTTTTTGAAGAAAATCTAAAATAAGATTTGATTCCAAATTATAATTGATGAAAATCTAAAATAAGATTTGATTCAAATTTATAATTGAAGAAAATCTAAAATAAGATTTGATTCAAATTTATAATGGATGAAAAATCTAAAATAAGATTTGATTCATATTTATAATTGAAGAAAATCTTTGACCAAATTGAAAAGAAAATATGGTCAAGATTTGAAGAAGATTTGAATAATATTTGAAGAAGATTTGAAAAATATTTGAAGAAGATTTCAAGAATATTTGAAGAAGATTTGAAGAATATTTGATCAACATTTAATTGAAGATTTAAAGAATATTTGATCAACATTTAATGAAGATTTGAAGAATATTTGATTTGAAGAATTTACAAAGTCAATCTACACAAAATAAGAATAGAATCATTGTGAAGAATTTACAAAGTCAATCTACACAAAATAGGAACATAATCAATTTGAAGAATTTACAAACTCAATCTAAACAAGATACAATTCAGAATTAAATAAGGACTAAATTGAAGCCCAAATTTTCACTATAAATAGACACTAAAGGCTGAAGGAGAATAGCATAAAAAGCAGAAAAGAGTAGAAGAACTCAAGCTCAAGATTCCAAAATCATCTTAGAGTTCAAAGAGAGAAACACTTGTTTGAATGAGAGATATTTTTGAGTGTTCTTTTCTTAAAGTGTGAGAGTTATTATCATTATCAGCTTTGTTAGAAGCAACTACTCAAGTTTCAATCTCTTGTATCCAACCCGTTAGTGGTTTAGTTCCTTCTTCAATCTGGGGTCGTCAGGTTGTTAGGAGAAGACTTGGCTTGTAGGGTCAAGGTGGTTAGTTCCTCAAAAGTCTAGGGTTGTCAGGCTGTTTGGGAAGACTGGCTTGGAGGGTCAAGTGCTTTGTAATTCAAGGTTTTTGAATTAGTGGATTAAAGCCTTCTGAATGAGGGGACTGGATGTAGCCAAGTTAGTGGTGAACCAAGATAATTCTACGCGTCAAATTATTTATGCTTTCATTGATTGCTGCCTCTAAATTCGATTGCTTCTAATCCAAGTAAGTAACCAAATCCAAACTAATTTTTAATTATTTATAAATTATCAAAAAGGTATCAACTTTGTGCAAACACAATTCAACCCCCCTTCTCGTGTTCGCACCTTCAATGTGAACTCTTAGTTATTTTAGCTTGACTGCAAAGATTACATTTTTCAAAATCATTTAAACATAACTTTGGAATTAAGCCTAAGTTACTTCAATTTGAAATCACGCGTTTGTTCACATGACAGAGTCTAGTATGCCAAATATTAAAATCACACAACATGTATGCAGAAGGAGACATTTTATTGATTTCAACATTCAATTTAAACATGTCATCACTGGCATACCATTTCCCAACAAAATACCTTTTTTAGAAATGGTGTACAAATCTGCCCCTATAGGCTGAGAAAACCCTGTCTTATTAAGAAGAAAACCAGAAACTAGATTCTTCCTTATTTCTGGAGTGTGCATGACATCCTTTAGAATTAAGTCCAGAGGTGAATATTAACTCCACATCTCCAATACCAGCAACATTAGTGGTGCGGGAATCTCCCAACAACACTTTCTTATCTTTAACAGTAGTGTATGTTTTAAACATAGCACAATCATAACAGACATGGCATGAGGTGCCAGTGTCTATCCACCATCAATCTGATCCACCAACAATATTGATTTCAGTTATCATAGCATTGAATTGTTTTTCTGTCAAGTTAGCCTACTAAGTCGGGGCTTGGCTTGTTCATATACTTGCGTGACATATGACCCCCTTTCCCCCAATTAAAGCAGAGAAAATGTGGGATATGGCCATTTCTAGGAGGTGGTTGCTGCCTTATAATTGGGAACTTATGAGGGTTCCCATTCTTGTTGTTGTTCTTTATAGTGCGATTCTGATTCTTAAGTTGTTTGCTGTTTGGCTTAAGAACTGGCCTGATGAATTTTTTCTTCTTGTTTTTTGCAACAAGAAGAACTTCATCTTTCTAGTCTTGCTTTCGGGATTCTTCCTCTAATCTGAGGCGGGTTATCAGACTTTCCAAAAAGAATTCTTTTGTTTTATGCCTAAGAGAATTTTTAAAATCTTTCCAAGCAGGGGGCGGTTTGTCAATAATAATAGCAATTTGAAACTGTTAATTTAGGGACATACCTTTAATGATGATCTCATGAGCTATTTTCTGGATTTCATGGGACTTAGTTTCCACTGATCTGTCATCTGATATTTGAGGTTGCGGCTAACAACATACTTTTTGGCTCTAGCTTCCTCAGTATCATATTTCTGCTTTAGAGCATCTCAAACCTGTTTAGCAGTATTGCTAGAACTGTAGTAATCATATAGATCATCAACAAGTCCATTAAGAATATAATTCTTTTATTCTTTTCTGTTTGTTCACCTGTTTCTGGAACAACAGGAATGTCATCTTTTAGAACGTTTACAACTTTTTCATGGTTAAGAAAAATAACATCTTTTGTTGCCATCATTTGAAGTGATATCCCTCAAACCGAAATAGATTGTTGAAATCAGAAGCAGAAGAACTTGTCCCAGTAATTTCGTTGTTAGACATGGCAGAAGAAAACGTCTTAAAATTGTTATTTTTGAGTTTCGAAAACTATTTAAAAATCAATTTATGCTACCGAAAATATTACTGGGTTGAGTCGTGGACTAGGTCGCTCTTTTTAAAACATTTTCTGATTCAAAATGAGTATCACTTAAGCTTGTTGTACACATAATAAAAAATGTAATAACTAGAAACAAGAGAATAATCTCAGGGTATTCTCCTAACTAAGTGTTAGTTTGTTTTTTTTTTTTCTATCATATATGCAAGGTGAAATTAATGTTTTGGAAGTAATGTATTTATATAGTAATAATTGAATGATATAATTGAAAAAATAATTAAAATTATTTTGAAAATTAAAAATAACATTAATGTAAAACAAGTTTTATTTAGTAAAGAGGCATTGATTGTTAAACGGAGGGAGTAAGTAATTAACTACAGCTGAACATTAATGACCATAATAGAGGGAGCATCATTCATATTAACGTAGCCACATCTTCCTTTTACTTATTTCTTTATTTGTCTTCCTATATCAAAGAAGGGGTGATTTGGAGTCACTTTGAGGCTCATAATTAATTTTATGTATCGTTTTTATCTTTTGTTGTATTTAAATAAGTGGTTTCTACTTAAATATGAATTTTCTTTCAATTTTTGTTGTTGTGATTTTATCGTCTAAGTGAAATATTTTATTTGTCATCTAAGAGAGCATCATTCTAAATGTTGATGCTCAATTTTGTGTGATGGAATGTCAAGTGACGGAAAATGTGCAACACTTATTTTTCGAATGTTCCTTTTATTGTAATGTGTGGCAAGGGTTTTGCATTGGTCAGATATTTCATGTGTTTTGTTAAATTGTAGAGAGCATCATGTAGTTTAATATGGAGGCTTGTTTCAGTGTGGTTGAGTGATTCAATCAAAGTTTTTAGTCATTTGAACGGCCACTACTTGATTTATCTCGAAATAAAAGAATAAAGTTGTTTATAGTAATCAAGTAGAAAACATTAATCTTTTACTTGAGAGAGAGTAAGCTATTATCTTATAGATGGCTTAGAACATATATAAAAGGTTTTTGTTTTTGAATTTCACCAATGGTGTGCTAATCCAAAAGGGTGTTTGGGATTGGTGGATTATTAATAGTAATTTGCTTGTTTTTTCATCATTTGTTTGATGGATTTTCATTATTTTGACTATTTTGTATTTATTGTTTATTCTCTTGACACACCTTGTGCTCTGAGTAGTCTTTTTTTTTGAATAAATCGTATTTAGTTTTTTGTAAAAAAATATTTAGTTAATGAATGTCATGCTTATATATATTTTGCTATTTTATACTTTTAATATGAATATTATGAATTCATTCACAATTTCATCTAATTCAATTTTTAGAGACTTTAAATTTATATTATTTAACATTATTGATTGTCGTTTTTCCTTAATTCGACATGTGCTCTCCCCACAACATTGTTGCCATTTTGGCGATGCTCTAGTTCACAAGGGGTGGACAACAGACTGGATAGGGCGGGTTCGAGCCCAAAGCTCACAACTGGCACAAACCGCATGTGATATGTATAAATCTAATTTCACCCATTTTAACATATGGGTTCGTCGGTTTTCGAGTGATGCGGTCTTTGGGTTAACAGGTGGTTTGATACAAATAATCTTAAACAACCAACCAAATATTAAAAAGAAAGAAAAATTAGAGATTAAAAAAATAGAAAGATATAATGATGGTGAAGGTCGAGGGAAGAAACGATCTGAGTCTTGCAGAGAAGAAGTGAACAAGAGAAATAGAAGACGACAACATTTGGACTTGAATAAGAGAGAAAAGAGAGTGACTTCACTCAATTAGAGTGTTTTTCAAGTTGTTAGGATTTCAAATAATGTAAGTTAATGTAATAAGGAGCTTGATTTTTTAATTTTATTTTAAAACTTTACTTTCCTAAATAATTCATTTTTTTCTACTAAGAAATTGAAGTAACAATGTCAATTTACAAGAAAGGGGGTTTGAATTGTAAATTCACCTATTTAAAATTTCCTGTTAAAATCTTAAGAAAATAACTCAAGATTGATCTTGGTTGTGAAAACAGAAAACGGAGAACGTTCTTGATTCTGGAAACAGAAAACAGAGAACGCTCTTGGTTAGTTAAAATCACAGTTTTAGCTTATCTATTTAACTTGATAATCAAAATGACTAAAAGTAAATAGAGATAAGGGAAGAGATACCACACAAGGATATATCCTGGTTCACCCAACTCGGGATATGTCTAGTCCTCACAACTGTGAGATTTTCCACCAAGCGTTCAAACGGAGAACCTTATTGGTTTTACACAGTTTTTGTTAAGATCAATCTTGATCTATAAAATCTTTTAATTCCTTTCCACATAGAAAGGATTCAATCAAGTCACTTATCAATCTTGAGAGGATTTTACAATTGACCTTTTAACCATAAAATGATTTTTACAAAACTACTCAAACTATAAAAAAACCTTATAGTTTTGAGTTTGCACAATAATGATTTAAAAAGATTAGTAGAATCTGAGTATGCTCAACTTGTGTTTGAGAATTGATTCTTAAGAAAAGAAATCAGTAGTATGATCTTGATATGTGGAGAGGAAATCAGAATTGATTTTTTTGTATTTGAGAAGCTTTCAAGTATGTAAGTGTATGTAATTGATGGATTTTCTTAGCACTTGAAGTTCTGCTTCTTCCTTGAGCTTGGGGTTTCTTTTATAGGCTTCAAGGATGTTGATGACAGCTATTATGACCGTTGAAAAGGTGTCTTGCTGTCACGTGTCAGACTTGACCAAAGACCAGACTTTTTAAACCTTATATGTTCTTGCTTTGAACATTCTGCGTTTTTGCTTCTGCGATAATAATGTCTGATCTGTAGCTTATCTTTCTTGATTGTGATGATCCTTTGTTTATTCACACAAACATCTCAGAGATGTGCTTAATCGATTTAGATTAAGACTGCCTTTTGATTTGTGCAAAATAGTGTTGGAGAATGATGGTCAGTATGCTGGAGTATGATTGTATCATTCTGGACTGATGTCATCATACTAGAGAATGATGTTTATCATTCTGGAGACAGTTTTTAATCATTCTGGAAAAAGATGTTTGCTGCTGAAGATTATGTGTAACATACTGGAGAATGTTTATCAATCTAGAGACTGAGTTTACAATGCTGGAGAATGATTGTCACTTTTGCTTTGAGTTGTGCCTTTTAATCTTTGATCTTTTTGAGTGTTTCTTTTACTCATATAGAGCTATATATTCCTAGTGTATGAACTTAATCATGCTGGAAAAAGATGTTTGCTGCTGAAGATTATGTGTAACATACTGGAGAATGTTTATCAATCTAGAGACTGAGTTTACAATGCTGGAGAATGATTGTCACTTTTGCTTTGAGTTGTGCCTTTTAATCTTTGATCTTTTTGAGTGTTTCTTTTACTCATATAGAGCTATATATTCCTAGTGTATGAAATGGAAATCCATTCGTGATATGTAAGAGCTTTCCTTGCATTAAAAACTGATTTGATCTTACTTGATGAAAATGACAGAAACGTGGAGAACGTTCTTGGTTTTTCAGATTATATCAAGAACGTTTTTGATTCAGTTTTGTTCATTTTTACCTCTTTCTTTAAACTGATTTCTCTTGCACTTGCTTTGTACCTATCTTGGATTATTACACTCAAAAGCACATGTTAAATTAACACATGATTTAGAATCATAATTAGAGTCTTTAACTAACCTTTATTTGTTTACATCAAAACATTAATTTGGGATTTTGCCTCAACAAAAACGTTTCATTTTCTAACTCTAGTACTAGTAGTATTATTTTAATAAAATATTGATAGCTCTGTGTACCATTAATTATTAATTACTGTTTTAATATAGAAGACTTTTATTATTCTATTGAAAAGACGCACCATGCATTGCCTGCTATAAACTCTGAAACTGAAATGGAGCAACATACTGTGAAGTTTGAAAAGGTGGACGAGTATTATTATTACCAGTGTATATTCAATCTTGGGTGGGTACTAGTTTCATTGGGTGTAGAATTCTGATATGTTTCGATCTATTTACAACTGATTTTGTCGCCCATTTACCCATTTGAACGACCTGACCCACCCATTTTACACTTAATTTCCTGCGAGTTACTCGGTTTTCGGGCAGGAATTATGTCCACCCCTAGTTCACATGCAACCCACCTGCTTCACAATCAAACGAAGTCCAATTCGGTTAGTTAAAATAGTAAGCCTCATTGCAGTTTTAATCCCTCTGTTTTTATAAATTCACGAAATCGGTCATCCTATTTCAAAATATGACAGTTTTGGTCTCTCATTTTGATTTTTAACTAAGAAATGGCAATATGACATATGATACGATGATGTAAAATGATTAAAACTCATGAAATTGCAATAAAATCCTATAGAAACTTCACTTTCAACTTAAAAAATTGTTCACTTTTGTAATTAATCAATGACATATGAATAATTAATGCATCTAGATGATTTTATATCATAAAATTGTATGTCACATCATTTAAAATATGTCAAATCATTATTTTTTTAGTTCAAAAAATCTGAGGAAGAAATCAAAACTGTTGACTTTTAAAATACGGGGAACCAATTCTATGAATTAGTAAAAATAGTGTGACCAAAATTGCAATTAAGTCAAAATAGTATATCATTATTTTAATTGAAATGCTGAATGTTATAATATAAATAATAATAGATATGGCTAAAATTACCTTTGAAAAATTATGGATAATTTATTTATCACCAATAAAAATTTGATACATAAGTAAATGTTTAAGTGGTTACACACACTTATTTGTATTCCACTTATAAATTTACTTATGTGTTTCGTATTGTTATTGGATGTTGAATAAACTATCCATACACTTTCAAAATAATTTAGAAAAAAAATCATAAAAATATCTGTGGTTACCCAAAAAATAAACTAATAGTGGATCTTTATTACACTCTAATAGAAAAAGAATTTTGTAAAAGAAAAAAAATTGAAAGCAAGAAGATTTCAGATGATGAAGATATAAGATGCCTAGATTTTTCGATAGCGCAGGCGACAATGAAATATGTTCATAATAGTTGTCTTTTATATAGTGATTTTTCATCCACCTTAGTCGTTTGTGAATTACTGAATTTTACATTTGAGTAGTTGTCAGCTTAAAAGTACCATATTGCACTTTAATTAGCTCAAGCTTCTGGAACAGTAGTATTTTGGAATTTGGATAATATGTGGAGTGAGTTCTAAATATTTCATTTCATAAGTTCATCGTTTAGAATACTTCAAGTATTTATACTATTCCATCTATTTGTTTTAAACCGCTAGCATACATGATATATATATATTTTTTATTTATTTATAAAAATGATGGTAAATATCATCGTAACTAATTCACACATCTTTGAGATTTTGAGTTTGAAACAAGACACTCAACCTAACAATATCGACATTTGTCAATTGAGTTAGAAACAGTAGTAACATTAACTTTATTCCCACTTTTATTGGAAACCTTTATACCGAGGAATAATTTTGTCCAAACCTAACATGCCATCTTTGCAACATCAGGACATCTGCGACTTCTCTCCTTTGCTGGGCTAAATAAGCATGAAGTTCAGATGTTTCCGCAACAGTAACTGCTTGGCTTTCATTCTCTTCAAATTTCCAATAAATAAAAATCCAAATGAATTAAGAATTTTGTATATTGAAAGAATGACAACGAAAATATGAAAGTGCAAAAAATTGTTTAAATATACTTACTTCACATACATACAATAAAATTGTGCAAAAAATTAAAGATCATGTGATCAATTGGATATAAGAATCAATGTGTACATAAAATAAGACTAAGATATAGACACGTGACATGAGTTTTCATAGCTGCTGAATTTCACAGGTACGTTGACAATTAGGCCATGTCAAAAGATTTAAGACAGGTGGCTGTCATAGGCTGTTTTTAGGCACGAGTCTGACATTTATGAAAGTTTGATGTGACCAATTAACTTACTTAAAAGTCTATTTCATATTAACACTTTTAAATAAGTAATCATACATACTTTTTAATAGATTAATTAACAAGCTAATAGATCAATGAAATTATTATTATTATTATTTTTATTTTAACATGAAATTTTAAAGATTTTGACTTTATATGACATTGTATTTCAATTCTATTTTATTGTAATATATTTATATATGTAAAAGAATAATATAATTAAATTACTAAAATATTAACAAAGTTATAATTTAACGTACAATTTAAATTCTAATAATAATAATAATAATAATAATAATAATAAATATTATTCATATTTATTGAAGTAGATAAGTCTGGGAGACTTAAAAGAATTATTTTATGGCATGTAGCTATAGCCTAACCTTTTTAGTTAAATAGATCTCTAAAGAAACATTGACCTTGTCTATTTAAAAACAAGTCTGGTGTGATCTGATTTGAGTCTATCGTTGATTAGGTCGTAGGCTCTTGTCCAACAATTTGGCATATTCCCACCCTTATCTATGACATTGTGAATTTTTGTATGTTTCTTTGTTCATGTTATTAACAAGGATTGTGAGAAAATACACTCACATATGCTTCTAGCCAATATAAAAGATGCATGAACTATGAGTCACAAAATGATATATGCAATCAATTATTAATTAACAATAATCAATTTTTGGAATTTATTATTAAATATTAAGGTATAATTAGTAATTTGGTCCCTTACATTTATTTTAGGTTTTAAGTTTGCCCCTTACATTTTAAACGTTACATGTTAGTATAAGTTAGTCCTTCCTATTAATTTTTAAGTAAAGGATATTTATTGATGAGAGTGTGGCAAACAAAAGTCTATCTGGGATATTAAGTTTACAACATGTAAATATTAATTTTCGGAAAGTAATTGTTACAAATTTTAAAAATATATAATAACAACAACTTTAAATTTTTAGGGTTTGAAATTGAAATTGAACTGAGAAAAGGCAAACAACAAAAGCGCAGAGCAAACAACAAAAGTGCAAGAGAAGGGGGAATTCGTAACATGGACGAAACGAGGGAGACAACACGACATAGACGATTCTAGGGTAAAGTTTTGTTGTGGTCGCAAGTTTACAGTACACAAGGTTTAATCATTTTATGTAGTTTAATATGTTCTAGTATCGATTGCAATTGTTGTCGTTTAGGGTTTCTCTTGTAGTCCTATGGTAAATGTCTCTACTTGTAAGTTATGGTCACATGCCTTTTTAATGTGGTTTAGTTTAATTATTGGAATTGTTGTCTTTTAGGGTATCTGTTGTAGTTAAACGTGTTGTGTGGTCCTATGTTGTGTTAGTTTGTGTGGTCTCATGTTTGTTTACATGTGTTCTGATATGATCCTATGTCTCATGAATCACTATAATGATCGTTCTAGGTTGGATACTTACAGATTGGAACAAAAATCGCGTATTGTTGGAGAACGCAATAAACAGAGCTACGAAATTCAGAATCGGCCGATTCCAAAACGCGATGAAAGATGACGTTCTGAAACGCAAGTTAGGCTGTTGAATCGCCGAAAACAAGTTTGTAGAACTCGAGATATGATTGCAGGTTGCCGAACACGAAAATTGGTACAATTTGTGTATTAGGGTTTGATGTAAAAGAAACTCAAACTTATTATTATTCAGTAAAAGAACCAAGAACAGAATGGCGCCACAATCTAGGGATTGATAAGCCAAAAAGAACGCCACAAAGATTAAGACCCTTGATAAGTTCAAATTGAATTCTTTCAAGAACTCTAGAGAGCAAAAAGCCTCACAAAAATAATGTTCTAAAAATCCCCTCAAAAAAGATAAGAGTTTGCCTTTTATAGTGGCACCTCCTTACAAGTTATTTAAATTTGGCCTAACTGAAGTTTTTTCAATTAGAATCAAATTTCTTACTAATTCAGTCTACTACTTTAATTAAAACTAATATTAAAATTTGATAACACATTGAATCAGCCTTCATTCCTTAGCTTCTTCAATTTGGATTAAGCAATTGACTATCTTGGGCTTCAAGTCTTCATGAGTTGTACTTGTTTCAAATAAAGTGGTTATCAAGTTATTTAGAACCTCTTTTGCCTTCTTTGACCTTGCTCTTGTCATTGGAGTTCCAAGACCTTGAATATCTTCTATGCTTCCTTCCTTTGTTATGCATTCTAGTTCCTCATCATTCCCTCCTTCTTGAAGTGAATTTGCCCTCAAATTGCAATCTTCTTCATCTGCATCATACGGAGACAAATCAGCCACATTAAAAGTAGGACTAACACCATACTCACTTGGAAGATCTATTTTGTAGGCGTTATCATTAATTTTGGACAGCACTTGAAAAGGTCCATCGCCCCTTGGTTGAAGCTTAGATTTTCTTTGAGAAGGAAATCTTTCCTTCCTTAAATGAACCCAAACCCAGTCACCTGGCTCAAATACAACCTTTTTTCTTCCTTTATTAGCTTGTCGAGCATAGCTATCCATTTTCTTTTCAATTTGTGCCTTTACCTTCTCATGTAATTTTCGAACATATTCAGCCTTAGCGTTCCCATCCTTATGAATTAGAATAGAACTACTTGGCAAAGACATTAAATCAAGAGGAGTGAGAGGGTTAAAACCATAAACAATTTCAAAGGGAGAATGACAAGTAGTGCTATGAACAACCCTATTATATGCAAACTCAACGTGGGGTAAACATTCTTCCCAAGACTTAATATTCTTTTTTATTACAGTCCTTAGAAGAGAAGAAAGAGTTCGATTCACTACCTCAGTTTGGCCATCAGTTTGTGGGTGGCAAGTAGTGGAAAAGAGAAGTTTAGTTCCAAGCTTACCCCAAAGTGTCCTCCAAAAGTGACTAATGAATTTAGTGTCTCGATCACTCACAATGCTTCTAGGTACACCATGAAGTCTAACTACTTCTTTAAAGAACAAATCTGCCACGTGACAAGCATCATCCACTTTTCTACAAGCTATGAAGTGAGCCTCATCTTGGAGAATCTGTCCACCACCACAAAAATTGAATCTTTTCCGCTTTTAGACCAAGGAAGACCTAAAACAAAATCCATAGAAATATCAATCCAATGGGAGTTAGGTATTGGTAAAGGAGTATACAAACCATGAGGCATAACTTTGGACTTAGATTTCTTACAAACAATGCATTTTTCACACAATTTGTGTACATCACGTTTCATGTGTGGCCAATAAAAATGTTCATGCAGCAGGTCTAAAGTCTTTTGTACTCCAAAATGTCCCATTAATCCCCCCTCACGTGCTTCCTTCACAAGTAAATCCCTAATGGAACTTTTAGGCACACATAACCTCTTTTCTTTGAACAAATAGTCATGATGTTTAAAATACCCATTTTGGGCAGCATGCACACAAGATTTATATATTTGAGAAAAATCAGGGTCATGTTCATACATTTCCTTAATTACCTCAAAACCAATAAACTTAGTTTCAATAGTAGAGAACAAAACATACCTTCTTGAAAGTGCATCGGCAACAGCATTTGACTTACCTTTTTTATGCTTGATCACATACTGAAATTGCTCAAGAAATTCAACTCACTTGGCATGTCTCTTGTTGAGCTTACCTTGGCTCTTTAAATACTTCAATGATTCGTGATCACTATGGATTACAAATTCCTTTGGTAAAAGGTAGTGCTGCCATGTTTGTAATGCTCTCACTAATGCATACAACTCTTTATCATAGGTAGGATAATTAAGAACAACACCATTAAGTTTCTCACTAAAATAAGCAATGGGATGCCCCTCTTGTATCAAAACATTAGAGAAATTAGAGAAATTAGGCAATGAAATAATAGGTGCATGAGTCAATTTTTCTTTAACGGTAGAAAATGCTTGTTCTTGTTTTTCACCCCATTTAAATCCCACATTCTTTTTAATCACTTCATTTAAAGGTGTAGCTAATGTACTAAAATCTTTAACAAACCTCCGATAGAAACTAGCTAAGCTATGGAAGCTTCTTACCTCGTTAACATTCTTAGGAGTTGGCCATTCTTGGATAGCTTTCACTTTCTCTTGATCAACCTGCACTCCCTGTGAGCTAATAACAAAACCAAGGAAAACTACATGATTTGTATATAAAACACATTTTTCCATGTTTGCATATAATTTCTCACGCCTAAGAGCTTCCAACACACTTCTCAAATGCAAAAGATGATCATCATAAGATTTGCTATAAATCAAAATGTCATCAAAGTAGACCACAACAAATTTCCCTAGAAACTCCCTTAACACATGGTTCATCAGCCTCATGAAAGTGCTTGGTGCATTTGTTAATCCAAAGGGCATGACTAACCATTCATACAAGCCATATTTTGTTTTAAAGGGTGTTTTCCATTCATCTCATTCTTTAATCCTAATTTGATGATATCCACTTTTAAGATCAATTTTTTAAAACACACAAGAACCATGCAATTCATCCAACAAATCATCTAATCTAGGAATGGGATGTCTATACTTTACCGTGATATTATTGATGGCTCTACAATCAGTGCACATCCTCCAAGTACCATCTTTCTTAGGCACAAGAATAACAGGGACTGCACATGGGCTTAGGCTTTCTTGCACCCATCCCTTTTGCATCAAGTCTTCAACTTGCCTTTGGATTTCTTTGGTCTCTTGGGGGTTAGCCCATATGTCGGCCTGTTGGGCAATGAAGCACTTGGAATGAGATCAATTTGATGTTCTATACCTCTTATAGGTGGTAGGCCTTGAGGAACCTCTTTGGGAATTACATCATTAAAATCCTGCAACAAAGAAACAACTTCACTAGGAAAAGAATTAGTAAAATCTGCAACCTTTAAGTCACTTTCCTTGCTCAACAACAATAGCATTGGCTTTTTAAATTGCATAGCCTTTTTCACCTCTTTTTCTTTTATGAACAAATTTTGTGTTTTTCTCTCTTTCTTTTCACTCTCTTTTTCTTTTCCCTCTTTCTTTTGACTCTTTTTTTCTTTTCTCTCTCATTTTTGATTCATCCTCACCAACCTCTCTTGGAGACAAAGGAGCAAGACTAATTTTGCGTTCTTTGTGTACAAAGGAGAACTTATTTGTAAACCCATCATGATTGCTTTTCTTATCATACTACCATGGCCTTCCGATAAGCAAATGACAAGGCTCCATTGGCACTACATCACATATAACGGTATCCTCATACTTCCCAATAGAAAATTTCACCTCCACTTGCTCACTCACAATCTGCTCGCCTTCCTCATTAAGCCATTGAAGTTTGTATGGTTTTGGGTGGGATTTAGTCACCAGGTTCATTTTTGACACCACTCTTGCACTTGCAACATTATCCATCTATAATTAAAGAACATAACTTACCTAGGATGAGACATCGAGTATGAAAAATATTATTCCTTTGTGTTTCATCCAAGTTTCTTGATTGGCTGCTCAACATTCTTCTAACCATGAACAAGTCTCCTCCCTCGGCAACTTCTTCCTCATTCTCTTCATCACTTGATGTAGCAGATTCAGAAGATGATCCACTAGTAATATCTCCATTCTCCTTAAGCAGTATACTCTTCTTAATTGGACATTCAGAAGCTATGTGACCTCTTCCCAAGCATCTGAAACATTTAATTTCACTACTTTTTGTTTTCTTATGAGCATCATTGACTTTATTTTTGAATTCTCTGAGGTGCAACTGTGGATGTGTTTGATGAAGTGCTTCCCTCCTTCTTATTTCTATCCTTCCAACTAGAGGAATTAAAGTTAGAAGAACTCTTTCTTACACCTTTTCTCTTCAGTTGTTGTTCTACCTTAGTAGCTTGATGCACTAAGTCCTCCAACTCCACATAATTTTGTAATTCCACAACATCACTTATATCACTATTCTGCCCTTGTAAGAAACGTGCCATAGTAACTTCTCTATCTTCACTAATATTGGCTCTAATTAAGCACACCTCCATCTCCTTATAATAATCATCCACACTTTTGCTACCTTGTGTGAGCCTTTGAAGCTTATTGTGAAGGTCTCTGTGATAGTAAGAAGGAACAAATCTCTTCCGTATTAACCTCTTTATCTCCACCCAACTATCCACGATTGGTTCTTCATGCCTCACTCTTTCTTTTTATAATTGGTCCCACCAAATGAGTGCATAATCAGTAAATTCCATGGTTGCCACCTTTACCTTCTTCTCTTCCGTGTAATTATTGCATGAAAATAATTGTTCAATTTTCATCTCCCACTCAAGGTAAGCCTCCGGATCACTTTTTCCTTGAAACGATGGTATTTTAAGCTTCACTCCATCTATTCTATCTCTTCTACCACCATCTTCAGTTTCTTTTCTCCTTCTTCTACCTCCGTCATCACCATGATTTTGTTGATTTTCTAACTGCTCAATTCTAGCATGTAAATCTTCAGTATGTTCCTTCAACATTCTTTGCATTTGAGCAGTTATAGCCTCCACTAACAATCTGTTGTGTCCCCCTTGGGGAGGGCTATCATCACCACCTATTCCTGCCATATTTTAAACAAAAACAGAAAACAAACAAAAGTGAAAGAAAAGGATCTCACCACACACTTCACGTGTTTACACTCTTGAATTTGTCACTCGTGTTTCACTCAATTTAGGCTTTTTTTTTATAATGAATCCCTCTTGCCTTTTTCCACTCAATTGCTCTCTTCAAGTTCTTAATTGAATCAGCAAGAACCTCAATATTTTTGAATCAAATTGGTACGAAGAACATAAAATGACACAAAGTAGTAGTAATGTGATTGAAAAAAAAAATTACTCTTAGGAATTTTGTCAAACAGGTAGTGTGCACTACTTTTAACAATACAGCTACCTTTTTTTTGTATTTTTTTTTTTGTATTTATTTATTTATTTTAGGTAGCAACAACACACAAATTAACAAAAGTCAACAATTCAAACAAAAGCAACACAACTAGCAATTTCAATTAAAAAAAATGCATAAACAAAATTTTACTTTATTCCAAACCTAGAGACAAGCTCTTGTACCAAATGATATGTGAATTAAAATTTCTCTAATGAGAATTGTGAGTGAGTTAGGTCTCCTCTTTAAGTTCTTGGATTAGAACTTGCTTGAGTCTTATCAATGGCTTCCTTACCATTGTGGCGATTCTTCATTGGCTTATCAATCATCCTTGATTGTGGCGCCTTCTTCATCTTCTCAACCTAATTCATCTTTTGTTTCTTTATAATTTTTCAGTTTCCTTTACATCAAACCCTAATACACAAGTTCTACCAATTTTCGTGTTCGGCAACTTGCAATCATATCTCGAGTTCTACAAACTTGTTTACGGCGATTCAACAGCCTAACTTACGTTTTAGAACGTCATCTTTCATCTCGTTTTGGAATCGGCCGATTCTGAATTTCGTAGCTCTGTTTATTGCGTTCTCCAGCAATATGCGATTTTTGTTCCAATCTGTAAGTATCCAACCTAGAACGATCATTATAGTGATTCATGAGAAATAGGATCATATCATTTTCTTTGTAAATATGCAAAATACTTATGTTTTTTATGAAGACAAAGATCAAGGAAAGTGATCAAGTTGCAAGTTCAAAGAGAAGTCAACAATCAAGTCAACTATTATCAAATATGTTAGAAGACTTATAATTTAAGGTACATGATGCAATCTAATAATATATTTCGAATGCACATGAGAACCTTCTACCTTATCATATGCATCAAAAGAATTTTCAAAGTGTCAAACTGCATGAACAATGTTTGAAAATCAAGTTTTTGACAAAAGTCAAGGTTGTATTCGACTACATATGTGTGTAGCCAAATACAAATGAAGTCAGTAACAAAAACTGTACATTTGTATTCCACTACAGCATGTTGTAGCCGAATACAAACCTAAGTAAGAAGCAAAAACTTCACATCTTTATTCGACTACATGATGTTGTAGTCGAATACAAAATCAAGTCAGTTGCAAAATTCAGACATCTATATTCGACTACAAGGATTTTTATTCGAATACAAGCTTAAAATTTTGAAATAAAGCTGAATGTTACAAAGGTGTATTCGACTACACTTAGGCTGTAGCCGAATACAACTACAAAGCAATGCAATTTTTCAGTTCAGATTCAATCTAGATCATTGCACATGTTTATCAAACCTCTAGGAATGATTGCCACTGATATTAAGTGATGTCTAAGGAGTATAAATACTTCTTAGTTTCAGATTTAACTTAAGAATTGTTACATTAATCTTAGAACAAATTTGAACAAACTTTCTGAAATATTTGAAGTTATTCAAAGTCTTACTTTCATATTTCAAGTACATATTTTACATTGTCATATCATTGTGAAAGGTTCTTTATTGTACTTGAAATTATATTAGACTGTTATCATTGTACAAGAAAGCATCAACTGTTATATCTTATTGATTTCAGTCAAAATCATTGTTGTAAAACCATTCAAATTATTATGTAAATTGAGAAAAGTAGTGTAATTTCTTCAAGTGTTGTAAACTAGGATAATGGTGTACTATCTTAGGCAGATTGTTGGAAGTCTGTAACAAAAGTCTTAGAGTTAAACTTGTACTTATTCTAACAATTGTGGAAAATCTCTTGTGGTGTGTAGGAGGACTAGATGTACCCTTGGTTGAAAGGGGAACCAGGATAAATTGTTGTGTTCTTTATTTTTCTACCATTTACATTTTAGCATATTATAAATCATAGTCAAAAAAATAATCCACTAAGTCTTTAAAAACTAGAAAATTTCTAAACACCCAGTTCACCCCTCTCTTAGGTGCGCCTCTATACTAACATTTTTTTTCTTCTATTATAAGAGGTTGATTGTTTTTTTGAATGTGTATTTCATTTGGGGTGTGTATTTTAGGAGTATGAAAAAAATTGGCTTATGTGGGACAATAATCAACATAGCAATGTGACCCAAATAGATGGTCATACTAGGAGGTATCGGGTATCTTGGAAGAAAAATGTGTCAAACAAGCCCATATTACTATTACTATTACTATTACTATTACTATTACTATTACTATTACTATTACTATTACTATTACTATTACTATTACTATTACTATTACTATTACTATTACTATTACTATTACTATTACTATTACTATTACTATTACTATTACTATTACTATTACTATTACTATTACTATTACTATTACTATTACTATTACTATTACTATGTGGTATAATGACCCCAAAGAACAATGGGGCTGTGGGCTTAGAAAGTTGGTTGATCCGCTGTCGTACATGGGTCAAATACAACTAATAAAATGTAGATAAAGGTAATAATTCGAGTTGTTTCGCAAAGACTTCTAATATAATAATATTAACCAAATTGAAAATTGAATTAGAAATGGGGTTTTTCAGACCTATCACAAATTCTATCAACGAGTTTAATTTCTAATTTGTGATTCTATTCCTATTTGACTATAGAATTGATCAAACAAGCGTAATCAACCCTATGTGAATTCGGTTTCTTTGACTGGATTACGCATCACAATCATCGATATATTACAATTAACAATCAAGCGTAGCAAACTTATATTTCAATTAAATTAGAAACCGAAACCGAATTCTGTCAAATAAATCTAATCAATCCTATTGAAATTCGAATTAAGCAATCAAAATAACAATAACATCAATTAAAGAGAAATAGAATCATAACGCGAAATTAACATTATATAACCTTCATCTTAAGGTGTCGATGAAACTCTAAAACAAATGATCAATCTAAGAAATTTAGCCTTCCATAAAAAAAAATAAAGAAATCTGTTTTTCTATCTGTCTCAATCCAAAATTAGCCTCCCTAAGAAAGGAAAGAAACTCCCCATATATAGTACTCGATTTTGGGCTTTAAAAACAAGTGGCCAGCTATTTAAAATTATTACAAAAGTCCAGATTACTAAATCTGCAATTTAGGCCAGTAAAGTTCGGCATTGGGCTTTTATTCCAACACAAAAGTTGTATCTCTGATTTTTATCTTTCCAACGCCTGCTCGCATGCGTCAATCCAATATCCAGAGCTCAAGTTATGGCCTACAAAGCGAGCAGGGGTCAAAATGCAAATAATAAAATTATAATTCAATTTCGACCTAAAGTTTAGAAACAAGCTAAAAAAATTATTCTAAGCTATAAAGAGCTTTTAAAATACCAAATTAAAAAGCTAGAAACATGTGCCCAAATGCTATGATCAATGATGTAGGTGCAAATGTGATATCCAATATAACCAAAATTTATGGGAGTGTGCATCTATATGTTGATAATGGACCTGGTTTTGTTTTTCGGAAGTATCAAGAGGTGGTTGTGGATAATTGTCCAATAGAGAATGATGTTCATAGTGGGATATTTGGACGTGCTAAATTGTAGGGGTATTGGAGAATACCTTTTTGAGGTGAAAGATAGAGCTTAACTAGAGACAAGTTTGTTGTCAACCTACGAAACTTCATGATACGTGCTGATTTCTTGCAATTAAGGCAACGACTAGAAACTCTAAAGTTTCCCTATAAGAGGATGAACAACCCTCTTTGATAGAAACAACAACACCACACTAAAATAAGCACAATACATCTGTACTTTTTCTCTCTATCATTCGTTTTGTCTAATTGCTAAAAAACAGTTTTTGAGAATACAACTTGTAAACACTCTATTGTAAGAGTATTCAAAAAGCCCTTAAACTTACTCTTTTTGTAACATAGCCCAGTATTGGATGCATTCATCAAAAACTTGATTGTACTAAGCTAGAAGGTTGATAAGATTTGAACACATTTAGTTTGACTCACATGTGTTTAGTGGAAGTGTGATTTCAATTGGTGAATCAATGGATTAAATAATTCAATTTGAAAAGACTAGACATAGCTACTGTGTTGGTGGTGAACCATGGTTGTGTTGTTCCATGTTTTCTATTTTATCTGCTATTTTTTCATCAATTGGTTTTAATATTGCTAAATAATTAAAAAAACACAATTCAAACCCCTGTTTCTTGTGTTTCTCGTTTAACAAACATGCCCCTGCAACTGAGCAAGCACCTACAACTGAGCAAACCAAAAACATCAACATCAGCCACATGGAGATCACCAAGACAACCAAATAACCCAGTCAACACATGCAAGCACCAGCCCCAAGAAGATCACCAAGTAAGCCAACAAATCAATCAATACAAGCAACATGATCATAGCACTCGGGCACATGTTTTTATCCTTATGTTTTAGTATTTTTAAAATCACTTTATAGCTTAAAATAATTTTTTAGCTTATTTCTAAACTTTGGGTTGAAATTGAATTACAATTTTATTATTTGCATTTTAACCCCTGCTCGCTTTGTAGGCCATAACTTGAGCTCTGGATATCCGATTGAGGCATGCGAGCAGTCGTTGGAAAGCTAAAAATCAGAGCTACAACTTTTGTGTTTGAAAAAAATCTGAATTCCGAATTCTACTGAGTCTAAATTACAGATTTCATATTCTGGACCTTTGTAATAACTTAAATAGCGGGCTCCTTGTTTTAAAGCCCAAAAGCCCGAGCACTATATATTTGAGATTTTTTTTTAGGGGACAATATTTTTCGGACAGAATCATCATAATATAATTAAAAAGATATTTTTATTTTCAATTTCGATGGAAGGCTAATTTTAAAAGATTAATCCGCGAATTCAGAGTTTCATCACACCTGGAGATTCAGGTTACATCTTCGATTCTAATTTATGATTCTAATTTCGTTATTTGATTATATTGATAATTCGATTGCTTAAATTGAATCTCAATAGGATCAATTAAATTTATTTGACAGAATTTGATTTCAATCTCTAATTAAATTATAATTCTGCGACGCTTGTTCGTTAATTGTAATATTGTGATGATTGTGATGCTTAATCCAGTCAATGAAATCGAATTCACATAGGGTTGATTGTACGCTTGTTTGATCAATTCTATAGTCAAATAATAATAGAATCATGAATTAGAAATTATAGAATCTGTGATAGGTCCGAAACTCGAATGAGTGGATTAATCGTTTTTCTCGTCTGTCCAAACTATTTCTAATTTCGATAAATCATTATCAAAACCCCCAATACAGATTTTTAACTCGGTTAATATCGTTATATTAGGAGTCCTTGCGAAACGACTCGGGTTATTACCCTTTTCTGCAGTTATTTCAATTCGTATTTGATCTGTGTGCGACAACGGATTAAATTGGCGCCGTTGCCGGGGACTCTCTGATAATAATATTAACCAGTTTTAGATTATTACTAACCATCCTAACAATTGTTTCTTTGTGCTCTGTTGTTCTACAAGTCAGATAGGGTTGTGCTAACTCGTAGGCACGTTGCTAGTCCAAAAAATCCGATTTTCAGGTGACTGTGGCGGATTGCTCCGAATTTTTGCCAGAAAATCAGAAAAAAATCAAGGCTCAAATTCCGAATTTTTGCCAGGCTCAAATTCCAATAAATCCAAATTTTTGCCAGGCTCAAATTCCCAAATTCCTTCATCTGGACCACTTTTTTAATTTTTTGAATTTTCGATATTTTCAAAAAAATCCAAAAAAATTTGCGTGACCTTTATTTGATTTTTAGAGATTTTTGGTGGTATTTTTATATTTTTTGGATTTTATTTGATAGTGTTTTCGATTTTTCATCTCAATTTTAGCAATAGGGACATTGTTGGAATTTTCAGAATTGTGATTTTGCATTTTACTGTTATGATGATGCATGACTAGGGCTAGTTCTGTAAATCTGCACCCCCTTGACCCTGAAATAGATAGAACTTTCCATTTACGGCGTAGACTTAATAGAGCTGCTAGTGCTAACGTGTCAAATAGAGAGTCAGATAGTGATAGTCATAGTGAAAAAAAATGACATTTTGCTGCACAATATGGCTGATATGAATAATAGAACTTTAAGACAACTTGCTGCACCTGATGTTACCTATAATGCATTGTGTATTGAATATCCTGAAGTTACTGTACCATTTGAACTTAAATCTGGTTTAATACACTTGCTTCCAAAGTTTAATGGTCTTGCAGGTGAGGATCCCCACAAACACTTGAAGGAGTTCCATGTGGTGTGTTCTACCATGAAACCTCAAGGAGTCACAGAAGATCATATCAAGCTGAGGGCCTTTCCATTTTCACTTCAAGATACTGCCAAGGATTGGCTATACTACCTTCAGCCAGGTTCTGTTACAAGTTGGAATGAATTGAAGAAATTGTTTTTAGAAAAATTCTTCCCTGCCTCAAGAGCTGCTTCAATCAGAAAAGAAATATGTGGCATTAGACAGATTGACAGAGAATCACTACATGAGTATTGGGAGAGATTCAAGAAATTGGTGTCTAGCTGTCCTTACCATCAGATTTCTGATCAATTGCTCATCCAGTATTTTTATGAAGGTTTGCTGCCTATGGATAGAAGTATTTTGGATGCTGCTAGTGGGGGAGCACTTGTTGATAAGACACCAGAAGAGGCAAAAGCTTTGATTGAGAACATGTCCATTAATTCCCAACAGTTTACAACTAGAAGCAATTCAACTGTTTTGACAAAGGGAGTGAATGAGATTCAAACTTCTTCCCACAAGAATCTAGAAAGCAGACTTGATGAGCTTACATCTTTAGTGAAGAAATTGGCAGTAGGTAAAGCCCAGACAATGGTATGCGGTATTTGCACTTCTCTAGAACATCCTACAGATTCATGTCCTACCTTGCAAGACGATCCAGTTGCTGATGCTCCTCAAGCATATGCAGCAAACATATTCAACCCTCAAGCCAACTATGATTTGTCATCTAACAGGTACAATCCCGGTCGGAGAAACCATCCCAACTTGAGATGGGGGAATTCATCTGCACAACAACAACAGCAACAGCAGCCTAGACAGCAAAACATTCCGTATCAACGACAAAACATTCCTCAGCAGCAAAACAGTACACCTTCATTAGAGGACCTTGTCAAGCAAATGGATGTCCAAAATCTTCAATTCCAACAAAGAACAGATTCCACAATTCAGAATTTGGAGACAAAGATTGGTCAACTGGCCACTTCAATTAATCAGATGCAAACTCAGGGATCAAACCAACTACCTGCCCAGTCGGTAGTAAATCCAAATGCCCCTAATGTCACTGCAATTACATTGAGGTCTGGGAAAGCTGTTTAAACACCAAAGGTATCTGAAACTTTTGTGAAAAATAACAAGGTTGCTGAAGAAATTTTGATACCTGAAATTGTTGGTGATGACCAAAATATACCACTTCCTTTTCCTCAAAGGGCGGTGAAGACTAAGAAAATGGACGAGGCAGATAGGGACAGGAAGATCTTGGATACATTTAGGAAGGTGGAAGTGAACATTCCTCTCCTTGAAGCAATTAAACAGATTCCGAGATATGCCAAATTTTTAAAAGAGTTGTGCACACACAAGAGGAGGTTAAAAGGTAATGAAAGAGTAAACATGGGGCGTAATGTTTCAGTCCTCATTCAGCCAATGCCCCAAAAATGCAAAGATACAGGAACTTTTTCCATTCCATGTACCATAGGCAGTAGTCAATTTGAAAATGCCATGTTAGATTTAGGAGCTTCTATTAATGTTATGCCCACATCTATTTTTAACTCTCTTGCTCTTGGACATTTACAGAGTACAGGTGTTACCATTCAACTGGCGAACAGAAGCAATGCTCGCCCCGCTGGACTTGTGGAGGATGTACTTGTTCGAGTAAATGAATTAATATTTCCTGCAGATTTTTACATTCTGGACATGGAGGGAGAGAATAACTCCAACAAGGCGCCTATCATTTTAGGCATACCATTTTTGAAAACTGCTCGAACTAAAATTGATGTACATGCTGGAACTCTATCCATGGAATTTGGTGATAACATTGTAAAATTTAACATCTTTGATGCTATGAAACATCCCATGGAAGAGCATTCTGTTTTTCAAATTGAATTACTTGCTGATTTGGTTGATGACACTTACCCTGATATGTTTACTGCTGATTTTCCTTCACTGTCTGATTTTGATGATACTTTTATTTGTGAATTTTGCATAGATAATCAGTTGTGCTCTGTGTGTGCTGAGATTGAAGCTGCTTTGCAGGTTGATCATTATGCTGATGTTGATACTTCTACTAACATAATTGATTTTGCAGACTTAGCTTCAGCGACTGGTATCATACCCTCCATTGAGCAGCCACCGACTATAGACCTTAAACCACTTCCTGAAAATTTGAAATATGCATATTTAGATGGAAGTGACAATTTACCTGTGATTATTTCAGCTAAACTTGAAGATGAACAGGAAGAGAAGCTGTTGCAGATTTTGAGAAAACACAAGAAGGCAATAGGATGGACCTTGGCTGATATTCCTGGTATTAGCCCATCCATGTGCATGCATAGGATACTATTAGAGGATGGAGCAAAATCAGTAAGGCAGCCCCAAAGGCGACTCAACCCATTAATTCTGGATGTTGTGAAAAAGGAAGTGACCAAGCTCTTGCAAGCATGCATTATATACCCATCTCTGATAGTCAATGGGTGAGTCCGGTGCAGGTAGTTCCTAAGAAAACTGGAGTCACAGTGGTTAAAAATGAAAATAATGAACTTATCCCCACACGAGTGCAGAACAGCTGGAGGGTATGCATCGATTACAGGAGACTAAACCAGGCAACTAGAAAGGATCATTTTCCTTTACCATTCATTGATCAGATGCTTGAACGGTTGGCTGGTAAGTCACATTATTGTTTTCTTGATGGTTTTTCTGGTTATTTTCAGATCCATATTGCACTAGAGGACCAAGAAAAGACCACATTCACATGCCCTTTTGGCACATTTGCCTACAGGAGGATGGCCTTTGGCCTATGCAATGCTACTGGAACTTTCCAACACTGCATGATTAGTATTTTTGCTGATTTGATAGAAAGTTGTATAGAAGTTTTCATGGATGATTTTACTGTGTATGGTTCCTCATTTGATGTATGCTTGAACAATTTAGATAGAGTTTTGCATAGATGTATTGAAACTAACCTTGTACTGAATTATGAAAAATGTCATTTTATGGTTGAACAGGGCATAGTTTTGGGACATGTGATCTCTAAGAATGGGATGGAAGTGGAACCTACCAAGATTGATGTGATTTCTAATTTACCTTACCCATCTTGCATCTGCGAGATTCGTTCTTTTCTTGGTCATGCAGGTTTTTACAGGCGCTTTATCAAGGATTTCAGCAAGATAGCTCTTCCACTGTCGAATTTGCTGCAAAAAGATGTTAGTTTCACATTTGATGACAAATGCAAGAAGGCGTTTGATTGCTTAAAGGCAGCACTGACCTCTACTCCCATCATTCAGCCACCCAATTGGACCCTCCCTTTTGAAATTATGTGTGATGCGTCTAACTATGCAGTGGGAGCGGTTCTTGCACAAAGGGTCGGTAGGGCTGCCCATGTTATTTATTATGCTTCTAGAACTTTAGATTCTGCACAGGCTAATTAGACTACCACTGAAAAGGAACTCTTAGCTATTGTTTTTGCTCTTGATAAGTTTAGATCATATTTGCTAGGTTCGAAGGTAGTTGTTTTTACTGACCATGCAGCTTTGAAGTTCTTGCTGAAGAAACCAGAAGCAAAACCGAGATTGATCCGGTGGATGTTGTTACTCCAAGAATTTGATTTAGAGATTAAAGATAAGAGTGGAGCTGAAAATCTGGTGGCAGACCATTTGAGCAGAATAGAACTGGATGAGGATCCCATCCCCATTCAAGATGATTTCCCTGATGAGCAATTGCTACAGTTGCGTGAGGTAATTCCTTGGTTTGCTGATTTAGTTAATTATCTAGTTGCTGGAGTATTTCCCGCAGATGCATCTAGAACACAAATTCATAAACTTAAAAGTGATGCTAAATATTATGTGTGGGATGATCCATATCTGTGGAAATTCTGTAGTGACCAGGTGATTAGGCGATGTGTTCCCCACCATGAGGCTCAATCCATTCTTAAATTCTGTCATGCCTCTCAAGCTGGGGGACATTTTGGTCCTCAACGGACAGCCAGAAAAGTCTTAGACTCGGGTTTCTTTTGACCCACTCTATTTAAAGATGCTTTTGAGACTTACAAAACTTGTGAACAATGTCAAATAGCAGGAACAACAATCACTCGTCGGAGTGAGATGCCTCAACAACCTATGCTTTTCTGTGAAGTATTTGATGTGTGGGGCATTGACTTTATCGGCCCTTTTCCTGTATCTTTTGGTTTTGTCTACATTTTGCTTGCTGTTGATTATGTTTCGAAGTGGGTGGAAGCAATACCCACTAGGACTAATGATTCTAAAGTTGTTGCAGGTTTTATCAGATCAAATATTTTTTGCAGGTTTGGAATACCCCAGGCCATCATAAGTGATCAAGGCACTCATTTTTGCAACCGCACCATGGATGCTTTGCTTCAGAAGTATGGGGTTGTGCATAGAGTCTCTACACCTTATCATCCCCAGACTAATGGGCAAGCTGAAATCTCAAACAGGGAAATCAAACAGATCTTAGAAAAGATGGTGCAGCCAAACAGGAAAGCCTGGAGCCGTCGGCTGGAAGATGCTCTTTGGGCTCACAGAACAGCCTACAAAACACCAATAGGAATGTCTCCTTATCGACTTGTGTTTGGTAAGGCATGCCACCTCCCAGTGGAAATAGAGCACCGTGCTTATTGGGCTGTTAAGAGCTGCAACCTTGAGATGGAGAAAGCAGGTTTGGAGAGAAAGCTTCAATTGCAACAACTTGAAGAGCTTAGACTAGAAGCTTATGAGAACTCTCGGATCTATAAAGAGAAAACTAAATACTATCATGATAAAATGATTTCTCGGAAGGAATTTTCCATTGGCCAAAAAGTTTTACTCTTTAACTCCCGTCTGAAAATTATGGCAGGTAAACTTCGATCCAAGTGGATTGGCCCTTTTGTTGTTACTAACACTTTTCCTCATGGTGCAGTTGAAATAAAAAGTGAAAACACCGACAAAGTGTTCAAAGTAAATGGACAACGCCTCAAGCTATTCCATGAGAGCTCTGTACTTGAAGATACTACCATAGAAGAACTCTCCTTGGAAAAGCCCACCTACACTGAAGATTGAACAGGGAGCTCCCTTTCCTTACTCTTAATTCATACTTGTTACTTTCATTGAGGACAATGTGTAATTTAAGTGTGGGGGGGGTAGTATTGAGAATTTTATCTGTGATAGGATTTAAAAATAAAAAATAAAAATAAAAAAAATAAAAAAAAAATATATTAATAAAAATGTGCATTGCATTGCATGCTTTTTCATCAAATTTTGTGGTTGTAAATGTTGTGAGCAAATGTTGTGAGTTTGTTTGGACTGGCATGATTGGATATTATCTTTGCATTCTTGGTAAAATAAGTTGGATTAAAATGCTAAATTGCGTATCATTTGTGATAGGTCATTAACCCTTGTGAGATTTTGAGCCTATTATGAATGGAATACAATTTTCCATCTTCTTTTTTGTGTGATATCTCACTCATGATTGCTAGTTACGCTAGAACTTGACTTGACTCTTGTCCGCATGCATATATTGAAATGATCTAGCATTTGTTTCTTGTTAAGCTACTAGCCAAATAAGCCTACCCTTCAATTATCCATTTGTTTAAGCCCATTTGAGCCTAATTATCCCATTTTTTGTTATATAGCTCATTACAAGCCTAAAAGTGAAAAACAATGAATTGACCCAATCTTGGGGGATAAATGAGTTTTTTTTCCTTAAATAAGTGTGGGGGTGCTCAACTCAACTTGTTTGTTTAAATTTGAGGTAATTTCATCAAAAAAAAAAAAGAAGAAAAAAAAGAGAAAAAATAAAATAAAATAAAAAATAAAAAAAAAAATTGAAAAAAAATGAAAAAAATGAGGAAAATGGTTATGTTGTGAGTAAAGAGAGTTGATAATAAAAGTTGATGATACTTTGTTGAGTTACTTCTCAATGTTATTTTTTTCTCTCTTGATCATTACTCCTTTATCCTCTTTGATTTTTAGCCCTAGTCTCCTTAGGATTATCTCACCCTTACCTTGGCCACGTTACAACCTGAATAAAGACCTTTTGATCATTATGTGCATGTGTTTCAATTATAGATGTTAGAGGCTTGTCAAGCCTATGGTAGTGCTAGCTTTCATGATGTGCTTTGAGGGTAAACAGTAGCCCAAACACTTGAGTGATTGAGAGAATTTTATATCTTGTGAGGACTCTATCACTTATGATGCATTCTTTGGTTAATTTATCCTCTTGTTTGCCTTGGTTGTGAAAATTATTCATGAATGTCATATCCCTTGAAGTTTGAATTTTTTCTTTTGCTCACCACTTTGCATTCCTGAGAATATTTGGAATCGCATGCATTGCTTTGCACGGAGTGCAAAAGCTTAAGTGTGGGGGAATTTGATCATAGCACTCGGGCACATGTTTTTATCCTTTTGTTTTAGTATTTTTAAAATCACTTTATAGCTTAGAATAATTTTTTAGCTTATTTCTAAACTTTGGGTTGAAATTGAATTACAATTTTATTATTTGCATTTTAACCCCTGCTCGCTTTGTAGGCCATAACTTGAGCTCTGGATATCCGATTGAGGCATGCGAGCAGTCGTTGGAAAGCTAAAAATCAGAGCTACAACTTTTGTGTTTGAAAAAAATCTGAATTCCGAATTCTACTGAGTCTAAATTACAGATTTCATATTCTGGACCTTTGTAATAACTTAAATAGCGGGCTCCTTGTTTTAAAGCCCAAAAGCCCGAGCACTATATATTTGGGATTTCTTTTTTTTTTAGGGGACAATATTTTTCGGACAGAATCATCAGAATGTAATAAAAAAGATATTTTTATTTTCAATTTTGATGGAAGGCTAATTTTAAAAGATTAATCCGCGAATTCAGAGTTTGATCACACCTGGAGATTCAGGTTACATCTTCGATTCTAATTTATGATTCTAATTTCGTTATTTGATTATATTGATGTCAACACATGCAAGCACCAGCCCCAAGAAGATCACCAAGTAAGCCAACAAATCAATCAATACAAGCAACACCAACAAGAAAGCCAATAAGCACCAACCAACACAAGCAAGCAAGCCAACAACATCCTACAAGCCAACAACTAATGTTTATAACAACTATATTCAAACTGATATGAGTTTTTCGAACCTCTCTTCATCTATCGAAAGAAGATCAAGGAGAAGACAAATGAAAGAGTTTACAAAGCAATCAATTTACACTTGATCGTTTAAACTCAATTAGCAAAGCTCTTTCTCAAGCAAAACTCCAACTTTCTCATTATATTTGAGGATCATCTTATTGAGTTCTTGCTGATAATCAGTCTCAAACAATTATTGAGAAGTTTCTAGATCCCAAACACTTTTATCATACACATTATTTTGTAACTCAAGTCTATATCTTAAGATAGATTGAGTGTGTTGTAAGAAAATTCTTTGTTGATTGAAAGGTACTTGTAAAAATCCTTTCTACACTAAAAGGTAGTTGTAGAAATTGCTTTCAAATTTGAAAGGTAAAAGTTGCAATTGATCAAGTGTAATCAAGAAAGAAAGTGCAAAAGCAGCACATGCTGGTGCTAAGCATATTAGTAGAAAATCTCACAGATTGTGAGAATTTGATGTAGCAACCCTTGGGTGAACCAGGATACATCTTTGTGTGATATTCTTATCCTTATTTATATTTGTTTTTTCACTCACTAATCAAATTTCACTTAGAACTAATATGTTTTATTTACTTCTAACATATCTAGAACGTTTTGGACATTCTGTTTCAACCAAGATTGATCTTGAGTTAATTCAAATTAAGTACATGAGTTAATTTAAAAAGGGATCACAATTCAAACCCCTTTTCGTTGTGATTGATATTGGTACTTCATAAAGATCACTAAAAGTCTACAGGAATCTCATTTAAAAATATCTCAAAAACAAAAAATCTAAATGAAACCACTGAGAACAAGTGTCCAGAACATTCTACAACCTAAGAGGAGAATGTTCTGCTCAAAACAGAAGTTGAGAACCTTAAAATTGATTTATATAACTTTATAAAGTCCACTAAAACTTTCCAAAAAATTATGGGATCTCAAGTAGAAATTCTTAAAAAAGCTGGACTTGGTTTTGAAAAATCTCAAAAGCAAAAACTCTATGAAAACTTTTTTGTACCAAAAAGAAAATAAGAAAAAGGAAAAACCAAATACTCATATTGTAATAAAATTGACATCTTGATTCCATATGTTTTTACAAAAAAAGGGATGAAAAATTCAAAGCAAAACGATTTCTAAAAAAGGAAGAATGTTCTAGTCTCATATAAGAACTTTCTTCAAGAACACAAATGAAGTGTTCTTACTGTTCAAAGATTGGTCCTGCTGAACCAAGCTGTTATCTTAAGAAAAAATATATTCTTAAAGAAAACATTAACCCTCAAGGACCCAAGCCTGAATGGGTACCTAAGAACATATTAAATTCTAATGCAGGTTGGTTTTCAAAATGTCAAGAAAAAACCATGGTACTTGGACAGTGGTTGCTCGAGACATATTACAGGAGATAAATATTTTCTCTCTTTCGTTAAGAAGGATGGAGGATCTGTAACTTTTGGAAATAATGATCAAGCAAAAATCAAAGGAAAATGTATTATAGGTAAATAGACTACAAAAATAGTTGATGTTCAATATGTTGAATTTTCAAAACATAATCTGCTAAGCATTAGTAAATTGTGACTATGGTTTTGAAGTTATTTTTAAATCAAACATATGTGAAGTCAAGCAAACATTTTCAGGAAAAAATTTCTTTTATGGGTCTAGAAAGAAAAATATTTATGTAATATATTTAGAGGAATATTAAAATAAAAAGACAAAAAAATATTAAAATAAAATATGATATGATGAAAAGACAAAAAAACTGCGGACCCCTAGTTTCGAGTGATCTAATACCCTTTTATTTTCGTTCAAGGTATTAGAAGAATGAAATATATTACAAAATAGCCCACTGAATCATGTTTTATGACCATAAACAAAGTGAGAAAAGCTATAACATCATCTCTGTAAGAAGTGATCATGGAAGGGAATTCATAAATGCTTTCTTTAATTTATTTATTTATTTATGAAAATGACATTTTCCATAATCTTTCTTGTGCGAGAACTCCCCAACAAAAATAGAGTTCTTGAAAAAGAGAATAAAACTTTACAAGAAATTGGTAGAACTATTTTGGAATAATCAAATGTTGGAAATATTTTTGGGCTGAAGCAATCAACATTTCTTTCTACATTTTAAATCGTGTTTCAAGAAGAAAAATTCTCACTAAAACACTTTATGAATTATGGAAAAATAGAAAGTCAAATATTTCATATTTTCATGTTTTTGGTTGCTACTGCTATATCTTAAATAACAAAGATGATTCAGGAAAGTTTGATGCAAAATCAAATAAAGTCATCTTTCTAGGATATTCTAATGATTCCAAAGGTTATAGAATATATAATATGAGAACAAAAACAATGGATGCAAGTATGAATGTGTTATTTGCTGAATTTGATGATCTTGATATACAAACGATAGATGATGAGGAAGAAGAAAAATCTCAGTAGCAACAACAACAACAACAAATCGTTCTTTAGAAAAACGAAATTGATCATCAATCTCCAATTCAAACTCCTCCATGAAGCTAGAGAATTGTAGGGGATCATCCACAAGATAAAATCATTACAAACACATCTAATGGCATTAGAACAAGAATGTCCTTCAAATACGACAACAACATGACAATGATCTCTCAAATGGAACCAAAATTTATCAAAGAACCTATAGTTGATGACTCATGGGTTGAAACAATACAAGAAGAACTTTTTCAATTTGAGAAAAATAAAGTGTGGGCACTTGTTACAAATCCTCAAACTCAAACTATTATTGGCAAAAGATGAGTGTTCAAAAACAAATTGGATGAAGAAGGAAAAGTAACTAGAAATAAAGCAAAACTTGTTGCTCAAGGCTATAATCATTAATAAATAAAACATTTGCTCTAGCTGCAAGGTTAGAAGCAATAAGAATCCTTCTTTCATATGTATCCAAACTTATTAAACATTTTCAAATGGATGTTAAAAGTTTCTTCTTAAATGGTTTTCTAAATGAACAAGTATATGTTCATCAACCTCTTGGTTTTGAAAATAAAAAGAAACCAAACCTTATTTTTAAACACATTAAAGCTCTATCTGGACTTAAACAAGTTCCGAGAGCCTGGTATGAAAGACTAAGTTCATTTTTTGTCAAAAATAGTTTCTCCAGAGGCAAGATCGATACTACAATTTTAAGAAAAAAATGATAAATCTGATTTACTAATAGTTCAAATGTATGTTGACGATATCATCTTTGGATCAACGAATGAAAAAATGTGTGAAGAATTTTCAAATCTCATGCAAAGTGAATTTGAAATGAGCATGATGGGATAATTATGATTTTTTCTTGGCTTGCAAATCAAACAATATGAAAATGGAATTTTTATTTGTCAAATTCTCAAAAAATACAAATAGATTGAAGCTAAAAAAAGGCAACTTGCATGCATCCATCCTCGAGTTGGACAAAGATGAACAAGGAAAAACCATTTATGAAAAAGAATACAGAGGAATGATACGTTCGTTATTATATCTAACTGCCAGCAAACCATATATTGTTTTTGCAGTCGGATTATGTGTTAGATTTCAATCTTCACATAAAGAGTCTCATCTAACTATTGCGAAAAGAATTTTTTGATATCTTGTTGACAACATAGATCTTGGCCTTCGATATTGCAATGGGTCACATTTTGATCATGTAGCCTATTGTGATGTTTATTATGTTGAGGATAAAATTGAAAGAAAACCACAAGTGACACATGTCAATTTCTTGCAAAAACCATGATAAGCTGATCATGTAGAAAACAGAACACAATTGCTCTGTCAACAACTGACAATATTCAAGATCAAAACATATTAAAATAAAACATCATTTTATTAGGGATCATGTTAATAAGAAAGATGTGGAATTAATTTCTATTGATACTAAAAATCAACTTACTGACATCTTTATTTTGAATTTATTAAAGAAAAATTGAAAATTATCAAAAATCCAAATAATTGTTTTAGCAAAATCTTATCAGAATGTTCTGGTTAAAAACAAGAACGATATTTGTTTTATTTTCTTTCTTTTTTTCCCCGTATCCTCTTTCTTCTTTCACAAAATTACTCATTCTTTTTTTTTAGAGGGAAAAAACTAAAAATGAAACAACTATCTCTCTCTATTCTTCTCCAAAAACAACTACTTTTAGCCTCATAATACCCTATTTTCATCCTTCCCCATATCATCACAATCATTCACACCATCTCAAATGATGAATCCTGCCTTCCTACAAATTTTGCATCATATCCTCTGCCTAAACACTCTGACTTTTCCTTCTAAATCACCACCAAAATCCACTCCTCAAAAGATATCTACCACACACTCCAAAACACATACTAAAACATTACCCATTATCTTTCATTTCTTATCCACACACAAAAAAACTATCAGCACAATCTGCCCGAAAAAAAAATTGTAGAATGTTCTCCATCCAAATCCACCCCTCCAAAACGTTCTCCTTGAAGAACAAAATCCTCATCCAACCATCTCAAAACAACAACCTCTAAAATCTTCATACCACCACTTCTCTCATCCAAACATTAAAAGATCTACCAAGATAAATGGGCTGAAAGGCCAGTAAGGTTTGACGTGTTTTAGTCTTTGACAAATTTCAACTTGAAGGAACACTAATAAAACAGTACACTGATGCTCTTGGCTGGTCATAGTTTCTTAAAAAATATATGAATCATATTATCCAAAAGTGATTTGTGCCTTATATTGAAAATCTCAAACTTTTTCTGACAAAGTATTAATCGTCTAAAATCTAAAAGGGGTAGAAATTCGTCTAACCCTTGACATTTTAGCTGAGATTTTGCATCTTCCAACTAAAGGACTGATCATCTTTGCCAAGATTGGTATGCAGTTCTTGAAGTGCAATAAGATGTAGTACTCACTGAACTGTTCACTCCAAGCTCAACAAATTTTGTCTCTGCTCACCTAAAGCCTCTTCCCAAAATCTTCAATAACATTAGTCAATATTCCATTCTTCCTTACTGTGGCAGTTATGAGTTTGTCTCTAACAATGATGCCTTGATCATCAATCTCCTTATTCACTGTGAAAAGTTGAATTCACTATACATTATCATTCAAAACATGATAGTTTCCACTAGTCGTGACTACAAAAGAAAAACTGTCCCCTATGGTTTGGTCCTTATGAAATTTTTTAAATACTTCAATGTTTCTCTTAAAAATGAAAAATATTTGATAAAAATCTCCAAATTTACCTCAAAAAACATCTCACACATGAAGAAAGATCCATTTATTCCCCAGACTGTCATTATACCTCCATTTCCATCCTCCAAAAGCAAAAGTGTAACAGCCCGACCCTTACCATTATCGGCACTGACAGTGTTAATCACGACCTTCTCGCCCCCTCTTTTCCCTCTATTGGAAATAGCGAGTTTTTTTCTTCTGTGGGAATCAAACCCGGTACCTGGGGGATAAGTACCACCGTCCATTCATTCCCACTACCAAAAGCTCGCTATTTCCGATTGGGGGAAAGGGGGGCGAGAAGGTCATGATTAACAATGCTGATAATGGTAAGGGTCGGACAATAACAAAAAGGAGATTATCTGAGGGAAACACCAATTTGAACCCCAATACTCTCAGCTTTACTTTGAACATTCTGCGAGAATGTTCTCCTGTTGGTGACAACATTCTTCATTCCACCCAACATTTTCTGAATCCACTACTTTTGATCCTACATCAGTTTTTGGCACCCCAAGTCATCACTCCATGCAAAACCCTTCCTTTAAAGTCAATCATCTTGCCCCCATTCATTTTGAAAGAGTTTATCATATGTCCCCCACCTTTATCTCTCTGCAAATGAGTATATCCTCTCTCTTTGGTATCAACAAATACTTTGCCTCATCTGCCTTTGACTTATCTGGCCAAACCATTCATCAACAACACACTCAGTACCACATTCTCCCTACCATTGGTTTTTCTTTTTCCACTCTTGCTTCATTATGCACTATGTTTGTTCCATCCTCTAGTCAACTAGCTCCAACAAATCAGAATGATCCTGAAGATGAGCAACTACCAAAAAGGTCAAAAATTGAGAAAGATATATCCAAGACAAGGAAGGATATCCCAAATTTTTTTAATGTGCTTCAAACTATCAATAACATAATTGAAACATTAAGATTGGAAAAAATTGAGCATTACATTGACACTAAAACAAAAAACCAACATAACTCAATTTCATTGTACAATCATTTTCTAACCTAAACCAAAACAAACAAAGTAATTGCATCCAACACAATCATGTCCTTGTAAACCATAATTTTGAATAAATAAATATGTAAAGAAGATGGAAATCGAAGGCATAGTCTAAAATAGAAACCATAATCAACAAGTACCTTGTAGATCTTACATTCCCAAAAAAATTTACCATAATTTTTAAACGTTTTAACAGTTCGAATAACACAGTACTTGTTGCAAGTGCAAGATGGTAAAGATATTATCTAACATCTCCAAAATTCGTCTTTGTTACACAATTGCGAATTTGATAAATTTTGAAGGTGACGACTTGGTTTCAATCCTATGTTGGTAGAAGACATTTTCACTTCCAATGGAACCCTAATCACAACCAATGGAAACCTAATCACATCCAATGGAACTCTAATTGGAACCCAAATTTTGTGAGAATCAAATTGGAGTTTTGAGTTACAATATGTGGAACCTTAATTTTAAATGTCTACTGAAACACAATTGGATGATCCATGGACTTATGTCACCCTCGTGCTCATACATAAACGAGATTAACTTAACATTTACATAAAGGACTATTTTATACAAATGTGACTAACGTAAAGGACTAACATGAAATATTTAAAACGCAACAGACCCACTTGAAACTTAAAATAAATGATGATCAAATTTGCAATTTAGGCAAATATTAATTATAGTATATTGTTATTAAACACTAATTAATTGATTATGTGTTGGGCTTTTGTTGTTGAATGGATCGTGATGACTTTAACCATTCTGTTAAGCTCAATGAGAGGTTCATGTCTTCAACCATTAGCTACTTAATTGGTGCTCATTAGACGATTAACCTAACTTTGATACCCTGACGACAATGAAGAAAATTCACCAAACTATTTTTGTTTCTCTCAATGGTGCTCTATCGAATCTAAAAGGTATGCCATTTATGTCACATTTTAACATGTAAAAATGTTATAACTTGTATCTATCTAAGATTACTGTTAAAATCTATAAAAACGGAATTGCCGACTCCACACCCAAAAGAACATTCATACCTATCTACTCTTAACACTCATTTTCTTACTAATTTGTCTTTAGTTGCTCATTTATTTTGTACCACTCTCCATAAAAATGCCAAAATGTTCATAGGAGTTAATTTATTCCAAATATTATTGCGAAACAAAAATTTCTCACCGTTAAACTCCACCCTTACTATTTGGTAAGCTGACTTCACTAAGTATCTATTGACTCACCATCTCTCTAATTCTAACGTCCATCTCCTAACTCAGAGTCTTTATAAGAATCAATTTTTTCTCACACTACACATCTCACTTTCAAGTAAATTAATGTCTCTCCACCACACCATACTTTTCACGAGTAATTTCAATTTATTTGATTTTACACAATATGATCATAGAAGTACACATGACATTCAATTACACTGCTTTGAGAATTTTCAAGTAAAATAAAACCAAAATAAATAGAAAATAGAAAATAAAGAAAAAAATGATATATTTTAGCAAAAACAAAATTCTAAATACTTAGTCAAAATATATATATTCTTGCTTAATTACCTTTCTAAGTCTTTTAAGTTATTTTTGAGGTTTAAGATGATTATTTAACTATTAAAAGTGTCAAATTAGTCCTTCAAATTTACTTTTATTAACTTATGTTGGTTTTTGTCCTGTCCACGATCTCTTTCAAGTCGATCTTCCTATTTATCATTATTTGCTATCATGAATTTTTTAAACCATTTGGTTGAAAAGGGATTAAGGGGTGAGGAAATATTATTATAAATTTTAGTTTGGTTCATTTCCTCCAAAAGTAGAGAGATTTGGAGGGGAGAGAACATAAATATTATGTGATCATAAATTTGTACAATTTTACATGTTTCCTCTATTAAAATCCTTCACTTTGTTGTATTAAACCACAAAACATTTTAAATCTCACTCATCCTCTTCCCCTCCATTAAATCTTATCCTCTCCCATTCCATTTCGCCAAACCAAACATACCCTAAAACCAAAGGCAATATTGATCTTTAGAGTACGTGTTAAAGTGATGAAATCAGTCCAAATAACACAGTCAAATTGAATGTTATGACCCTCATCTCATATTAATCGTTCAATGCTACAACCAACAACAAATACTACAACACCACAGTGGTAGACGCTAATCACTATGATCATTGTATATGTGCGAGGTTGATATCCCAATTATGTTAAACTTATAATTTGGAGAATTTGAAGGATTTTATAAACCTAGCATTTAACGAAGAAGAAGGCTTTAACAATGTTTTCCAATTGCTAGTTCAGGACCGCATTAGATGATACATAATAATTCACTAATCTGAACATAAGTAATATGGGTCAACAAAGTAATGCTAAGAGAATCAAATTGTTATATTTGAAAATAAAGGAACCAAATTAAATCTAAAAATAAATTGAGCGACCAAAAAATAAATTGAATAAGTTGGATATAAACATGTGATAGGAGACAGTTCTATATGGACTGCTACTTTCAATTGTGGATTCAAAAAATCCGTCTCACGAATAACCAGACTCGATCGATCAGGGTGTAGAAGATTGAAATCTTCAAATATAAAAGAGATAGTTTCACTACATGGCAATGGCAGATCCATGTGTATATAGATGGGGCAATTGCCCCACAAGGCAAAACATTTGTCCTTTACTTATAGTACCTTTGTTTTGCCTAGATTATAAATATATCTTCCTTTAATTATGTGACCTACCTAATTGTATAAGTATTAGGATGAATGCTTCAAAATTAAAGTGTTAAATACATAGTTTTTAGTTTTAAAACCAAATTACAGTTTTGATGTTGTCTTTTGATTAAATTGTGAGTGGGTAAATATTTTTTTAAAATTATTTAGTGTTTTAAGTAACTTTATACAATATTCAGTACTTAAGAATGTTACGAAATTATTTTAACTTAATTAGATGTTTTGAGTGTTCAAACTTTGAAAATTCACTACTTAGTACATTTTCTTCATATTTTTTACAGTACCTCAATTTACTCAATTACTATTTAAAAAGACTTATCAGAAAACTAGCTCAAAAATGTATGAAAACTAGTTTTACTTCAAAAATAAATTGAAATCAACAAAAGAAAACTCCACAAAAAACGTCTCAATCAAAAATCGATAATCCTATCTAACTTATTTGTCTAACATGATAAACCGTTTAACTTATGACCTACTCAAATCTCAAATCGATGGCATAATTGGTAGAAAATGGACCAACATATGAGACAATCAATTTTAGTTAAATTGAAAATTATAAACCCAAATCCACTCTTGCTGAGGGCTATCACCCGTAAATAATCACCCCTTCCAAGCTTATCACATTTTTTTAACCAAAATTAAAAGCTTATCATTGTTTTTCGTTTGTCCAGTTCGAATCCCACGATCACCCCACTGTAATTTTATCACCATCTCATCACACCCTTTGTTACGACCCTATCCCGCCCCAGGTTTCAACACGCGCTCCATAAAGCGGCGCGAACCCTCAACTCATCCCCAATATCTTTCCACGTGTCCCCATTCACCCCGCATTCTCCTACAAACCCAGTCACCTTATCATCACCCCTTCCTTCTCTCTAACCCTAGCACTCCCACCTATATATATCCATACCCTCTCCTCATTTCCCTTCTCTCTTTCTCTCTCCTCTCTTATCTCACTCCATTTCTTGCCCCTCCAATTTTCCGCATCCACTCTTCCTGAACCCCAATATACCAAACCCCAAACATCCAAGATTAGGGTTTCATCAAAGTAATGTGATTCATCATTCATTCACCGAACCAAACGACGGTTATTTTTTCTTTCTTTTTCATTTTCAATCTTTTCTTTGAATCCAATGGCTGAGAAGAGATTCGGTGTGATAGGTTACGCCTTAGCACCAAAGAAACAAAACAGCTTCATCCGCGACTCACTTTTAACGCTTGCGAAATCACGCGGGATCGAACTCGTCCGAGTCGACTCAAACGTTTCCTTGGCAGATCAAGGACCGTTCGATTGCATCCTCCACAAACTCTACGGCGACGATTGGAAACGCCAGCTTCAAGATTTCAAAACAAAAAACCCTAATGCAGTTATTCTTGATGCGCCCGAAGCAATCGAGAGGCTACACAACAGAATTTCAATGCTTCAGGTTGTTTCGGAGCTTAGGGTCGACGACCGAACCGAGACGTTCGGGATCCCGAAGCAGATTGTTATTTACGACAAAGAAACGCTATCCGACGGCCAAGCTTGGGAGAGTTTAAAGTTTCCGGTGATAGCGAAACCGTTAGTTGCCGACGGTAGCGCGAAATCGCATAAAATGGCTTTGGTTTTTAGCCACGGCGCGCTGAATAAGCTGAAGCCGCCGATTGTTTTACAGGAATTCGTTAACCACGGCGGCGTGATTTTCAAAGTGTATGTCGTCGGGGAGCACGTTCGGTGCGTGAAGAGGAAGTCTCTCCCTGATGTTTCTGAGGAAAAAGCGCTCGGCGTTTCGGAGGATTTGTTGTCGTTTTCGCAGGTTTCGAATCTGGCTAACCGTGATAGTGTAGACGACGATGATAAGTATTATCAGATGATGAATTTTGATGATACTACTGAGTTGCCGCCGCAGGCTTTTATTGTTGATATTGCTAGTGGTTTGAGGCGTGCTATGAAGCTGAATCTTTTCAATTTCGATGTGATTCGTGATTCTAGACATGGGAATCGGTACCTTATTATTGATATTAATTACTTCCCGGGGTATGCTAAAATGCCTGGTTATGAAACCGTTTTGACAGATTTTTTCTGTGATTTAATGAACAATAAACAGGTAGATGAAAATGTGGAAGAAGAGGGTAATGTGACAAAGATTGTAACTGGTGATGGGGGTGAAGAAAAAGATGAATCTGTTTAAAAAAAAATGATTGTGTTGTTGAAGTTGAACAATTGTGTTTGTTGGTGGCTTTTGGGTAACCAGAAATTCTCCGAATTGGGGTTGAAGAATTGCAGTTTAGGTAGAAGTTGGGTACAGTGGTGAAAAAACAAGACTTTAGGGTTGTTTTTGTGGGTTAGTTTTTTTTAACTTGTTAACAACATGTATATTCGCTTCCACCATTGCTTTGGAGATAGGTACCTTTTTTTCAAACACCCTTATCAAGGTTTAGGAAAGTTGTATTTTGAGGATAAGATCAGTATGCTAGAAACTGTTTTGCTTTGTGCTTTATTCCTTTATTCTCCAATTTGTTAAATTCTATTCTCATTTTGCAGATTTTTTGCTTTGATTGGTTTGATTATATTGATTCTGTATATGAGTTTCCTTTTCAGTTATATATTCGTAGGTTCGTTATATGGTATTATGCTGATGAATATTCCTTAAAGATATAATCAGAATAAAGTAGGAAAGATATAGGCTTTTCAGGCTGCTATTGCTTTCGCTTCCAGCTAGTGAAACTCCTGAGTAAAGGAGAAAGATGCTTATAATATGGCAACTTGAGAAAACTCATTAATTATCTGTGCCAACACAGATTTAACTTTTATCAAGATACTTAATATTCACATGTGATTTATGATTTCACTCAATCATTGTAATTATGAGCATATTTAGTGTTTATGTATTGACGGAAGCTCATGCACATATTTTCGATGGGATTATGGATTATTACCTATGCTGCCATGCTGCTACTTATTATTTGATATGAGCACCTTGACACATTCACCTATAAAAGCAATTATATATGAAACTAGAAAACTCATACAAAACAGTCATTTTGGTTTGGATTCCAATTTCTTCATGTGTAAGCCCAATGATTGCATTGATTTTGTATTTGCTAACTGATGTTTGCGTGTATTGACCTATTATATAGCCCCTTATATATTTTATATCTTCATTTTTATGGTACTCAAATAATCATATTAGGCTTCTCCAGAAGTGTTACTTGCAGTAATGCAGTTTTAACTTCTTTCTTCATATTTTGGTCAAAACATTTGTGTGCCTTCATTTGAATTGTATATGCTGTCAGCTGGTCATTACAGTTAATATGTGCTGCCAATAGATTTTAACATTTCCTTTGTTATATATCTCCAAAAAAATGCTAATACATGCACTGCATTAGAAGCTATGTCTTGTGTGTAAAGAATTTATAGCCCGGGTTTGTCTCATGTTTTGCCCAAATATATTTGACAGTGTTAACTAATGGCTTGTTTACAAGGCTGACACTTACTAGCATTGAAAGATAAATGGTCATGCATGCCATATTAATTTGACCTATTTATTGCATATTTCTGTTTTCGATTCTTGAAGTGATGTGTCTAATCCTAATCCAAACATGTGAATCACAATACACTTCTTAATATAAGCATTACAGTGGAGTACCACTTATATTAAGATAAAGTTATTGGTATGATTGGTAGGATATCGGAAAACACAGATCTTTATGTGCAGTGTTGCCTTAACACTCTAGTTGCAGTTGTTACCTTGTGACTGCAAGGTTACGGTTTTAAGCCTTGAAACTAGTCTGTTGCAAAACGCATGGTAAGGCTGTGTATGGTAGTAAAGGATTTGTAATGGATTTGATTTCCTTGATGAACCACCTGCCATGGAAGAAGTTTTATTGCATCAGATTGTCCTTTTCAATTTTTTATCAGACCTTCTCTAACGCTGACAGTTTATTTTGACCTGATTTTGAAAATTTGAAGTTGGTTGGAATTTATATTATATTTATATAAGCACATTAGTCTACTGAATTTGGTTGGTGCAAATTTCACTGCTAATTTTTTCTAATGATGTTTTATATTACTAATTTTGTAAACCCTATAGTAGTAGTTGTTTAAAAGCCAGATTGAAATTCCTGTCTTGGATAGCTCAGGTACTTGTTTCCTAAATTTGTTTATTTTAATTTTAATTTTATAAACAAATCAATAAAGAAAATGATTGAGAGACGGGTTTGGAGTGTTCTTTAAATGATAAGCATTTTTTTCTTCCTGAAATGGTGAAGGGCATTAAGGATTGATGCAGATTTGATTTATTCTGAAGTTTATGATGCATTTACTAGTGAGGCATATAAGTTGATTAAAAATTTATAGCAACAGCAGTCAAGAAGATGCTTATGTTAGATTTTATTTATTTATGATAGAAAATCTTGTACCAAAAACAGAAAAAGCATTTCCAGGGCTTATATTTTGGGTAAAGTGGTGGTTGGTGAGTGCCATGTTATCTCGTAAGTTTGTGAAAAAAAAGTAAATGTGGATAAGAAAAATGTTCAAGATTAACACTTAATGGGCCATGTTAATTAGCAAAGTCACCAAAAACATTTTTCCTTGTTAATTTGATTTTGTTCGCTTTGCACACTCTTCACATTACTATCATCTATATCAACATATTTTAATCTTATCTTAATCTTAGTATATACTGTATAAAACTATGATAGTTGCCAAACTTTTCCGCTAAAAGTGCAAAATATTATTTTTGTAATTATCTAAATTGCCATTTGTATCATTCACTCATTCGCACTTTCTCCACATATTTATTGACCATCTTTTCTGACACTTTAAGAATCTATAAGATCTATAATTAACTCACATTTTTATAAGTTACTTTTGAATGTGCACTTAAAGTTCTTTCTCTTTTTAAGGTACCTAAATTATGTTACCTCGCCTCACTTTTTTAATGCACACCCAAAGTTGTCTCTTCACAAAGCATCTAATTATGGCACAAATTGGATACACAAGATCTATAGTTTGCTCACTTTTCTAAGCAATTGGAGCAACCTATTGTTAAATCAACATCATGCATAGCAAGTATATATCATGCAAAATGAGCTTATAATAAAGGTCATAGTATTAAAAAGTGTGGTAGCAAGTATTAAAAAAGTGCTGATTATTTTGCTATTTCATCAATTATGCTCTTGTACATGTAGTTGTTGTTGTAGGCTAGCTAATTTGAAATAAGCTCCATCTGTGTTCTCTAAAAGACTTGAATGAGTGCCTTGCTCAATAATCTTTCCATTTTGCAAAACAGATATTTGATCTGCATTTTTTATTGTGGATAACCTATGTGCCACTATAATTGTTGTTCTGTTTTGCATCAACTTGTCTAGAGCTTGCTGCACAATACTCTCTGATTCTACATCTAGTGCACTTGTGGCTTCATCCAACAGTAATATTTTGGGGTTTCTTAGAATAGCTCTTGCAATGGCTACCCTTTGTTTTTGGCCACCAGATAGTTGAACTCCTCTCTCACCTGCTTTGGTTGAGTACCCTTGAGGAAGAGCACTGATGAAATTATGAGCATTGGCTAGTTTAGCTGCTTCAATCACTTCTGATTCAGTGGCTTCTTCATTTCCATATAGAATGTTTTTGAAAATTGATGTTGCGAAAAGAGCTGGCTCTTGTTGCACTAGACCAATATGCTTCCTTAGGGATTTCAAATTAATTTCCTTGATGTCTTTTCCTGTAAGCATTTAATGAGTCATTGATAAATGAATATTACATTTATGGTCATCATAGTTCTAAATTGCAGACTACAACAACAATTGCGACAATATAAAGATTTTAGAGATCTCTACAATGACATTACAACCATATTGTGGCCGCATTGGTTGTATATTTCCTCATTTTTCTGCAATATCAAGGTCACAGTGTAACCGGATTTGTGACTGCAATTTAGAGCCATGATGGTGACTAGTAGCTAATTGACATTTTACACACAATGAGTCTTTTCTAGAATGCATCTATAAGTCTAACCTTGAGCATTTTACTTATTGAAAAATTATCCTAGATTGGTATATTTATCATGTACTAATGATGGAATAAAAGAAGTTAAGGCATAGGTTGTTAAAATATATTACCATCAATCATCACCTTCCCAGATGTTGGATCATAGAATCTAAGTATAAGGGAGATTATTGAGCTTTTACCAGAACCACTATGTCCTACCAAGGCAAAACTCTTCCCTGAAGGCACTGTTAGATTGAAATCATTAAAAATAACAATGTTTGGTCTTGAAGGATAGCTAAAATTGACCCTTCTTAGCTTAATTGTTCCTTCCACTGTCTTCAACTCTTCTCCAACACCATGTATTATTCCTGATTTTCTATCTATCACTTCAAAAATTGATGAAACCATTTGATTCCCTTTCAAAAGGTCTGGTGCTAGTGCCAAAGTCTCCCCCATAGCCAATGCTGTTACTATTAAAACCATAAACGACTTCATGATTGATTTAAAGCCAGAGAGCTCTTTTTGAATCAAGACTGATCCATACCTGCAAAACATATACATCTCGGTAAAAATGCAACCTTTGGTGGACGTGACATTTATTCGTAGTTTTGAATTGCGGTTTGCAATCGCAATTGCTGCTAGTTTTAGAAGTCTATAATTGCAATTGCAATTGAATTGGCCGCGTTTTACTGTAGTATAAAAGTTTACAACTTAACTGCAATCGCGACTGCAAACTCAATTGAAAATCATTTATCCTTTAAGATAGTAAATGGACAAGGAAGGTAGAGCTTGTACCACAAGGCTAGGCCATAAGATGAGAAAATAAAGAATTGTGAAATGCCATAAAATATGCCAGCAATTTGGCCTCTTTTGAATGAACGCTTAGAAGGCTCAACAAGCTCATCAACATAAAGGTCAATAACTTTTTCTTCTGCACAAAATGCAGCCACTGTCCTTATATTACTGATTGCCTCCCCAGCCAACATGTTTGCTTTTAGATATGCTTTGCTTAGGTTGCCACCAAAGCCTTGCATGAAAAGTTTCTGAAATAAATCATGCCAGGAAGCTAGTAAGACAAAAAAGAAAGAATTTTTTAAAGGTTAAATATATTTTTAATCCCTATAAATTTTTTATTCATAATTTTAAGTCCTTATATTCACTTTTTAGGTCCAACAAATTACAAAAATTGAAACTAAAGACATGCAATTTTGTAATTTGTAGGGACTGAAAAGTTGGTATAGAACTTTAAACAAAATTATAGATAATTATAAGGTTTAAAAATATATTTAACTCATTTTCTAATATCGTGATGTTGAAATGATGTGAAAGAGGAAATCACCTCACTAATGTGACCACTAATTATCAAAGGATATGTGGCCAAGACAACAAGTGTTATCCTCCAATTTAAAATGAAAGCAATAATAAATGAAGTAACAACTAAACCAACATTCTGCATGAGAATTGTAGAACGGTCAACCACTATAGTTTTTAACAAAGTTGCATCAGTCTCTAAACGTGATGAAAGCATAGAACTTGTGTTTCTTGTATCATCAAACCAACTGATTTCATTCTTCAAAATAGCTGCATGTTACATGAATAAATGAATTAAGTTAAAGATCATCAAGAGAAATCATCAAGCTCTATAATTTAGAATCACTAAAACCATGTGTTGAACACTTGTAAGAACATATATAATGCATCTTTATAACCAAATTCATTACATGAAAATGTAATGTTCAATAAAATGGATCTTTATTAGTTAATTCAAATAGAATATTATGTAACACAAGATTTTTGCACGAAAAAGTACAAAACAATATGTGCCACCTTCCACTTCCTTTTCGGAACATTTAGCATTTCCCTTATTTCAATACTTAAAAATGTTAAATAAATTGTTTGTTTATAAAACAGGTGTGTTCAACGGTGAACCACTTTGAAAGATGGTCCACGGTGAACTCATACTTAAATCATCTGAAACTTTAACGTGGATTTACAATGCTCCTTAAAAGTAGAACTTTACAACACTCCTCATACTCACTGTTGAGATAATGACATGATTAATGGGACTAAAAAAATGAATATAAATAAATTTTATGACACGCAGTCGTTTTTTCTTTCTTTTGTTGAACAAGAATTAATCAAAACATCGTCTTAGTCATGAAGATAAAGAGGACAGAAAGTTTCTTCTCCAAAAGGTGACACTTGCCGAATTAAAATTTCAAACATTTTTAAGTAACAGTCCACAGTAGATATGATAAAAAATTTGTTGTCCAAAATAAAAAATGAAACATGTCATAAGAAAACAAACACACGTGTAATTAATAACAAGTTAAACATAATTACCGGAAAACATAATTTCCCTGACACGAAGAGTAAGTCTCTCTCCCATGATTCCAAAAGAAAGATGTTCAATGGAATATGCAGTGATAGCTATAATTGCTGCTCCACAGAAAAGAAAAGCAATTTTTTTCACTTCATGTTGTGTGTTATGCCAATCCATATAATAAGAAACAAGAGCATGAGAGATTCCAAGAGCAAAAAGTGGCATAAGAGCACCAGTAACGAAAGCAGATAAAGTTCCAAAAACTCCATAAGACCAATAAGGACCAATCATGGAATATAATCTTGTTAATGAGACATGCTTTGATTTTTCAACACTTCTTGCTTCATCACCACATGCATGGCTAGTAGATTCTTTATCAGAACGAAAACTACTACCAATAGTTGCTGTATTGGATATTTCTACTGAGTTCTTTATGCTACAATTAAAAATATATGTATATATGAGTGTGATACCATATATATAAGCTTGAATTTACTATATCATAATTTATGTTATTCACTTGAACATGCATAGGTGTTAAATTAATAAACATCACATTTTTCAATAACCATCCATGCCTAAAATGGAGTATTGGAATTTATTGAAATGTAAATAAGAGATACAAATATGAGTTATGAAATCAATGTTTTTCAAATGCAAATGCAAGTTGTGGACCTTGTTATAAATAGAAAGGATTTATTGCATTAAGTTTCATTATTTTGCATTAACTATGTTTAAATACCATATATTGATAAGGTGAAGTAATTTTAGTAAGGCCTTTAAAAATTGAATGTGACTGCAATTTGGATCATATCAGCCGTTTTTGACGACGATTCTGCGCTCTATATCAAGAACCATGATGCAATTACAACTTTGATTTAAGCAAAATGTGGTCGTGTTTGTACGCGTTAAACATTGATATTACGACAAAATGAGGACAGATGCGGCCGATGCAGAGATCTCTAAAACATTTATATTGCGGTTGTAGCTACAGACTACAATTGCAGACTGCAATTTAAAACTATCATGTTAGTTGCAATTATGGATGAGAATGAAGCACCTTGACGATTGTCCTAAGCAAGGATCTGGTGAAGGGTGACCTTGAACAAGAGATGCATAAACACTATTTGGATTGGAAATAAGCTCCACATGATTTCCAATTTCCACAACATTCCCTCCTTCAACAACAACTATTATATCTGCATTCCTAATGGTAGAAAGTCTATGTGCAACTATCACAGTTGTTCTATCAATCATGACACGATCAAGAGCCTCTTGTACACTTTTCTCAGACTCTGCATCAAGAGCACTAGTTGCTTCATCTAGTAAAAGGATTGATGGATTCTTAACTATAGCGCGAGATATCGCGATCCTTTGTTTTTGTCCCCCTGATAATTGTATCCCTCTTTCACCAACCTGCAAAATAAATTTAGTATTAACTTATGAAGTAAAATCATCCATCAAAATTTATGTTTTGAACTATGAAATCTATTTTTCACACATGATTAAGAAACTTATGTTAAAATGTAGTAGATGCATTATTACCTGAGTATCTAATCCATCAGGAAGATTGTTGATGAAAGACATGGCATCAGAAAGTTCCAAAGCACTATTTAGTTCTTCAACTGTTGCATCATTTTTACCATACAATATATTCTCCCTTATGCTAGTAGCAAAAAGTGCAGGCTCTTGATTAACTAATCCAATTTGATGTCTTAGCCATTTTATATCAAGTTCTTTTATATCATTCCTATCCAATAGAATTTGACCAGAAAGTGGTTCATAAAAACGTTCAATCAATGATATAATTGTGCTTTTTCCTGAACCACTCCCTCCTACAAGAGCCAAAATTTTACCTGAAGGAATATCAAGACTAAGATTGTTGAAGATAACAACATCGGGGCGAGATGGATAACTGAAACAAACATTGATAAGTTGAATGTGACCATCTAGTTTAATTAATTTTTGACCGATATTCGAGCTGTTTTTGCTAACTGTGTCCCTCTTTATCATCTCAAAAATGGGATAAGCTGCTGCCTTTGCTCTGATAAATGCAGAAATGTCTGGTGCTGCCTGTCCAAGTGACCTGAGAAGTGAGAAGCAAAAGATTATTCATTATGAGTTAGAAAAATGATATCTACACAAAGGATCGAATCCGTTTTTTTATACTATACATTTTATCATAAAATCACTATAAAAAAAAGTAATATCATGCAACAATTTCAAAATACATATAAATTAAACAAATAAAGGCTTACAGGCCAGAAATGACCACATTGAGCATAGTAGTGAAAGCCAGTCCACCATTGGCAATGTTCTTGTGAACAATAATGCTGGTGAACCAAACAAGAAGAGCCCATGATAGAAAAAGGACACAATGCATAGAGCCTAATCCTAGGCCCTTAGCTAAACCTGCTTTTCGACCATTCTTATATGTGTTCCTCAAAGCCACTTTGTATGATATCACTGCTCTTTCCTCTCCTCCAAATGCTTGTACAGTTCTTACATTTCCTATAACCTTATTATATCCACCAAGAGTATAATAATTATTTAGTAATAGGTCTTTGCATAAACAAACTTTAGTCATAAGCACAAAATTAATACAAATTAGCTATAATGGTAACATTCCCTTTATTAGTCTATGTTTAGTTTTATGATGAAATTTACGATCGTAATTTTGCAAAAGTCAAGCGTATCTCATTGCGAACCCAAACATGTATTTATTTATGTATAAGGAATAATATATTAACTTTTTCACTCAAATGTGTTTTTAGTCTATGAGAATAAAGGAAATGCACTTTCATAAATTGTTTTACACTTATACTTGCTTACAACTTGCCACAACAACAATCAATTAAATAATTAGCTTTCATTTAAAATTTGTTTAATATAATGTGACAAAGTCAATAGTTACGATGTAGTGACAATTTAAAATTATTTTATATTGTCAGCACACTACCTTTAAACTCATATTATTTACTCAATCTGTCTTATAATATTTATCGCATTTGACTATTAAAAAAAATGATAAATAAAAAAAATAAAACGGTAATTTTATTAATTTATCCTCATCACTATTCTCATTATTATAAATACAAAGTGGAGAATAATTACTTAAGAGTGATATAAATTATATTAATCAAATAGTACAATTAAAATAAAATAATTAAAATTATATTTTATAAATGAGATAATTATTTTCAAAAACA
>JBBPBP010000004.1:20927289-20948736 GCA_037974735.1 Cicer chorassanicum
AACTAAAATTAATACTAAAAATAAAACACAAAAGTTAGTTTAAATTTTTGTTTTTAATCATATGATTTTTTGGAGAATAAGGCCCTAATAATCTAAAGTTCGACCAATAAATAAGTAAAGTATGGAAAGTATGGCCTGTAATGGTTTCAGTCATAATTAGAACTTGAGTCTTCTTGAACAATTAGTCTTTAATTGAAATTTATTAACCACTTGAGTCAAATCAGTTATTTAAACTAGTTTAAATTAAATTAATACAAATAGATCATTTATTAAATTATATGTAATTTTTTCCACATAGTTGATTTTAAGTTTAATATAAATGAAAATTTAAATTATAAAAATATAAATATTTAAAATAAGAACTAAACATAGAAAAGATTATTCTATATCACCAAAAAAATAAGATTATCCTAAAAATTGTAAAATATAAATTAATCGAGGATATAAAAATAATTAAAGAATTTTACATAACTATTTATAATGTAGATAAATGTTTATAATGTAGATATATCATATTCTTCATTTTATCTTTTTGTTAATGAATACTCTTATTGTTTTGACAACATCATATATTTATTATACTCTTGTTTAATTACGATGTTTATTATTTCATTTATTCTATTATCCATGGTACTTTTTGTACTAAATCTTTACCCCATATTTGGGTAAAAAAGATTAACATGGTCCCCAAGTGGAAAATGCATGGGAAGATAACGCAATCACACAACACACAAAAAGTTCTTCTTAACTTATTATTATAAGAACAAGAAAAAAAACAAACCTTGGCAACTTGGTGAGAAGCTTCTTTGGGATAAAGGTAAACCAAGGCAATGACATTAATAATTTTTCCAAAGAAGATAAAGAAAATAGGAACAGAGGCACCATGAATGCATGCACCAACAGATCCAACGGCCATCAACACATAATCGTAGAAATCGGCAAATGAAAAAAGTTTGAGCAATGGCACCTTCCTCCTTGATAATGAACCTCTTTTTGATGACATATTAATTCAATTGACTTGACAGATGAGCTAAATTATGAAAAGCTTCACCATATATATATATGACCTAGCTTCTGCAATTGCAATTAAACAAATATCATTACTATATAGTTGTCGCACGAGGAAATTTAAAACTGGTATCGGAGCAGTTGGTGGATGGGTTATAAATTCAAATTTTAATGTAAAAATTATGGGATATAGTAAACATATACAGTCAATCTAAACAAAGGTTACATTTATATATAATATTATTATACACAATAGTGTAAGAAATAATATTTTAATACACCAATTTGACATCAATTTAAATGGTTAACACACTTTAGATGGCTAACACACTTTATATGTAATTGATATTGGGAATATATAATTGTTGTGAATATGTAAAAAATATAATACTTGATGTGAATATGAAATTATTGTACATGTTTAAATGAAATTGTTGTTGCTATGAAATATATGTAATTGAGTGTTGTGAATTGATTGTTGTAGTTGCTGTTTAAATGAAATTGTTGTTGCTATAAAAAATATAGTAATTGTGTCAATATGTGCTTGATGAATATGATTTTGGAAAAAAAAATTAAAAGACAGCGCTTTCTTAAAAAAGTGTCATAAAAGACTTTTTTATACAAACAAGTTTTATTTTAAAAATTCCATTAAAAAATGTCAATCCGGTTTACTGCGCTTTTTATTAAAACTAGTATAAAAATGCGCCTATTATAACGTTTTTTTTTAAAAAAACGCTGTAAAACTAATATAATAATGCATCTATTACAGTGTTTTTTTGAAGAAAAAAAAAATGCTGTAAAACTAGTACAATAAGCAGTAAAACTAGTACAATAAGCAGCGCTTTTTAAAATAGAAAACTAGTATAAGAATACACCTATTACAACACTTTTTCAAAAAAGCGCTATAAAACGTGTATAATAATGCACTTATTATAGCGTTTTTTGAAGAAGCGCCGTAAAACTAGTACAACAAGCAGCGCTATTTAGAATATATTTACAGTGCTTTTGAAAAAAGCATTGTAAAATTAGTACAACAAACAGCGCATTTTAGATTAAATTTACAGCGTTTTTCTCAAAAAAACGCTGTAAAACGAGTATAACAAGCGCGCCATATATACACTTATTATAGCGTTTTTTTATGAAAAGCGTTGTAAAACGACTCTAAGAGAAGTGTTGAACGCTATATATTACAGCGCTTTTTTATTTTAAATAGCGCTGTTGTATCTTTTAACAGCGCTATATATTACAACGCTTAAAAGTGTTGTAAAAAGCTTAAAAAAAATGCTATAAAATACTATTTTTGGCGTAGTGTAATCACTTATGGTTAATTGTATTTAGTTAAACGATACATCAATATGTTTAACAAATTTGCATATATAATTATTACACAATGCTATTGTTATGATAGACTAGTTAGTTAAGGATAGACTAATTAGTAAGGTTAATAAGTTTGTTAGAAAGTTAATTAAGAAGTTAGTTAGTCCAATTAGCTCTATAAATAAGACTATTCAGTTTATAATTCACATATTATGAATTACAATGTTACTTTCAGTGTCTTATGCAATTTACCTTCAAACAATGATGAAGAAGAGAAACACCACTTAACAAATTTGGGTTTCTGGTGTTTTGAATTGTTTAATTAGTTTTTTGGGCCCATGCTACATTGTGTATCTTTGTTTTTCTACGATTTTCTTTAATTCAACTTGCATTCCAAACTCACATTGGTGAATGTTCCAATCATGAAGTTTGAGGGGACTATAATTACATGATGCTACTGTTTGGATACATTTGTTAGTTAGTTTAGTACGTTGTTTAGGAGGTTAAGAAGTTAGTTAGCACAATTAGCTTTATAAATAGGACCATGCATTATATAATTTAAATATTATCTTGTACAATCTACCTTTCAATTCTTATGCTCTTAATTAATTAAAGAGTCTTATAATCTTTGTCTTTCAAATGCATATGATTTACAACTATAGAATCATCTAATTACTAATAATAATTAATTAGGTAAACAGAAAAAGTGTACATGTTATTCAGTTATGCGGTAGAATTTAAGAAGCTAGTTTGTGCTTTGGTAATCTCAAATCACTAACTTAAAATAGAGAATTTATTGTGTCTAACTAAAGTAAAACTATTTGGCAATGATTATTGTTAACTTCACGAGCTTATAGCAATTTTTTACTGGATTATAGCATTTATTTAGACACTATTAATTATTTGAAATTAAAAAGAAAAGATATATATTAAAAGAGACTAAGGATGAAAATTATAAAAATATTTGAATTTTATAGTGTATTATTTGTATGTTGTTTTGATTTTTATTCGAAAAAAATTAAGGATCTAGTTGCTCTGATGTGAACAATTCACTTTTAAAGAGTAAAATAAATAATTACAACTCATCAACAACAAATAAAAGATAGAATTGTAGGTATATCACAAATGATCATGAATTTATTAGACTAACGACCCTTGATTTTCTCATTTTACACTATACTCACTTTAGAGTATCTAAATCCAAAAATTAAATATTACTACTATAAATTTCATTCTATTATGTCATTTTATTTTTATTAGTTAATTCAACTATTAATTTTATCAATCTTTCAAAAAAAAACTATTAATTTTTATCAAACATTTAAAATTCAATATGTTATTTATCTACTTTTATTTATCAACTTGCTAACCTATCTATTATTATTATCCTTTGCAAACGTATTTACTGTCTCCCAATCCATCTATCTATTACTTGTTTCTAACCATAGCCTTATACAACTCAAATCACAATACACGTTAAATTTGTACATAGCATGAGCAAGTTCAATCTCAATAAAAGTGTAAAACACACACTATTAAATGAGGAGCTTAATTAAAATATGTCTGAGCCTAAAAAATATATGTAAAAACTTTAGGTAAATTTCTTTAAATACTTTTAATATTATTCTTAATTTAAAATATTCCTAACTATTCGTGATTTTTTTAAATCTATAATTTTATCAAAATTTATTTTAAATTAAAAATCAAAACACATATAGAAATGCACGTAAATTTTATAAAAAAAAAAATCATTAATTTCAAAATTAGCACAGAAACCGAAATCATAAACATATTCAGATCATTCCTAAAATTACAATGATTTGAGGGGGAGAAAAATAGAAAGAAACCTGTGGGAAGCAGTGTAGCTTAGCTAGTGGAAATTAAGTAATTAAACCTTCACAACATTTCCAAGCTTCACTAAAGTGATTCTGGTGGCTTCAAATTTTAAAGAATTACCAGAAGAAGCTTGTAAGGGTGATTTGATTTGGCTTCAATTTAATATACAGCTACCACGTTGTTTGTTGTAATTATAATACTTAGAGAAGAAGAAATCAATTGAGGCAGTGTTTCGTATACTTGTTTGTTTCTTCTTTTTTTCTTAGATTCTAAGAAAGTATGTAGTACTCCCTCGGTTTTGATTATAATAAAAATAATTAATTTCATTTATTAAAAAATTTAGTTAAATTAATGTAATTATTCTCTTTAATTTCATACAAAATATAAGTAATAAAAAAGTTATTGAAAAATAAAACTTATATTTATATTAATTGAAGGTTTTTTTTATAGACATGATTATATAATGTAAGTTATTTTTATATTATTTTTGTAGATAAAATAAATTTAATACTTAGACTAAAAAACTGAAAGTGAGAAATGTCGGGAGAGGTTACTGAGCTGTAAGCTCATGCTCTATACACTCTTCCCTTTGCGTAAATGACAAGTCATAGAGAACAAAAAATATGAGGCAAGATAAGAAGAGATCACACTCAAATATATGCGGAACATATATAGAAATATATCGAATGAAGGGCTAAACAATGTATTGACAAATATGAAATGAAAATAATGGATTTTTTAAAGCACCATGCATAATCGATTAATGTGGTGCCAACTTGAATAACCCCTCCAATTTTTGTTTTGTTAGCCCTTTTCCGATTACAGGAAAATTTGATTCACATCGTAACTTTAAACAACAAATTAATGCTAAAAGACATTTTCGTAGTAGAATATGATAAAAATATTATATGATATAAAATAGGATAAAACAATAATAAAATAAATATTTATTTTAGGCTGAATACCACCCGTAGTACCTTAACTTAATTTCAGTTAACGATTTAGTCTTTATCTTGTTTTTTTTTTCGATTTGGTCCTTTATCTTTTTAAATAATTTCAGCGTTACTCTTTAAGTGAGATTTCGTTAAGAAAAAGTTAAAAAAATCCATCATCCGTGTTCAGAAAAAGTTATCCTTTATATTTTAGAAATATTTCAGAAAAATATTCAAAGTTTGTTCTAAGTTTGTAGTAGGATTGATTCGTTAAAACTGAAACTATAGATATTTATACTCCATAGAAATCACTTCAGATCAGTGGCAATCATTCCTAGAGGTTTGATGAACATATACAATGATCTAGATGAGGGATTTTTTAACTTTTTATTAACGGAATCCAACTTAAAGGGTAATACTGAAATTATTTAAAAACATAAAGGACTAAATCAAAAAAAAAAAAAGATAAAGGACTAAATCGTTAAATGAAATTAAAGTAAGGGACCACGGGTGGTATTTAACCTTTATTTTATTATATGTTTGATCCACATGTATATCGTAGATTTGGTACATCTTCGTAATAACATAATAGAATATGACAACACAAAAAAATTTCTTGGGTTAATAAGTCACCAATTTGCATAATTTTAAAAGATGTGATGTAACAATTAAAGACATTGTAAAAATTGACACAACAATACAAAATTTTATATTGAGAGAATAAGTCGTCCATTTACATGATTTTAAAGGGTGCCAAATCACCAATTTATGTGGTAGATAAATTAGGATAATTATAAATTTGCTCATGCATTTTAGTGGGAAAAATCGTTTGGAGGCTTAATTAATTTTATACGTAAAATAAGCTGACAATATAATCTTTTCTATTGAGATAAAAAATATCATTGTTAAGTAATATCACTTCCGCCCTTATATATAAAATTTTAGTGATTAAATTATATGAATTAAGAAAGTTGGTTGTAGTATTATATTTATTTGCAATTTGAGATATTTTATTAGTTTAAGAGATAAAATTAGTTTATGTTTTTATTGTAGTATTTTTCATATAGATTGCAGAAAAAAGTTGTAACATGATTAGGGATAAGTCAATAAAAAAAATAATTAATGCACTTGAAAATTCAAAAGAAGTCTTATAAAAAATAAGAAAGAATAATCTTAAAATAATCTTATATTTAAAGAATGGAGTTAATATAAAAAATATTGTCTTTTGCGATTAGAGAAAGAAATATTGGTCTGAAGTTGGCAAAGTACATTTAGAGAAAAATTACTTTTTCATTGGCAAATGGACGTAAGGGTGTGTATGGTTCGGTGGTAATGAAAATTGATTTTGACATAATTAATTTTAATATAATTGATTTTAATTGAAAGTGAGTTAAACATAAATTGATTTATGTTTGAATATATTAAGATGAAAGTAATTCTTGTCATTTTATTTGAATAGTCTAGATTCAAATTGATTTTGAATGTACAATTATCAAAATGAATTCTAATATGTGTAGTTAAAATTAGATAACATTTCTATGTAGCATTATTAAATTTAATCATTTATAGGCTATTAAAATAATGCCCTATTGATTGCTAAATGTACGCTAAATTATTTATTTTAATATAACATCATTCTATATTTAAAATTTATCTTAATATAACTTTTAAAGAAACTCTTTAATTTTACATTGAAAAGAAAAACAAAACACAGGTCTTCAATTTCTTAAAATAAAAATCAATACAAATAGTATCTAGTGACCATAAAAAAACACGAGCCTTTGGAGCCCATTGACCCGAAACATCTTCTCTAACCAAACATAGACTTAGACTCTATTTTTAGTGCACTCCTTAAGTTTGTTATTCAAACTAAGTTTGGTATCAAACATAACCCTTTTTCATTCTCATTTAGTTGTTGGACAAGTTTCATTTACCATTATATCATATTCCTCTTATATTAAATTATAAGAGTCGTATGATTTTTTTTATAATTACACGTTCAAAAGCACTTTTGATGAGTATCATCCAAATAAATTACATTTTATCATATATATATTTAATTAAAGTTTCCGTAAAAAAATTATTAACAGTTACCCAAAATAAAAATAATTTTGGGACAAATTTATTTTAATCAAACTTAATTTTGTGAAATGAAGTTTACTCAAAAGAAATTTTGTAAACTTTATTCCAAACATATTATGAGTCATGATTTATGTGATTTTAAAGTTGTGTTAACACCAGAAAGTAGTTCGTTGGATCATATATTGGACACTCAGGGTGAAGTTTGAGTATTTTTGCATCAACATAATTATAATCGGCTGATGCATAAAAGGGCCGCCAGCAACTGATGTATAATTGTTTGACGACTTAATCTGACTTCAATGAGATGTACTCGTGGTAGTATTGAATAACAGTCCAAAAGACAATAATATAGTTTTCTACTTGTCACTCCCAAAATACATAAAAATATAATTTTACCTTTTTAGTTATTTTTAAAAACTTCAAAAAAATTTACCTACCATTTTTCACTTACTCTTTTGAAAATTTAGCAAAATCCCAACAATTTTGAATCTTCCCAAACTTCTGAAACAAACAAGTAGGTTTCTTTTGATTCTTTTAAACTTTCGATACGTAATTTTTTTAAAATTTAAATATTTTTGAAACTTTTGAAGGAGATGAAACTTTCGAAATGAGAAATTTTCAGGAATTTCGAACCATTCGAACAATCTGAAATGTTTGAAGTAGGACAAATCTAGGAATTTCGAAACTTTTAAACAATATGAAACTATTGAAATATGAAAAACTTTCGAAGGTTTTGAAATATTCGAAATGTTTGAAATTTTCGATTTTCTTTTATTATTGATATGATAATTAATATGTTAACTTAATTTTATAGTGCCTAGAACTAGAGGTGTGAATGGAGAAATTATTCGTATTATCGTCAGCAACAAATGCGATAGAGGTGAAAGAGCCGATAGAGTTCCACCCACAACATCATATCGACAAATGAATGAAGCAAACCATCCACCTCGTAAGCATCATCGTAGACATGGTTTTAGGTCTCATGACCTTGGCAAGGATGCTCAGAAGTCTGAACAGGATGTTTAGGAGCCTAAACAGATGGATTGCGAGAAAGTTGAGGAACAATACGTCGAAGAGCAGGTTCAAAACGTTGAAAAGCAGGTTTAGCAGCCCAAATTCCCTGAAGGGCCATTGGTGACATCGATGTTGACACAATATGAAAACCATGTGGCTCGTAGAATATGGGAAGAAGAGGTATATTTTAATTAATTAATTTTTTAATTAAGAATAAGTATATATTATTTTTAGTACATTTTTGTAATGAAATTTAGTACATGATTTTATTGTTATGTTTTTTAATTGCTCGTAGGATCGTGGCTCGTTAAAGGTGATCACACATAGGTTGAAATTGAAGAAGTTTGTTGACGTACCTTTATCAGATATTGTACAACATTGGATTCACGAATTTGGGTTGGTACATTTGTCTTCAACTTATTTGACGATGGTTATTGCTGGTCTCATATCTGCCTTTGTAGAAAGGTGGCATATAGAGACCAACTCGTTTCATATATCGTTCGGAAAAATGACAATCACACTGGACAACATCACGACTCTTCTTCGCATTCCTCCCTGTGGTGAGTTTTGCGATGCACAAATAAATATGAACACTAATAAGATTGTGATTGCTACACATGAGTTGTTGGGAGCAACCTTGGAGGATGTAGTTGCTGAGATAAATTATAACAAATGTGCACAATATAGACTACAGTGGTTGCGTAATTTATATAAACGTATCATTCAAACTAACATGTTTGAGTGTGTTGCTAGAACATACCTCTTGCCTTTAGTTGGCAGAACTATTTTTGCCGATAAGGCTCACACTCGTGTGGAGGCGAAATATATTAGTTTGTTCATTGTTTTAGATCGTTGTCGGGACTATGCATGGGGTACCGCTGCATTGGTTGTGCTATATGACAACCTGAGATATGGAGCTGTTCACGACACTAGACAGTTGGAAGAATATATGACCCTATTATATGAGGTATATGATTCATAATAAGTTGTGTTATTCATTTATTAAGTTGTATTTTTAATCTACCAAATTGTCTTTTATTTTTGGTACAATGTTGGATTTACGAGCACTTTCCTAACATCTGTAAGTGGGGCGATAGTGGAACGGTTCTTACGCATATTCCAAGAGCCCGTGGTTTGACTGCAAAATACTTTGTTGAAAGTGGATTGCTAACATATCAGTAGAGACCTGATGCTATTTTACTTGAGGATGTACTATTTACACCCTACGATGATGACCGAGCTAATCATCCTTTGAAAGCAACATCGATGTTCTCCGGCTACCTTCGTTGGGGTGGAGTTTCATTCACATATTTACCAGAATGATGTCTACGACAATTTGGTCGCATTCAGTGCATTCCGCGTGACGTTCCTCAAGTGCCACATAGTATAGATGGGAAGTGGCAAAATACTATGAGAGCATGTATAGCGATCTTTCGGAGTCTATCTCCTCTAGTAACGTTTCTTGGTGAGGTCTCTATGGGCAATTATATTTGGTACTTATATGTTTCACATCCTCTTATCCTCCCTAATACTCCACCTGCTAGTCCATCTACTGATGCACATGTTTATCCACATGTTCCATCATCTTCTGCACAACCTAGTCCATCTTCGGCACATGACCGCAAAACATCTGAGATTTTACATAGGGCCATACAGATGGTAAATCCAATGGATAAAGTTCATGCAATATTAAGTGAGTTTTGTAGTACCCAAATTTTGTCCGGTTAATTAAAAGTAATTCAAAAAATTAGTAGTAATACGTTTAATAAATATTTTATAAGTATTATTTTAAAATATAAAACAAAATCATTATTTTGAGTTTGTATTTACAAAATATTCTCATTACATTTAAAAAAAAAACAAAATTAAATTAAAAACAAACCAACATAAACAAAAAAAAGATATTCTCATTACATTTAAAAAAAATTAAATTAAAAACAAACCAACATAAACAAAAAAAAAATTATTTACACATTTTTCTAAGATACAAGAATATTTCTTTTATCTAATGCAAAACACCCATCTTACTGCTTTGAAACACTTCAAAACATTTCAAACAAATCAGATCAAATACTTCCTCCACACAACAGTACAGTTTCCCTATTTATTTAAAGGTTATTAGTTTTGTTAATGGTACACTCAATCAAAAGGTCAGCCACTCTTTTCTATTTTCATCTATGCAGTTCCAATATTTCTACCAAAACAATGTAAAATTCAGACATCAATTTATTTCGTAGACACATGGATCCAACCTTGTAGTCTATAAATTAAGGCAAAAATCAGTTTTGAAGGAGGAGGGGAGTTGGATTCAGGAGAGGAAGTATAAAAAGACATAAAGAGAAGGAAAGAAAGGAGAAATTTAAAAAAGAAACAGAGGTAAAAAAAAAATCATTACTATTTTCAAGTTCCACCGGTAACCGCCGCCAACCACCGCAAATACCGTCAGCCGTAACTGCATCCTTCTGCTTCGCATCACAACGCAATGCATCACTTTCATGTTTGTTCTACTCTCTATTCTTTTACTACCTGAAGTTTATATAAAAAATGAGAAGTATGTTTTGAAATGTATTGAAATTTTATTTTGAGGTTACTGAAATAAACTTTGCCTTGGTTTAGGATTTTATAAAAAAAATGAGTTGAAATCTGCTTATGGATTTAAGATTTGATTGAAAAGTGAGTTTTGAGGCTAGCCTGCTTAGATGATTTCCCGATGCTTACACTGTGCAGAACGTGATGGTTCCACCTTTATCTGCCTTGGTTATGAGTTGTTTTTGAAATAATAGTTAAACTTTTATTTTATTCAATCTTGTTTATTTATTTATTTTTTCTCTTGTCTTCCAAAGTAAATAAATAAATAAGTTAGAATGTTGCTCCCAATTATGTCATACATATTGTAATAACTTGACTGTATTTTTTTTATTTATTTTTTTATTTTAATAATTATATAAAATTATTTCAAAATAATTAATTAGATGTGACATTTTTAAACTTAATATTTAAAATTAAAACAATAAATATTCTAAAAGGATTAAATTAGATGTGACATCTTTTTACTCCTTAAATTTTTCGAAACGCATGTTATACTACTTGACATTTTTTAAAACTTAATATTTAAAACCGAAAAATGATAAATTATTCTTAAAATGATTAGATTAGATGTGACATCTTTTTACTCCTTAATTTTTTTTTTGATACACAAGTTGTATTACTTGACAATTTTAAAACTTAATATTTAAAGTCAAAAATGATAAAAATATTCTTAAAATGATTAAATTAGATGTGACATCTTTTTACTCCTTAAATTTTTTGAGACGAGTTGTATGACTAGAGAGTCTTAAAACTTGCATTTTAATATTATTCAAATCAAACCAATTCATTTTTTTCAAAACCTTTTTTATCAACAACAAAACACAATTTCTTTAAAAGCAACCAACACATCCGCATTTTCTACCCAAGAACTACGTAGCTTTGATTTCTCCATCGCACCGGGAGATACGTAGGAGCAAGATCGCACTCTTGTCAAGCATAATAACAAAAACTTTTTTTTTTCTCTCTCTATATTTTAAATGTACTTTTATCATTAGATTATTTTCATAAAAAGATCATATTTGCATTTTAAAAAGGAGAAATAAATAAATTTAAGTTAATATTAATTTTGCACAATTAATTATAGGTAACCGTTTTTTACGGATGTCGTAGGGTGCTAATACGTTCCCTACGCATAATCGACTCCCGAACTCAAAATTTGGTTTCAAAGACCATTTTTTATTTTATTTTTTATTTTTAAGGGTTTTCCATATTTTCCCTATTTTAAAATAAACTTTGGTGGCGACTCCATTGAATTCGAGAAACGCTTGAAATTTTAGAGAGTCAAACCTAACATAATTAATTGTGCAATTTTTTGACTTCTTTTATATTTATTTCTCCTTTCATTTTCTTTACTTTATGCCTTTATTGTTTATTAGTTTATTTTCTTGTACTCGTTATCTTTATATATATTTATATGTGTGTTGAGTATTTTACATCGTTTATTGGACTGTGATTCTCTTCACACACTACACATTCACTTACACACACACTTATGAGTGAGACCCTATACCTGGGCCTGAGTGAAACTTGAGTTAGGTTAGAGGTTGAGTGGTAATCATTTTGGATGTACATCCTACTTGGTTATTGCAAAGACCTCGTCTAGAGTGTGACTCCATTAGGAATACCTACATTTTGGATGTACTTCCTATTTGTAGTGATGTTTCAATACGAGTACTTGACTCTAGAGACTAGTGATTTTTAGGATTGTAGAGCCCAACTTGGAAAGTTTTCACGAATTAAGAAACTTATATACTTTAAGATTTCTCCGATCTTGGATTGTGATTCTCTTCACACACTACACATTAACTTACACACACTTGAGTGAGACCTTAATACATGGTTTGAGTAAAACTTAATATTCATCTGAAGTTGCGTAGTGTTAGCTTTCTGGATGTACATCCTGTTTGGTTAACACGAAGACTTCACCTAGAGTTTCATTTCTTTTGAGAATTATTGTCACTTCTAATAGTTTACCTATTGTTGTTGACAATATTTCAAAATGGAATCCATGGCTCTATGAACCATATTCAAAATCACAGAGCCATCTTGGAGAGGGTTACCAACTAAGAAAGCTCACGAATCTTCTAAATGTAAGCAAAACCTATGTAGGTCACAAGAGAAAATTATTTACATTTTCAATAGTATTAATGTGTGTCTCTTTGCATTACTTGTCATTTTACATCAAAACAAATGTGACTTCAAATCATTCCTCATATTAGCATCATCTAAAAAAAAAGGTTAAATATTTAAACAGTTAGTCTCATACTTATGAAATATTGCTACACATTTGCATCATAGTCTTACATTATCATATTTTCATTCATGCAAATCTTTTTTTTTCTCTCTAATGAGGAGCAAAAAAAAATAGAAATAATGTTGCATTCATGTAAAGTTTTTTTTTTTTTTCATGAGTGGTGTATGTTCTTGAAATGATGCTTATTTGCAACAAAAAAAAATATTGAATTGGTCACTGTTCTTTGAAAAATAAGATTTGCCAAATCATAAATGAACTAAAAATCAATTGAGACTCTTGAGAACACACCTCAAAATCTTTTGTTGACAAAAAAACATCTAAATATAATGGTCAAATTTGTTAACTTATGTGATTGACATAATTAAAAAAAATTCAAGTCAAAAACTAATGTTACCTTTCTTTGAACCATTCATTTAATGAACGTGCATGTCATGTGTTTCTACTCTTTCATGACCCCATGAATGTCCTCGTTTGTACACATTCTTTCATTATTCTTTCCTTTAGATCTTGCCTCAATCTCTTTGAAATAATTGGTCTCACAAATTGAATTTGAAAGGGACGCCTAATTGATTTCCAATAATCAAATCTCACAAAGTAATACTTTGAAAGTTCCAAATTGGTGCAAGTCCTTTTAAAAAAATGAATAAAAAAAAGTCTGTTAGGATTGAAAACCTGTATTGGCATCCTAAGCAAAAGTTAGGGCAAAACAAAAAACCAAAAAGCAATTGAATAGATCTGTCAAGCTTTGTCCTGAAATTATTATTATTTTTAAAAAAAAAATAATAAACAATCATCATTTGAAATGAATCTTACGATTTGTCTTTCAACATCCAAAAAAAAAAAATCTATCACTTAGTTTCCCCTTTTGAGCCAAAAAGTGGGACATTTATTTTCCTTTTCAAATATCCAAGACAAAGACCACTTCTATATTAGGAGTTTATTTGATAATTCGTCACATTTGCATTACTTATGATATCAAAGAGAAAAAGAACTAAAATAGTCTATCAGTCAAAGTCCATAGATAAAGGAGACTGAGAAAAAATAAAAATAAAAACATGAAAGTAAGTGCAATGCAAATTTTGGATTGGTACCCCATGAGGTAAGTCTTTGATCTAAAAAAACATTGTCTTAATTGACCTTGGAATAATTATTTGAGTCAGATACATCATTTTTTTTCCATAACCCTCTTAGTCATTCACCACATTATATGTCTAAAAGATTCATTTTGATAAATGATTGATTGTTAATTATTTGGATTTTTTTAATTTTGGGACAAAACTACAAATCTCGTTTGAAATATGCTAAAATAATCCTTAAAGACTTGCACGCTCAGGATTCTCTCAAAGAAAGAGAATACTTTGACCAAATTGTGGAGATCATCAATGAGATCAAATTCTTTGTACATAAACAAATGATAATTATCATATTTATCAATAAGGGAAATCTTTCAAATGATAGACCAAAATTGAGGCATTCAGTATTCAACTGAGATAATACTCCTACCCTTCATTCATATTCATATATTCCATAAAACAAGTGTTCATTCATTCAACCCTTTCTCTCCACACTCTTTAAAACTCCTGTAATACAAGAGAAATCTTCAAACTTGATACTCTAAAATTTGGTTTCAAAGACCATTTTTTATTTTATTTTTTATTTTTAAGGGTTTTCCAATATTTTCCCTATTTTAAAATAAACTTTGGTGGCGACTCCATTGAATTCAAGAAACGCTTGAAATTTTAGGTCGCGACAAGTTTGACTGGATAGTTTTCCTTGTGAGAACAAGTTACTGTTGATTTTGATTTATATCTTCCACCTCTTTCGCATCCCAAAATTAATTTGTCTTTTCTTCCTCTCTTTTCGGTAGTTGTATCAAATCTAATGGTAACAATTATTATTCCATTTTGTCTTCCAATAGTTTTTACCCATTTGAATACAGCTTATCGAGAGGAAAATATCTACAAAATATATTTCAAATAAAACATCAATATATGTATATACATTATAAACCAAAACTTATAATATCAATTATCATTAAAATTAGCTGATCATTCGTAAATTATCGGTAGAATCTATGGTCGGTGTAGCAGAAAATTCACTCTCAACTTTACTCATACCTGATTTAAAAAAATATACTAAATTTAATTAATACTTATATTATAAATACCATATTCAAAATAAAAAATTTAATTATTTTCAAATAATATTATATTACATTTCGAAATTTTCAAGAAAAATGAAACATTCAAAACCTTTTTGGAATTTTCCAAATTTTTGAAATGTATAATCCTTAATTCAAAATTTTGGTGTTAAAAAAATTCAAAATTTTGCTTATTTCAAAAATTTGAAACTTCTGAAAACATCAATTTTGAAAATTTGAAACTTCCGAAACTATCATTTTAGAAACTTATTTTAAATGTGAAAAGTTCAAAAACTTTTTATATTTCGAAAATTTCAAATTACACAAAAGTTTCGAAAATTAACTCACTTACTAGTTCGAAAGTTTGACAATCAATCAACGTTTCGAAAATTGTGAAAAATTGGTTGTTAAATTTTCGAATATGTGAAAGTGAAAAAGTTGTAAGTAAAACAAATTTAAGTTGTTATATATGGTTAAAATGATAAAATTGTCGTTACATGTATCTTGAGGGTGGCAACTAGAAAACTCACTATAACATTTAGTTTATCAAGTTAAAATGTCATATGCCCACTTTATAAGATTTTGGGACGAACTTAAATGCGGCTATTAAAACGGAAATGAAGATAGAAGTTAAGGTCAATAAGAAAGTTTGTGAGTTTATTAAGTAAAATATATGGTTGGACATTGACTCTGTTAAAGACAGAGAGATGGAAGACATCGTAAGTTGAAGGAAAGTTAACTCTATTGGCAGATTTTTTTTCACAATAAAATAATAACATGATAATATAAACTTTTGTATTAGAAGAAGTAGACAAAAGTTGTAAATTTATCATTGAATACTCAGGTGAGAAAATAGATGAAAAAATATGCAATCGAGGTTGTTAGTTTTTATAGCTCTATAAAATGATATAAGTTTTAATATGTAAGAGTGAGATAAGAAAAATATGAATTTAATTACATGTGTCAAAACAAACTACTAAGTCTGTCAAGCTAGCAAGGACTGATTCAAAAAACTATTTGGGAGGCCGAAATATGATTATATATATTTAAAAAAAATTTGTCTCACAAATTAATGACACTATCTTTTTATATACAAATTACTTACATAATACAATTGAAAAGAAAATAATTAATATCACACTAAAAATTACAATCGATACTTATTTTAAGACATATTTTTGTAAATATGTCGCTTATTGTGATATAGAAAATGTATTTTTTTGTAAAAAGAAAATCAATTATAATATATTATCATAAAAATTATATTATATTTTTTAAAAATTAAATAATATATATATAAATAATATTCAAGAGCGAGAGGGACTCCTCGCCCCTAATCCTACTAAATATAGAAAAGAATATTAGTGGCAAAAATGATTAAACATCTTTTTGTATAAAAATCTTAGACTTTTTTATTATGACTTTTTTTTTGTGTCTTTGACTAAATCACTTAGTCAAAAACAATAGATCTAAAATATAAAAAATACATATATAACTAAAGAAAGGTGAAGTAATTAATTTAAAATTAAACTAAATATTAATTTTTTTAAAAAATTTTTTTTGTTTATATACAAAAATAGAGGAATAATTTATAGTTAAAATTTATTCCACTCCTGTTAAAAAGTTATTTATCTCACTATTGACAAGTGTCAAATTGAGCTGTCAATGTTTAATCAGTCAACGCTGATCATGAGATTAACCCTCATTCTGAAGACCCATTATTTGATTGACAATTTGCAATGGTGACGGCCCAACAAGGACTACGTGGGAACTAGTCACGCAATTCCCGCTTACTTGCCTGCACTTTAATTTCTTATTACAAACAAACTTCTTTTATATATAATTAATGCCACATTTTTATTCAACTGATAATGCCTTATTGCAAAAGGACAATAAAATTTACATACGTTGACCACCAAACGATACATAAAAGTAAATTACTATTATAACTTTGGTTGTTAATTTTCTAAGAAAAAATTATTTACTTATTATTTTTAAATTTTAAAGTTATATTGACTATATATTGTTTTAGTAATTATACTTTTATTTTATCAATTATTTTATACCTATATCAGTAAATAGATGAGTGAATTCAACAAAACATAAGATAAAATTTTTTTTAAATAATAAATATTAATTATTAATTTTATTAGATGAATTAATTAAATTTATGAAATTTTTGTTACTCAATTTTTCTTAAACCACTTTATGACTTTATGAACTAAAGATAAGAATTAAAAAATGTTGTGGACACTTATACACTCACACAACACATTGAGAAGGAAAAAAATGATGCGATAAATATTTTGGTGATGAAAATAAATATAAAGGGAAAATAAAGTATTAACTGAATGTTAGGAAATTTTAAAATGTCTAAACATCGATATTGATAATACCATTATTGATAAGAGATTACTTAAAGAGCAGGGCTACACGTGATGAATATGATTTAGACAAAGTATGACAAATGTTTGGATGGCTTACCATACATGGTAAAATTGTAATATAAAAATAACATATGGACAAGGAAGTAATTACAATCACAAGCAAGTGTTATTGTTGCCTTTTGTAAACCCATTGTTTGTAACAAACAACCATTTTCCTTATTTGAAATTTGACAACTTTAAAAGACATAGAGTAATAAAATAATTAGTCTTTGGACACTCTTAATTTCTCAAGATACATTTGACATCTCATTTTCTTTTCATTTCACATATCACAAAAATATCACATATGCATGATTGTTTTTATTTCCTTCTCTCTCAAATGGTGTATTTGATTCACAAAATAATAGTTATTGAACAAAACAGTACAAGACAATACAATATAACTGTACATGACAACTTTTTGTATTCCATTGTGTTTGATGGTCGATGCACATAACACACAATTTTGCACCGCACTTTGTTTGCTATGTTTATGAACTGAACAAAATAATATAATTTTTAGAGAAAAAACTCACTTTGGTTCATGAGAAATTTTGAGAGATCCAATTTAGTCCTTGAGAAAATATAAACACTTTTTAGTTCAAAAGAAAAATAAACCGGGCTAAATTAGTCCCTAAGAAAATTTGAAAGACATAATTAAGTCTCTAAAAACATTAAAAACACATTTTAGTCCTTAAAAAAAATAAATCAGGACAATTTAGTTATTCGCTCAATTTAGGGAAAAATAAACCATAGTGTTATTTCATCTAGAGAAACCACAAGTCTACGATAGGAACCCTTTTGATTCCATAGTGGTCTGCGATTTTGAAGGTATGACTTCTGTCGTTTGTTTCATAAGCTGCATTTTCTTCTTCATTCTCACATTTTTCTTCTTCACCCTCACGTTTTCTAAAGGTTCGTTATTATTCTTCCCGCTCGCGTTTGCTATTTTATGATAATTTTTTATTTAACCTTTTGAGATGTATGGATATTTTGTTTATCATTGATGGAATTTTCGATTCTTACTTTGTCATGTTGTGATTTTTTTTGTTCTTGATCTTTGCTATTTTATATGAATTTCTTATTCAAATTTAAGTTACAAGTACAAATCAGGTCAACAAATTAGAAAAAATTAGTTGGGTAAGATTTGGATCACATGCTAGTAACCTTTTTTTATGTGTTATGTTTTGAATCATTTTGGATACCGTTGTTGTTTAATTTGGATATTATCAGCGTTGTTTTTTAAATTACATTATAATTTAGTGAAGTTATGTTTTGGATCATTTTGGATATCGTTGTAGTTTAATTTAGATATTATTTGACATTGTTTTTTAAATTCTATTATAATTTAGTGAATTTTTTGTTGCAGGGATTAAATTGCTTATTTAATTATTGTCAAGGGCTTAATTGTCAATTTTTGATTATTGTCAAAGACCTAATTGTCCTTTTTTTTTTATAGAAATTACACGTAGGAAAATCAAATTGATGAATCATCGAACAAGTTAACAAAAAAACTCAATTTTCTAACAGTTGTCCATCAAGACTAATTTGACTTGATTTATTTTTCATATGGGCTAAAAAGTGCTTTTATTTTTCTCAATGATTAAAATGGGTCTTTAAGAATTTCTCAAAGACCAAAATGGACATTTACTCTAATTTTTACTATAATACTCTTTGTCGATATATATTTATGAATGTAAATATTAATAAAAGAGATTAAGGAGAAAAAATATGTAGAGAAAGATGAGAGAGCGAGATAGATAACAAAGAGAAATGAGAAGGAGAATGAGATAATAGGGAGATAAAAAGATAATAGAGTGAGAGATAGAGAGAGAAAAGAGAGGCATGAGGAAGTCGAGAGACGTAAAATTTAAGTTTCATAATAAACTTTTAGCACAACCATTCCAACATCGTAAAAGAAGTCATAATATTTCGCACCAAGCAAGAGATAAGAGGGAGAGATAGAAGAGAGAGGGAGAGAGACATGAGAGAGTACAAACAAGGTAGAGACATGAGAGAAGAGAGATAGGTAAGAGGACACAGAGATTTAGATGAAATGGTAGAGTTGAATAATAATTTTTTAGTAAAAAATAGAAAGGATATTTTAATATTTTTGATAGTTTATACTTGAATAAAAAATTGTCTCATAATTTAGTGAGATACAAAAATTTATATTTTTGTTCAGTCCATTCATTCTTATTTATCCAATTTCATGATCAATTTCTAAATTGATGTTTAAATCCTTTTTCTTTAGCAAATCAAAGCACCCAAAATTTCTATAAAGTACATGGGTGTCCATCCATCATTAAAAAATTAGTCTAAAAGTATACACAATTTTTTATATTCTATTACATTTGATAGTTGATGCACATAATACACAATTTTTACTTTGTTTGATATGTCTATAAACAAAACAAAATAATATAATTTTTACTTTGTCGATATATATTTATGAATGCAAATATTAACAAAAGCACCTAAAATTTCTATGAAGTATATGGGTGTCCATCCATATTACAAAATTGGTCTAAAAGTATACTAAATCAACTCGCATTCAAAGTCAAAAAGACTAGGAGAGAAGGTTCCATAGACAACAAGTACGTGGTGCCATGAATACATCACCAACCAATTTCATTAAAATTGTTCTTCAGATCAATTAATTAAATTAAATTACTTAATAACGTTTTTTTTCTTCATAATATAAAGTTTGACTTGATAATCCCCAATTATTTTATCATATGAATACTAAAAATTACAACAACAACATATACAACAAAAAATTAGAAAAATCAACACCTTCTCTCTTATGTTTCATAATAATCTACTACAAAAACTCAATGTCTGAACAATTCTTTTGAAAAAATTCAAAACAGATCCTACATTTGAGTAAACAACTTGAAATTCGGGACTTGCCATATCAAAACAAATCCAACCTCTCTTTTCTTTCTTCCTTTTAAACAACACTCTCTATTACATTAACTACAATTTCATTACAAAAACGACACCGTTTCAACGCAAATCCTTCATTATAATTCAAAAAGAGAAATATGAGCAAGAAGCAACAACAAGTGAATCTTGACGACGAACAAATAACAGAGTTACGAGAAATTTTCCGATCATTCGATCGGAACAACGACGGAACCCTAACACAATTAGAACTAAATTCTCTTCTCCGATCGCTTGGTTTAAAGCCGAGCGCCGAGCAATTAGAAGGATTTATACAGAGAGCGGACACGAACAACAACGGACTGATTGAATTCTCGGAGTTCGTTGCTTTGGTGGCGCCGGAGCTTTTGCCGGCGAAGTCGCCGTATACGGATGAGCAACTGAAACAGCTGTTTATGATGTTTGATCGGGATGGGAATGGATTTATAACGGCGGCGGAGTTGGCTCATTCGATGGCGAAATTGGGACACGCGCTGACGGCGGAGGAGTTGACGGGAATGATAAAGGAAGCGGATACGGATGGTGATGGGATGATCAGTTTTCAGGAGTTTTCTCATGCGATTACTTCTGCTGCTTTTGATAATTCTTGGACTTGATTTCTTCATTCTCTATTTTTACAGGTAATATTTTTAAGGAATTATTAAAAGTTTATTTCAACTATTTTTTTACTTCTTAATTTAGTTTTATTTTTTTTAAATTATGTTCATCTTGATGCATGCAATAGAATATTTAAGACAATATGTAAGTGTTTATCGCAATGTTTGTTTATTTATTTATTTTTTTTAAATATTTTCGTTTGTTTTAGTATGAGGGTGAGTTAAAAAAAGTTAGTAAGAGTATGTTTAATTTTGAAAATTTATCAAGATAAAATATTTAAAAATTGTAAAAAAAAAAATATATACT
>JBBPBP010000004.1:20950821-20965951 GCA_037974735.1 Cicer chorassanicum
TTAAAACTGTTTAAGTTTATATGGACTAAAGTTATATTTTTATTTTATAGGAACTAAAATTAAAAAGATAAAATTTTATAAAATTAAATATATTTCATCATTTTAAAAATGACTAGTAATGTTTGTTTCTTTTTATTAGCGTGGGCAAAAGAAACACACCAAAATAGCATACTAAATTGAACAACCCCAACGATAATAACATTTTTTAAAAATAAATTAATTATTGAATTTAGGTAAAATTGTGCTTTGAATCCTTTCTTTTAATTTGCTTTTCGCTTAAATATTATTGTTTTTTTTAAGTTAATTTCTTATGTTTTTAAACATTTATTTTATTAGATCTAACAATATATTTTTGCCTATGATTTTTCTAATTTTACTTTGAATTTGCTATTTTATACGTAAAAAACAACGTACTAAACAATTACATGATTTGATGAATTAAATTAAGAAAATCTTGTGTTTGATTTCAAAAATCTTAAAATATCTCCTAATCAAATTCTCTCCAAATGAATCGTTTTTTTAAAAGTTGATGGAGGAATTCTCTCGTAAACATTGGGATCGAAATATTTCTATAACTATACGATTTGATGAAGTAAACTTGAAGAATTTCTTGTTTAAATTATGCAGACCTTGTGAAAGTGAAGTTAAGCCTAACTAGGCAAATATTTGTGAATATAAAGATTAATTTCACATAAAAAAATAAAAGATTCAAGTAAAAATTAAATTAAGATAAAGAATTAAAAGTACAACTTTATCTAGAATTAGGGAAAATTCCTATTATGGAGAAAAATAAATCTCTCATTTAAGTTGGAGGATTATCATTCATTCTATTTTTTTCCTTCTTTTTTTAGTCATCTTCTTCTCTTCTCTTTTGAACTCCCAAAGAGATAAATATTTTCCTCAGCCTATCAAATTTCATGAATCCATCATCATTAACAACGTTTTTGGCAACATATTTGTTGTATGTTTGGATGGATTTTAGATTTGGACAATTTCACCGTCAATCCAAACATACACTAAAAAAAGTTGAAGACAATATTTAATGGTATTCAATAGACTTTCGAAAATGTGTATTCAGCATAATGATTATGTCCTTAGAACTATTCTCTCAAATAACACGAAGACATTTTTTTTCCACAAAGAAACCTATAGGTTCGAAAAATCAAGGGAGAAATAGATTTAGCGGACACTAAAAATAATTCTTTTTTTCTACTCAGGTCATTATTCTCTGAAAGAAGAATAACATTTATCGCCTTAACAGACATGCTTAGGAATTTTGAGTAGTGAGTCAATATATATATATATATATATATATATATATATATATATATATATATATGTAAAATTTCATTTTCAAAAATATAAATATACATTATAGTCGTTGTTTGCGGTTTTTGATATTCTAGAAATGATGAATGATTTTCTCATTATTGAAGTCAGTAAAATACATATCTCTATATAAGTAACTAAACAATCATTTAATCATTCATTTCTCATGCAATTTCACATCTAATTATTGATAATACTCATTTTACAATCATTTAATCATTCAACTTCTCTATATTGAATGTATAAAAGAAATCTCTTTGACTTAATCAAACTACACACAAAAAACAACTCAGGACCCACTTTTGTACAACGATTGTTCAACTTTTGAAATTACCGATCAACACTCGGCAGAACAATTGAACTTAAAAATTATGTAAATTAAGAATTTTCTCCATTCTGTTGAATTTTGGTTTTAGATGTGCGGACTATATATTAGTCATTAACTCAAATTATCTATGTAACTATATATAATATATACACTATTAAAAAAGTATGGAGGCTCCAACCACTTTCTCTACAACGTAGGATTGTCACTAATTGTCTCCACCTTCCTCTAGGGGAGTGGTGAATAGATGTTGAAGTTCCGAAGGAATGGGCAAATAAATACTTTCAAAAGTTGTTTGGTTCAAAGGATGTAAAATTTTATAAAGCATTGATGAGTATGAAATCATATAAAGCGTAAGGACCGTATGATTTTAGGCTAATTTTCTTCAAAAAGTTTTGGGAAGAAGGGATTTAGATCCTCTCATCAACTGTTTCTCCACACCTTTTTAGTCTTAATCTCTAAGGGAGATCACTCTTCTTCCAAAGAATCTAGGCCAATTAGCATGTGCTATATATGTTGCCAAGGCTAACTTGCACAAGTGAGACCATATTGTGCATGGTGCACAAGTAACTCTAGTCACTGAATTTATTTATCTATACATTAATATGGCGAACCCTAAACACATTATATCTTCTTTATTCTCATTCCCCTTCTTCTCTGCCAGACCTCTGGTGTTAGACTATTGTGGGTCGCCAAAGCTCCGCCACCTGACCCATTTATTTCATTTTTACAAGCTACAACAACTTATGGAAACCAAAACACCTAAGTTTGTCTTCATTTTAATCACAATCAACTTGGAAATTTGATTGAGTGAATGGATCAATGAAAAATTGTAATTTGATGGAATTCTCAGCCTGTTGAGGAAATGGCTGAGAATGCTACTGAATGTCCTTATATTGCTTATTTGTGGTGTAGTCCTTTTGGGTTTCAATTCTCAAAGACATTCCTTTATTTTCTAAAGAGTACTCATGAAGAAAATGTGTGAATAATGTCTTATTCAATACTTTGATTTATTCTTATAATGAAATTAGTTCTCCCCATTATATTAGAGTTTGAGTTTTTTATTCTTAAAACTTGAAAGAAGAGCTAGGTATAAAAACTATCATACTAGGGTGATGTACGATTGATATGGCTGGCTAATGGCTTTTCGGCTGTGCTCCGACAAAGAAGAAGGGGAGTGAGAGTTAGGGAGGGGTGATGTGTTACAGGTCCACCATATTAATGGGAGGTCGGAAATTTGATGACCGACAATGGTTCAACCCTAAAGAACAAACGGAGAAGAAGGGGTGTGTGAGAGATGGATAATGTGTTGAGGATTTATCATATTAATGTATGGATAAATAAATCCATAGGCTAGAGTTATTTGTTCACCATGCATCATATGTCACTTGTGCATATTCGCCTTAGTCGAGTAATGTTTACAAATTAATTAATTACGAAAGTTTTGGTGAACAAATTACTCCTTTTTCTCAAGGATATTGTACTCCTGTCCAAAGTACCTTCATCCGTGTAAAGAAACAAGGGACAATATCATTGTCTTTCAAGAGACTATCTACCGCATCAATAATTCATTCAATGAGGAAAGGAGATATTATTTTTAAGTTTGATCTCAAAAAAGCGTATGGCCAAGTTGATTTGGATTTTTTTGTAAGAGACTACATTACTGTTATTTGGTTCCACAAATCATCATCATTTCTGTTATTTTCTAGGTTTCTAAAAACCAGTTCATGGTCTTAGATGGGAAATCAATATCTCCTTATCTTCTTGCATTTGCATGGAGAGACATTTGGGAAGGGAGGCGGCGCCCAATTCAAACCTGCAAAAATGAGTTGAGCATTTCTCATCTCTTCTTTGCGGATGATGTGTTGTTGTTTGTCAATCCCTCACATGATTCTTTGCATGAAGGTTTCTCGTGGCATTGCTAGAGCTAGAAGGGTGAAAATAAGTAGCATAACTCATTTGTTTTGCAAACAAGCTAGACAAATTCTTAGGGTACATCATAGTGAGTGGAAGGCAAACTTTTTTCATATCTTAATCTAGAATACTTGTAGCTTATCCGAGTTTAATGACAATGTGATAGTTGCGCAATCCGCACCGTGTTCAAATGAATATCACAGTGGAAGCTACCACAAACAATTTTTCAGACACAACAACTACTACCTTCATCTCTAACAAACTTAAGAAAATTACCTAGTACATTAAAATTTTCAGAAATTTAAATTGCCAATTCCAGACAGTATGACATACAAAATTATAATTCCATTTTCTGGTATATAAGACACATTGCTGTTTCAAACATTAAAAAGAATTGTGCAACGAAAAGACAACATACATTATGCCTTCTTCTTCTTGGATTTGAGCATCACAAACCCAATAAATATGCACAAGAGGCAAAGAAGAGCCACACCAGCAGAAACTGGTATTAATATGGCATATTCTTGGGGTAAGAAATACTTGTGTACGAAATGATCACCATCTACGAATGGCTGAAAGAGTACAAGATCTTATTAGGATGTTAAAATCAGGAAAGCCTTAATTCATTTAAAATACTTGGCAAGTTACTAACCAGGATGATAACCCAGAATGTATAATAAGTGAATATTGATAAGCTAATAAAGGATAATAGAAATCCAACTGCTCTGTCTGCTAATTCCATTTTGGTTCCTATAGTTTTTGCTTCCTGTTGACAGCAAATGACTGCTGGCATTCACAGTATTCTCAATATTAGAAAGAAGAAACAAATCAACAAAATATTGGTTGCACACTTGGCACAAATATATTCGTCAAGTCTGCAATGAGCTGAAAGGAATTTAAAATCTCATGAGCTGTGGAAGTATAAAAATGTTGAAGTGATGCAAAAATTTACTCAAAAGGACATGAAAACAGTTATTATAATAAGAAAAGTGAATGGTACATAATTAAAAACAATTAGCAATTAATTATTCAAAAAGGAAATCAAAATATAATTTTCCTAATAAAAAACTACATCAAATTGATTAATGCGAAGGTGAAGGAAATTTTTAGAAGTTTCATCAGAAATTCAGCTTGAATAAAGCCATAATCTTTAGAAGTTCTATTTTTCCGTCAGTAAAAAACAAACAAACAAACTAAACCCAACCTAACAGAAACAGTTTTAGTTGAGCCAAATTGAACCAGTTTGAGTACACAATGAACTGAGCCAAAATGATTCCTTGACTCGTTAAAGCAGTTTTAAATTCCCTGAACAAAACTGGTTTCTGAACTGATTTTTGAATTGGTTTAATAACTGGTTTATGAACAGAGTAAACAGTTCAAAAAACTGTTTGATTCTTTGGTATTTGAACAATTGCACTGTTAACAGACTCCAATAATAAGCAGCAAATCAAGCACCATGAAAATGAGGATATGAATCATGTTTTGGTTCTAGATTTTTGGTGTGAATATTGATGCAAATGCCTTTAGGAAAGAAACAAATTACCTTTGTATTTTTGTAAAGAGTAACAATTCCTTTGAAATTACATTTCATGACTGTTTTCCAAAAACATTTTTGCAGAAGCCATCTTCAGAATACAGAGTATGATGGCCAAAAGGCCCAAAACAATATTTTCACCCAAAATAAGCAATTCAAAGCATTGAAGGCAAGCTTATGTATATTGCAAGTTCCTATCAAGTTCACTCTGGTGGTATATCACATTATCACTAGATAATGGTGCCATCCGGTCGGCGGTCACCATTGACACAAGTTGGTTACCGACTATGACAGTGACAAACTGATTATCCATCTCATTTTCTACAGATTTCGACTGTAGCTTACTATTTAAAGTTGACTGCAAATGAAAAAAACTGGTTTTTCAATTACTCCATCCATTTGAACTGAGGTCAGAATTGAATCCTTTGAGAGATAAAAACTAATATTTAGCTACTTTAGTTTGTTGTGATAAATAACCAGCAACTTTACAAAAACTGAAGCAGGGCAAAGTGAGTAAAGTGCAGCCCTTCAAATTATAATGAATGGTAGTTATTTATAATATGGGGCATAATATGATTGATTTTATTGAGAGAATTTTTATGTCTGCAAAAGAAAAAGTAGGATATATTAAAAGAAAAAATATAAGACCCTTTTCGGTTGTTATATTACATATATTGAACAAAAACTAGCTCTGCAAAAACCAGCCCTTTCAATAAATTATACTCAACTAGAACTAGAACTAGAACTAAAACTAAAACACTACGAACTTAAAACCAATGTTATCAATCGCATATCTCAAGAAATAGCGCATTGTTCAAATTCCGCTACACTACAATGCTATAATGCCACTATAGTCTCTATTTGACAACACTATGTTCTAAGTAGCATATTGCAGAAGAATCGCACTTTGTTCAAATTCCACTATCCAATAGCGTTATATCTGCTATTTGAAAGCACTGCTTTAAAAGTTAAAAAACCAGCAGTGAATGTATCACAACTCTCATTCAAATAAGCTCCAGTTCAGTAATAAAGCCAACAACAAAAACCTCTAATAAACTTGAATAATTTATAGTTAAATGATTGATAGACTTAGTTAATAAATTTATAATAACGCATTATCAATTCCATTGGATGGATTATGAAAAGGAACACATTGATCGAGCTATTAATGGAAGCAAAGGCAATGAGGCGTACATACAAGAAATATGAAGCAATATAACTGAAAAAATTGAATTTTCTGCAAAGAGTAAGTCACTAAGCTATTTGAATCAAAAGCCATACATCAATTTTAAATTCTAACTTGAGAAAGGTACATAAAAAACTAATCTATGTGATGAATCGCGTCAATTTAGCGCGCAATCAATGTGCGGAGTGGGATCGCCTTTTTGGCGCTACGGGAGAGGGGAAGGAAAATCCGGGAAAAAAATTGAAAAGGGAAACAAAAACCTGGACGGGCTCCGTACGGTTTCTGGCGACCGACTGACGACAAACTCCGGCTGCTTATTCCGGCAAGATTTTGGCTTTTACGGTGGGTTGAGTTCGGTGGCTCTCCGATCCCATTTGTTTCCTTCTGATTACAATGCAACAAATTTGTGTGTTATGATGATGGGCCTTTTCAACAGAAAATGGATTGGGCCATTTGTTTTTTTAAACTCAAAATCAAAAACTAGTATAAGTTGGTTTGTAATTATTACTATAATAATGTTGTTATAAATAATATGTGTTAATGGATGTCCATTTTTTAGTCTTCCATATTCCCATAACTCTCATTTCCTTAACTTTTATAAGTGAATGGATTAATTAGTAGCTTTTAATCTTGTTCTTTCACTTACCTATTTGTGTCATATAAATAGGACTTACCATATAAACACACTTGAGAATTGAATAATACAATAAGTTCAAATCTCATATATGTTTATCTTGTTCTCCTTTAGTTTATTTCATAACACAATATCAACACAATTCTCTACTATATGAGTGATGATAATCAACTTGAAGGTTCTATTCCAATAATATTTATTCTTATTTTTATTATCTATTTCTTCTCGTTATTATATTCTTTCTTAAAAGTTTTATTCCTTTTATTTTATGTTAATCATTTATTTTTGCATATAAATTTTTTTGATAAATCTTATTTTGTATAATTGTCATATTTTTTTTTATTTATTCTTGTCAAATTTCGGAAGAGTTTAACATTAAAAACATCATTTAATGATTGCTAATATAATGATTTTTCTTGATCATTGTTTATGAAGATCGTATGTGATATAGTTTTTGAAGAACTAAAAAAAATTAAAATTAATCCATGAAGGATTGCTCAAAGAATGAATTATTCTTGATAATTATTGAGGAGGATCATTGTGATATAGTTCTTGAAGAACTAATATCCAAGTATCCCTATAGGAGGATTACCCAAAATACGTCTTTTCTTGGCCATTGGAAATTTTGGACTAGTTCTTGAAGAACTAATAAATTAATACCAAACATCATTGTAGGATTGCAAAATGTGCAATTTTCAATGGTCATCGTTTATAAATATTTGTGTTTAGGTATACAACTACACATTTAGACCATGATTGAAATATATAAGAACTCTTTGATCTTGGTGTTAATTTAAAAGAAATGAGAGAAAATACATATATTTTTTATGTCACTCAAATATACTCCTAAAGTGGCAAAATTGATAAAAACTTTAAAGAATATTTTTCAAATATTGATCATAAATTGTCATTGAACAAAAGAGAAATTACTCAAGAAAAAAAATGAAAGGCCACATGATAGATTATATAACCAATATTGTGGTTATGATAATTGGTGTACTAGAGATTATTATTGACGTGGTATTTATGAATTATAAGTGAAGGTGATAAAATCACTAAGAAGATGTGTAATATAAATATGTCATTTCATGATAAACAAGCATAAAAGGATTAATGGTATGGTAAGTTTCTATAGAACTAAATTTATATTCTAACTTTATCTTTTTTACGTTACCTTAGTATTTTAACTTATGAAATAACAATGAACATATATGTTATATTTTGAAGTCTTCTAAATCTAATTATTTTAAATTTTTGAAATATTCTTATTGGATATGAATTGAAATTAAATTTTCCTAACGAAAATTATTTATGATCAAATATATATAATATATATTTTGAACATGTCTATATTTTAGATATATGTCAAGTGACAATATGTGTTGCTAAATAATTTTTATGAAATTCTTATTATATATATAAAAGATGTCATATGGTTTATATATAATTGTATTTTCTTCTTTTGATTTAAATTATAGTTATTTAAATAAAAAATATGTATATATATGATTTATTGAAGGAAGTTTTGTGTTCTCATTTATTTATATGCAAAAAGTCGTCTTTGATATACACATATTTTTCGAATCTCTATACATAATTTTATTTGAAATACAAAGTATTGAAAAATATGATTGTTTATTATTGATTCAAAAGAATTAGAACGACTAAATCGCATATCATTGTAAACCTACAGTTTACAATCATATTAAAATTTGTTGTTGGCAGGATCGGTTGGGTCATCTAGTATTATTACGATAGTTAAATTTTTATGCCAACTTATCTTGAAGAGCCAAATTTTTTGTGTCTTATTAGTTCTCAAAGGAAGTTGACAATTTGATAGAATAAGTCTCTCACATTTCTAAAATGTATATGAGATTGTATTTGTACATCAATACACTAATCATGTGGATCAATACATTGATCATAAATTAAATGATGTCATGTATGTTTGTTGTCAATTTACAACCAGAAGTTTGTAAGATTTTTGTGTCAACTAATTTGACTAAGAGCCAACTTTCATAAATATCTAGAAAGAATTTGGAAAGTAATGAATGTATTGAATTTGATATTGAACATCATGTAGAATATGTTCATACACAAAAATTGAAGATCCATTATTTAGACATATAAAGTTAACTATGTAACAAATACTTATGAAATCATAACTTCTAAATTCTACTTTAGGAACATGCAATCATGTATGTTGAGATATTGATTCACATCAAGCCAACAAGTTATTATAGTTCTCCCCTTAATTTACAATCAATTTTGGGTTGATAACATAATATTTCCCATCTAAGAAATTTTGTGGATATGTTGTGTATGTTCCAATTGCTCTGATATAATGCACTAAGATGAGTCGTAAATGAATATTGAGAATACATATTCAATATGAAGTCTCCATTTAAAATAGAGTATATTGAGCCAAAATATTGGAGACTTTTTCACAAATGAGCTTGTTGACTATCATTTAATTGATTAGTATTTTCAATAGTAGAGGAGAGAATAAACACCAAAAAATGATCATTGAAATATATTATTATATCATCTTGGTCCTCGTACAAACTCGTGTGAACTTGAAGTTCGAAAGAGAACTCATTTGCAAAGTTAAGAAAAACCAGTTATCAGCTGCAAATGCTCCAATCAAAAGTTAAGTCATTGTTGGATAATGTATCATTGCAAATGAGTCTCATTCATGCATGAAGCATGGTATATTTATCAGTTCCAAAGATAAAAATCATTGAACAAGGATATGAGTTAAAAGGCAAGATGATCCAAATGAGGATATGAATATTTCAAAAGAGTAATTTGACATAATTAATTTTCAATTAAAAAAAAAAAACTAATCAAATGCCTGAAATGTGTGAAAATATAGAGATTTCAATAAATTATGTCATAAATCGAATATGATGGAACTAAAAGGAAGTCAGTGTTGACAATATTTTTGCATTATAATTTAGCGCTATATGTTATAAATGATAACGAGGATCATGAATTAAAGATTATAGATAAAGAAAAATTGGAAAAAAAAAGAATAAAAGTGGAATTAAGCCCATTTTGCAAGGCGAGAGGTTTTTGGACTTGAAGTATGCACATATGAAGATGTGAAACTAATAAGATATGAACAATTTTCACTTGAAAAGAAAATGAGAATCATGAAATATATGTATTCAAGTGTATTGGCAAAAGCGTACAATTGATTTTGAAGAGACATACTCACTTGAAGTGAATTCAAGAATTTGTTCCTACTTGATAAAGTTTATTAGTCATGAAAGACTCCATTTATATGAAAGATGTGTTTGAATTTGTGTGACTCACTTGATAGTGATGATTATATGAAACTCTTTAAAAGATTTAATTTTTGTGAGACATGTAATTCAAATTGTTGAAGAGATTACTTAATCAAAATGAATAAGTCTTTGTATGTGCTCAAACAATCTAGACTGCACATTTTGTAATATTCTTGTGTGAATATTTTCTAAATAAGGAATATGAAAATGATATCATTTGAAATAGTTTGAGATGAAATATTAAGCAAAGATAAAAATTTGCTTGAGAATACAAAATAAGTATTTGAAGAATATTTTTGTGAAATCAATTGTCTAAAATGGTCTAATATGGACAAGTCAAATCAATTGTGCACTCTGATTGTTGTAAGGTCATCAACTATCGATTGTCGTAAAGTCATCAACTATCAACAAATATCTTTTTAGAACTCGAGAAAATAATGATTACTACATCTTGCTAATTATTAATTTGTTTTGAAATATCATTTGTTGTTAATTTATTAGAGATATGAAATTCTTTGGAACTAGATCAAATATATATTATGTTATCAAAGAGATGCAACTAATTATTATTTAATCATCATAATGATATATATCACAAACAAGATATTTGTTTACACGAGAAAATACAATTATTTAATGGAGACATGTGAAACAAACTACAACAACAATATTATTAAATGATGAGGAAATTTTACGATTACATGAGGCAAGCCAAGAAAGTGTTTTTGATTGAGGCATGTGATTGAACAAATGCAAAGAGATTTATGGTTTGTGTTCCATAAATATGACTACAGCGGTTTTTTTATTATGATGATAATATTGCATGTATTGTTTAGTTGAGACAATACCACATTCAAAAAGATAGAAAAAGACATATTAAAACAAAATATGTAGTGCTCGTAATCTTCAACCAAGTGGTGATACGGGCATCAACAAAGTCATTTATGTGATACATTACAAAGTCACTAGAAGTAAAGTGTTTCAACAACTACAACAAAAGGTCAATTTTCATCATTTCAAATATTATTGTCTACACAAGGGATAGAAATAAAAATAATTTACACTCTTTTTTCTTTTACCATGGTTTTGTTCCATTGAATTTTTCTAGTATGATTTTTAATAAAGCAGTTTTCACAAAAAATATCTTACACTATTTTTCACTCACTAAGATTTTTTCCTCTAAATATTAATGGCAACGACAAATACAATAATAGTTGGGAAGAATAATTTAAGAAACATCTTATTTTCTCTGCTTCATTATTTTTCTTAATTTATATGAAATAGTTAAATGAGTTGCTCATAAAACAAAAAATTAGTATATTGTATGGCATCACTCTTATTTTACGGTACTTCATAAGGTGCTGTCAGTGATGGCTGATAAGAATGTGTTGTTGCATCAAACCACTTGAACTGATTATATTACATCAAAATTTGAGGAAATGACATATAAGTGGACCATATACACTATCCGTGTGTATACACTTCTAAAGCGAAATATCAAGTTATAGGAAAAGAGAAATATAAGGAACACGCAAATGAAATCAAAGGCCAAACATTTTGCAAATTTCAAAATATGAAGTATAACTATAAACAGAACATGTGATAGCAAAGTTCACACTGGAACATGAAATCCAGACAGTATGTAACTAAATAAGCACAAGACCTAACTTAAGGTGCAATCAATAACTTGACCACAAAAACAAAATTATGCTTTGAAAGGTGCATCTATGTCCTTTATCTTTGTCTTGTTGAACAGTGGCATTTTGGATTTTGACAATTCACTCAAATTAATCCGATGAGAATCGAGGGATGGATTGGATTTAAGTTAATGAAAGCTGCTTGAAACACAGCATTTTATGAAAGAAACAAAAACACAAATACAAAATCCCCATTATTATTATTAATCAACAATCTGATCATATGCTATATCAATAGCTAGTTCTTTAAACCATAAACTACAAAAAAAAAAAGTTCATTCTCCACAAGGAAGCTCAACAGACTAATACAAAGTCCAAAGAAAACTATAAAGAAAAAAAATGAATTCTTTGGATAGGGAAAGATAAAATGGATGTCTGTAGCCACTGTTTCCCCCTGTGGAAAATAAAATGACATTTAGTTTTGGAGCATCCATTGCAGAATGTCCTTCCTAATAACACCACCCGACCAATAAGCATTATAGTTTGATCTAAAAGCATCACGAGGATAGTTAGTAAGGTGCCGATAATGGGTGGTCGTCCCAGCAGGATTCGGTGGCCGCAACATACTTGCAATGGTGGGAAAAGGCTTTGGCCATATACTCGATGACGGGGTAAATAAACGCTTATTTGAGCCCTTCTTGAATAAGGCATAGTAACTAGGCCTTTTCTGGTTGGAAGTGCCAGCTTGAAGCTTTGTCATTCCAACACTTGAGCTAGTAGCATTGGTGTGTGATCCACCAAGAACCTGAGCTGACGGTTTCATTCGATCAAGCCATCGCAAAATGAAGTTCCCCAGATTCCGACCCACTTCTACATCCCTTTCTTGAATGCTCCGATGAACTTTGATTGCCACATCAAATACAACGCGTGTTCTTCTGTTAAGTGCCAGAACATGAAGACCAATAATGAAATTGTATTATCAAACTATAGCTACTAACATAAACAAATCAATAAGAAGTTTTCATCGAAAAGCAAAGGAGAAAAAAGTGGAAAGTAAAAATCAAACAATCAATACATCCCAAAGATTCTCAAGTCACAGAAAACTAAAAATCCATGATCAATAATTAGGATCCCTGTGCAGTATATTTACAAAAGGCCAAAAAGTAATTCTTATAAGTTATAGCTGATCTCAATTACTAAAACCTTGTTTAGATAATCACCTTAATTAAACACTAACAGTATAAGTGCCTATCATATAAGTACTTATATATAAGCTATTTCTATTACAAAAGATAAAATAAAGTCAACCTGTTTTCATATAAGCCTTTTTCATAAGTTATCTCAGAAAACTTATAGAAATAGACTGAAAACAGCTTATAGCCATGTTATAAGCCGGTTACATAAACTCTCTCAAACAGTCTCACTAGTGTTTAATGTTTATGCCAGCAAATAAACTCAAATAAACCAATCCAAACCAGACTTAAACGGCAAGCTCTCAAATCTTATTCCATCTCTTGTCTGAGTGATTACAATATGGATGCTCAACAGTAAAACTATTTATTTCAACAGGACCACAATGGATCCAACCCTTCCCTAGACCCTGCTGGCTGCTATAGCTAGAGCTTTGTAGTACCAGCTTTCCCTTGACATTAAGAAAAATGCTAGAGTAAATAACATTAAGCAAGGGTTATATTATATTTGTGCCCAGTTTTCTAAAGAGACTACCAAGTATCACCATGACATTAATCAACTCTTCCAAACATAATCTCTATTAAAAAAAAACTACCTATCCACTACACATTGCAGTTCACATTTGTCCTCCTACCAACAAATTCCTTGTTGTTCCTCCCACAATTTCCATTCCAAAATATTTTTTCCATGAGAACGTTATCAAATACAGCTTAACTTTCACATCCATAAAAGACACCATATACTAAAATACCCTTTTGTGTATAGATGTGATCAATTCTGACTTTCATCTCACAAGACAAATTATTAGTATTAATAAGGGTTTCATTTGAAAATATATATAATAAAGGTATCTTGTAATTTGAAATTGTGTTTATATTTATGGACAAATTTTTCTTTTTCAAAGGAGCTTATAATTAGTGACAGAGCTAATATAACATAGGAGTATTAATTTCCTCATAAATTACTGGGATATGGGTGACAGAGACTTGACTTTCCAGAAAACAAACCAAAAGGGGCAAAATAAAAAATCAATAATATTGATATCCAAACTAATTAAAATATTCAGTGAGGAAAACGTGGTGGCACCGTTTCCATGAATCCAGAAATTCATATCATTTAACAGAAAATAAAACCAAATACAAAAACTAAAAAGAAATAATTTGCAGCAGAAATACAAATAAAATAAAAGGCATAATGTTGAGCATTTAGCTACAAAATGATCAGAGTTAAAAATCCAATGCATTCCCCATCATCATACTTTAAAAGAAATCCAACAAACGAAAAAGTAAAAAAAGTGAGTACCGATGAAGAAATTGGCGGATCTGAGAGTGGTTAGGGTTAATGATCCTACGTTGAATCCTGAGAGCGAGCCTGTAAGTTCGCTTTAGACCCAAAAAATACGCAGTTCCCAGTGTAATCTCCCACAACACCATGATCTCAATCTCTATGTACAATGTTAATGATGATTCGCTTAATTAATATCTCTATTTTCTTATAAAATATTTAATTTAATGTATTATATAGTTATATTATCTGAGCTTTATTATTCATTTTGATTTTTCTTGCCTGTTGCGCAAGTTTCTTTCCTTTACTCCGAGCCGCCACACTTTGCGATCGCAGTGACGTTTTTATTTTCTGTCAAATTCTCTATTTTGTGGATTCATCCTCGCCGTTGAGGTTTGCTTTCCGTTTCATCTCAACCGTTTGACTTATTTAAGAAAACCTATATTAGCGTGTCGTATTGTCGTCCTATCATAAAGGCCCACTTCCAACGAACACAGCCCAATGTTTAAACTCTAATCCTTATCAAACGAACACAGCCCTTGATAAGGATTAGTGGATTACTACCCTGTGCTTTTAGTTTTCAATAATTTTGGAGATTTATTTGTTAAATATTTTTTAAAAAAATTATAAGCTGAATTGTCCATTAAAATGAAAATTACTGTTTCTAAAAAAAAATTTATAAACAAATGAATTTTATGAGAAATTATTCAGATCACCTTTTTTGAAAAAAAAAAAAAAAACTGTTATGATAAACGATTTTTATGAGAAATTATTCAAAATAATTTTTTATTTTAAATATTTTTAAA
>JBBPBP010000004.1:20969463-20989764 GCA_037974735.1 Cicer chorassanicum
ATAAATAATATTTTATTATTATATTTCATGTGAAATCATAATTGTAGTAACATTTTTATAATTCTTTTGGTTTTAACCTCTGGTCTTTAAGGAAATAAGTCTCTAGTAACAAAGAGTATGATTGATGGGTAAGTAAAATTTATTATAAATTTATTTCTAACATGAATTCTTTCGAATAATTTATCTTTAATTGAAACTCATTAATCATTTAAGTTCATTTAAGTTCAATTATTTGATTACATTTTCTATAAATTAAATAAATTGAATAATAGCCTACATCATTTATTTTTTTGACATACTTAAAAAGTATTACAATAAAATTGAAATAAAATTGAATTAAAACAGAATACCATATAAAATTTGATTCTCTAACACGAAAAAAGATAGATTGAATAAAAAAAACATCTAATGTTAGAACTTAAAATATAACTTGATTTACTACTCAAGTGAGTCAAGGGACGTAGGGCTTTTGTAAAAATATATAGTGAAGTAAACATTTCAACTACTCCTCTCATTGTGGATGGTCTAGTCTACGCACTTATGATTCAGCTGTTTTCATTTTACTTTTCTTTTAAAAGAATAATTTAATCAAATATCTATTTATACCAAAAATTAAAATCACAACGGACATGATTTTGGAGGATCTCATAATCCTGCATTTTCCACCCTTGTGTCATAATAAAATTTCCAAGAAGTTTAACAACAACAACAAAAAAAAAGAAAATCAATACGAGAAATGTATACTGAAAAAGCTTTCCAATCCCTTATCTTTTTTCTCCATGGAGTCAGTGAATGGGCAAAAAGATAACAAGCATATAATTTCAGAGTTGGGAAATTCAATTTCTCTTTGATTATAGAAGAAAATCAAATAGCTGCAACCTTGTCCAAGTGATTAGTAAAATCTGTCAAAGGTGTGCTCACATTGAAACAATTTGCAGGAGTTTTAAAAAAGGTATATACAAGAAGTGAATCAGAGGATCAAACCCTGAGCAGGAGCAGGCTTGGAAGAGTGCAGTTCACTTGTTGCTGCTGCTTTTGGAGACTCCGAAAGGACCTGCGCATACTGGTCTTCAACTTTTCGGTGCTGTTCCTCTTCTGCATTTTCCACTTTCTCTTTTGTCTTCTGTCCTACATCCCCAGCTGCCTTAGCAACCTTACTAAAAGCACCTGTCACCCATGAAGCACCAGTGAGTACATAGCGGTTCTTCATTATAGCAGACCCGGCAGTACTGACTTTCTGTTCTGCAGCTGCAAATGCTGATTTGGTCTTTTCCGAAACCTGAAACTTTTGATCCACTTCTTTAACTCTATCACTCACAACCGAAGCACCGACACTTAATTTCTCACTAAGCCCGAGTTTTTGGTCAAAAGATGTAACTTTCGCTGAGGCTGTTGAAGTTAACTTGTGCTTCTCATCGAAACCCTTTGCTTTGTTCACAGCATCTTTACCTAAGATAAAGCCCTTGGCAAGCATGCTGGTGACCACATCCTCTGCCTTTCGTAAAGCAGAGTCAGCACCACCAGGAGTTTTACCCTCTGTAACCTGAAAAATATTACAGATTTGTTATAAACAAACTAACCTAGTTACTTAATCATATTAACTAGAGAGGCTTCGCAAGGCTTACAGATGATGCCAAGGCAGCAGGTGGAAGCTGGTAATCTGGATCCAGAGTTATGTTAACTGACAAATCAACTATTGTTGCTCCCTGATATAATGAAAACTCAGTTAAATTTTGATATAATTACCTGGCTATATAAATTTTTACATTAAAGGAACAAGACACTTTAATTTGATTCTACAAAAATATACACGACATCACATAGCCTCTCATTTATCAGTAATATCAAATTGGTCCTTCAATGATTAGTATTAGTAATGCTACCAGTTTCATCCTTCTAGAATCAATTTTATAGTAAAATGTGAATTAAAAGAGCAATTTGATGTCACATCTATTGGGAAGCAATGTGACGATGCATACATTGGTGGACCAGAATAAGTGTTTACCAACATAGTAGGTCGTGAACAATGTTACAAACTCATGATATCCAATGATAAAATTAAATATAATGCCCAAATAAACTACACTAGTGCCTAGGATTGTATGCAAACCAAGCTCAGATAGCATCCCTAAGCTTGCATAACAAACTCTTTTGAATTGCCCTTCAATTAATATTAAATCTGAAATTGAATGATAATGGAAACTTCCCAATAGTTCTAGTAGTAAAAAGACATTTCTATCTAAAGCAGAGAAGGGTAAGTTTCCAGCATTGGACATCACATGAATCAATACAACATGCATATCCAATGAGATCAACTTAAATGATCCATGACATAAAGATTAAACGTTTTACATTGACTATTGACTGCCTAAAACAACTTTTCTTTTCTGAGCTTGTTACCAAGTAAACCAAATAGAAAGAATTGCATATCCAAAGAAATTGCTGAAAAATAGTTGTAAGTATAAAAATAAAAAAGCATTCAAGTTTTTAAATCTACAGCTTAAGCTTTTGGGATAGTTGGTTCAAGACAAATAATAACGTGTAAAGCTTCAAAATGATTCCAGACCTCATGTTTACTTTCAACGCAGACAAAAGCTCAGAACTTAAGATAATGAATCTATATAATAAGAAGGAGGTTCACAATGAAACCCTTAATGTTGACAAAAAGATACAGCAAATGATCAAAATATGAACTAACATTGGCATCGATGTATGTACCAAAATCATTTTCTTTAAGAATAAACTTGGTAATGTGAAATAAACAGGAAAAATGTCACCTAACCCTAATTGCCTAAGAAAGTAGCTGAGACAAATATGCAGCCTCCAAGGTCTATACTAAACAAGCAAAGGATTGCATCAACAAAACACCAAGGTGCTTGAAAAATTAATGTTGGGATACAATGTGACAAGCTGAGATGGAAATACTGATGAACTTTGAAGATTAACCAACACGTATGAAAAATTACGCGAGAAGCACCTTTTGAGAAACAGAGGATTCACATCACCAAAAGAGGTGTGCCCATACTTTGGAGGGCTGAAAAAACAATACATTCAACAAAAAAGAGACATCTGAAACCCTATAATTTAGAAGCTTCTAAACATGTAGCACTCCAAGATCCTCAAATAAATATTGTTTTCCTAGGAGATTCATTTATACTGCATTATCTAGCCAAAAAGCTGAATATGTCAACTCAAGGTAATGCCTTTTTTTGGATAATGACAGGCAATCCTGTAGTTCAAAGTGCTGAAATCTCAATAATGAATATATGATGCTTTGATGACAATCCAGGACAAATGGATTCGGTTCTTTACATACTTGACTATTTTATAAATGTTGACACGCATATAATAACTGATAATCAATGTCAGGAAGATTACCGATAGTAGTACTGCAGTCTCAGAACCTTGTGGATCCTTGAAAGTAACATAGGCAATTTGAGATCGTTCATCATGACTGCATTAATAAATAAACATATGATTGTATATAAAACTTAAGAATGGAAGCACTCTTCAAAATAGTCGACCACCAAGCCCAGCAACTCACTGACCTTTTCATTTCAACATATTCGATATCACCGGAAAATGAAAAGAACTCCTTAATGTCTTGTTCAGTTGCTCCCAAGGAAACATTACTAACTTTAATAGTGTTGACCTGCAAAGAAAATACATGTAACACTAGAAGTTTAAAACCGTGTGTCAAACCCACCTCTTGTAAACACACTAATGTTCTGATATATAACACCTAAGGACAAAATCAAAGCATATATCTTCTGATCTGTACTTACTGAGAACTATGTTGTTAAATAGAGGCTATAGAGCTATAGCGTAGCGGAATCGGAACAAATCACTATTGTTCCACAATACGCTATTTAGAACAAATGTTGTCAAATATCTGCTAGAGCAGCGCGATAGCACTGTTGCGTAGAGGAATTTGAACAAACCGTTAATTTTTCTACAATCCGAATTGACAACACGGACTAAGAATCAGAACTTCCCTTGTGGTGTCTACTATGACTATCAATAATGATATTATGATACAAGAATAAATTACATATAAAACAATAAATATTATAATTTCTATCAAGCTGTAAAGTCACTCTTCCATTTTTTGAACGTTGATAATTCCTCTTTATAATAACTACTATTCATATTAAATGCAATCTTGTGTAAAAAAAAAAAAAGGATGTGACAAAGTTAACCGTGTTGCTAGCCAAATTTTTTTTTTAAATATATTATGATTTGAAACAATCCATATCTAAATATAACTTGAACAGCCAGCACAGAGATATTAATAAGTGTGTGTATGTGTTGTCCTACCAAACAAATTTATTTGAAACGAAATATCATAAAGTTTGCATGAAAATATGCGATCATTTCTAATCGACAACAAATTCATTTTAATTTTGTCTGGATGCTATTTAACCCATTTTAGGTGGGGAGGGCATCCTGGTAGATAGACATCTTTATTTCAATCAAAATATTCAAGATAGATTATTCCTGATTATGCAATGATGTTAGTTTTATTCCATTATTATAATAAACACTCAAAAGAAAATTATTTTATTTATTCTAATCAGTATTCAGAAATTACTCAAACTCAAAACATAGAAAAGAAGAAAAATATAACATGTCAAACACATATAATTTAGGGCCACATAGAAAAGTGCTTTGTTCTGTTGACCTAATATGCAATAAAAAAAAATGAACCTTTGTATTGGTTTGAGTTTTATAAATAAAGATAATCAATTATGAAATAAATAATGTAACACAATAGAGATTGGTCCTCTTCTAACTATATGCTTTAGTAAACAAAAAACACATGAAGCTAAACAATCGTTGGCAATCTGACAACACGAAATTAGTCAACTGAATGGAAATAAAATATGTGTCAAACTGAAAGGAAAAAAGAAGACTAACACGGATCTAGAGTTCCAACTCGAAACTAAACTAAAGTAGCATCGAAATAAGTAATAAATCTGATGGATATAAATACGATCAATCAGAGTATGGGGTAGAAATATACATCTAATAATGATAATAAAAGAAAATAGAAGCATGATTGGTGTATGAAATGAAAAGGATAAGATGAGATGAGAACTAACCGACATGTCCGGCGAAAAGTAACGGCAGGGGTGTTTGAGAGGAATGAAGAGAAGAAAGGGGAGTTGAAGAGTGGTGCATAGACGAGACGACTAGTAGATTTTTTAGCGAGAGAAAGAGGACTTGGAAACGCGTGCTGGATTTCAGTCGCACGTGCGAGTAGCGTGCTGGTAACTTCAGTTTGAGTTGAGTAGAACAGGGTAAACCGCGTTATTTGAATTGGAATGAACACTTGGACTTTCCAGAAACGGTTGTTATATTTAATTTTTTATATTTTATACATGTTTCTATAGGCAATAGCAATCGTATATTCAGCGGTAAAAAAACAAAAAAAACAATGGTGAAAAATAAATGGCTTGATTAGTCATTTGGTCCTTTTTTTTTTCGAGTTTTATTTTGGTTTTTTAGTTTTTGTTTTGTTTTATTTTCTCAACTATATTTTTGTTGGCGATATTTATTTATTTTTTTCAATTTTATTTGTTAATATTAGTTAATTAAGTTTGTTGTATGAGTCATCAATATAAAACTTAAAATTAGTCAATATTATTCAAGATTAGAAAGCATCCAAAAAGAAGAGGAAAAAGAAAAGATGAAGACGACAAGTTTTGCCAAAGGCAATGACGTTAGCGATAAACAAATAAAGAAAGAAGATGACAACGAACGACATTAAGGTCAAGTTCTTTTTATGCATTCATATATGTTTAACATTCAGGGTTTTGAAACAAAAAGTTTTTGTTTTATTCAAAAACTTAGGTTTTGTTTTCTTCCATGATTATTTAATTGATGTTCATGTATTTGTTGTTTCTATGTGGTCCCTCTCATTATTCCATTTTTTATAAAAGTGGTTTTGATGTTTGTGCATGTTATGTTAATAGGTGAGGAGGTATGTTTTTTGATTTGTAAATCATGGAGAGTATATTGAAGTAACAATGTGAAGTTACAAGGAAGGGGGTTTGAATTGTAATCTTGTCTATTTAAAATTTTATGTTAAAAACTTAAGAAAAAAAACTCAAGAATGATCTTGGTTATGAAAACAGAAACGGAGAACGTTCTTGGTTCTGAAACACAAAACGGAGAACGTTCTTGATTAGTTAAAATTAGAGTTTTTTTAGTTTCTCTATTTAACTTGATAATAAAAAATAATTGAAGGTAAATATAGATAAGGAAGAGGTATCACACAAAGATATATCCTAGTTCACCCAACTCGAACTACGTCCAGTCCTCACAACTGTGAGATTTTCACTGTGTTCAAAGAACGGAGAACAGTCTTTTGTTTAAACAGTTAAAGATCAACCTTGATTTGTAACTATACTTCCTTTCCACCCAGAAAAGATTCAATCAAGTCACCTAACTAATATGCTAGGATTTTACAGTTAACTCTTTTAATCACACTCAAACTATAAACAATCCTTATAGTTATGAGTTTACACAATAATGATTTAAAGGGTTTTGTTGAATCTGATTATGCTCAACTCTTATAAGAGAATAGATTCAGAACAAAAAGAACTCAGTAAGATAAGCTGGAAGTATGTAATGGTTTCAGTCTGATTTCTTTTGTGAATGAGATAGCTTCAAGAATGCAAGTGAATATGATTTAATGAGAATACTTGGCAATTGAAGTTTTGAATAATGCTTGCGAAATTGCCTTCCTTTTATAGATGATTTGAGCATTTAATTTTGGTCAGAAAGAGCTGTTGGTAGTGCTCTGTTTACTTCTGACTAAAACAACATATATGTTGAAAAATAATCCATTCATGTGACAGTTTTGGGTCTTGCTTGACTCGGCTGTTTTGTTTAATTTCAAATAGATTTCCTGCGCTCTTAATGACCCATTAAGCTTCGAAAATACTTGATGATAATTGGGCTTTGATCTGGACGCTTGATTTTATCCAAAACTGTTTGGAAATGAGTGAACAACTTCTCCAGAACTGAGAAGTCTGTTTCTGTAGAAAATGGAGATTGTTCTTTTTAGAAACGGAGAACGATGATTAAAAATGGAGATTGATGATCAATTTGGACTGATAGTCTTCTGGACAATCTGAGGACTTATAATCAATCTTGAGGTTCAGTCTTGTTTCAACTTTCTTGACAGTTCCAAACTGGAGAAAGTTACAATCCGTTTTTGACATGCTTAGATTCAAGATGATTTATCTTAGTGATTTGAGAACCTCTTTAAGTAATAATGATTCCTATTTGTTCCTTGCCATGTACTGATGAAATTGGTATAAAAAATTAAGGCAGAGTCATTGTTAAAGTGATGGAAAAAGATTGGTGAAGTTGCTGCGACGATCAATCTTGATTCTGCAGAACATTCTCTGTTTGTACAGCTTATGATCAAGAATGTTCTGTTTAGTTTTTCATCTGATTTCTTTGCTTTGCTTGGTTCCTATCTTTAATAAAAACACTCAAGAACACAGATTAAATTAACATATCATTTAGAATCATAATTAACATTCTTAATTAATCTTTGTTTATTTTCATCAAAATTTTAATTTGAGAGTTTGTCTTAACAATCTCCCCCTTTTTGATGATGACCAACATGTTAATTTAGATTTTAATTCTAATTCTAATTCTAATTTTAATTTTGAAGAGCGTAAAAGCTCCCCCTTAATTGATGCAATGGATGTTTTTATTACGGTGAAATAAATAATGCAATCAGTTTTTCAGCATAATGGATATTTCATTGATTTTCAAAATAGTGCAATTGCAAATTACAAAAAATAAGATCTTGATTAGAAAAGGACATCTTGATTGTTAGAATAAAAACTAAAATTAATTCTCCCCCATTGTCATACAAAAAGGCAAGAGAAAAAGATTCCTATTTAGCTAAAGAAGGAGAAGATCCTTCTGAAGATGCAGACTTGGAAGAAACAGGAATTGGTTCAAGAGTAGGAGCAGGAGCAGGCTGAACAGGAGGAAGAGATACACCAAGATTAGGGGCAAGCGTATCTGCGAGCCAAGACCGCATCATGGAAAACTCTACATCGTGTTGACTCTATCGAGCTAGAAGTAGTTGCAGAGTTGCCATTAGTTCTGAGTTAGTGGGTTCCTTTGGAGGAGTCATGATGGGAGGAGGGATTGGAGCAGCACTGCTTGATGGGGTAGAGATGGTAGGGAGAGAGATAGGTAGAGGCTGGGGTTTTGATTGGGAGGAAGGAGTTTGGTTAATGGAAGGCTCGGGAGTGGAAGGAGAAGTCAAAAATTGACTGATTCCAAAAATGGATGAAGTGGTTGTTTGAGGAGAAATATAAGCAGGTGACATGGCTGACACATTTTGGTGGGGGAGTAGTGTGGTCATGGGATCAGGTGGAGAATGAAAGTATTGGGAAAATGAGATAAAGTCGGTGGAGGATAATGTGGATTGTTGCGGAAAGACGGAGAAGGTTGGATTTGCTGGTGGCAGGCTTGGAGAACGTTCTCGGTTTTCAGGAGAACGTTGTTGAGCATGTTCAGGAGAACGTTCTTGATTTGTAGGTGAACATTGTTGAGCATTTTCTTGTGATCTGTTTGGAGATCGGGAAGGTGATGTTGGGTCTGGAACAACAACTATTCTTCTTGCAGAGCGTTTTCTTTTTAGAGGAGATCGAAAAGAAGAGGTGATTGGGACATACCTTCTAGTTGTTGGACGGCTAGATGGGGGATGTTTATGCTGGCTTTATGGTGTGGGGGAAGGCTATCTTGTGACAGTTATCTTCATATGATCCATGTTTTTTGTGGAGAATTTTGATATTTTAAGGAGGGATTTTTCAGTGGATAGAGGGATGTTAAAATATTTAAAGACCTTAGTTAGAATCATACCGTAAGGAACAATATTCTTCTTGTAGTCTTTGGTTGCAGCAACAATCATGTGATGAAGAATTAGATGAGGGGGATTGAGGCGCTAACAATTGAGGAGATGATAGATGATCAGCGCATCGCTTTCAGAGACATACTCATGGCTTCCATTGTGAGGAAGAAGAGTATGATGGTTCATGTTGTTGAAATTTTTTGGGAGGGGTCGAAGAAAAGTGGAGAGGTTCCTAGTAGAGTTTTCTTGAAACAACTCAGATAAAACTTCAGTCTCTTGAAGATTTAGAGCTGCATACCAGGATTTTCCAAATACAGCAGGTCCTTCAGTAGGGAGATCCAAGATTGATGCAAGGATGTCAGAAGTCAGTTTTATCTCAATTCCCTTAATGTTTGAAATCAGAAGTGATTTATCAGGGAATGTTTGAGCCTGACAGTAGAAAGCCCTGACAAAATCTGAATAGTAATACTCAGATGTTTGTAGAAAAGCAGTCCATCCTAGAGCATCAGTAAAGTGTTGGACAGCATTGCCATCTACTATGAGTTTGTCAAAGACAAAGACTCGTCCAATACCAATGGGTCTCTGAGCCTATTTGTCTTTAAATAGTTTCGTGGCAATGGAAGGAATTAAAGGAGTTGGTTGAGTTTTGGCTTTCTTGGAGGGTGGAGAAAGTTGTGCAGGGGAATCATAGTTTGATGAGGAATCAAAGGAGGGCGAGGAAGGATGTTGAGGTGAAAGGGGTCGTTTGGTGGGTTGTGAAGGAGAGGGAGTATGAGACGGAGAACGTTCTTCTGCAGGTGAACGTTCTTGTGTGGGAGAGGGAGATTTTTGATGGACGAGAGAACGTTTATTGGATGGGAGAACGTTCTGTAGTGGATGAAGGGGTTGTGTGAGGAACAGGAGAATTAGGAGGGACAGAAGAACGTTCTTGAGTAGGGGAAGGAGCGTTGAGAGCAATAGGAGTGGAAGGGACGGGAGAACGTTCTCTGATAGGGGAACGTTCTTGGTTTTCGGTGGGTGAGGGCTCACTGGGTTGGGAACGTTCTGGACTTGGAGAACGTTCTGGAGAGGAAGATGGAGTGTGTGAGAATTTTTGTTTAGGGGCAGTGGTTTTGAATCTTTGGCGAATGTTTAAATTTTTTCTTGCTAGGAATTGAGAGATTGACATGGTGGTTTTTGTTTTTTGGGGACGAGTTGTGGGATGGTTAGGTGTAGGAGAAAAGAAAAATTCAATCATCAGTCTCCGTTTTTGATTTGGAGGAGTTGATTGAGAAGCTTCAGATGAAAATGAAGATTGTGATGGAGTAACAGGTATTGTGGGTTTTGATTGAGGAGTTTCAGACTAAAATGAAGATTTGGGAGGAGTGACAGGTTTTGTTGAGGTTGATTGGGGACGAGTATCAGATGATTCATCTGAATCAGAGTCTGAGATGATAAAATAAGCAGGTTTAGTGATTGAGGTTCTTAAAGTCTCAATTCCTGCCACGACCCTCATTGAGCGTCTTTGTGGTGCGGGAGGATTGACAAATTTCTTTGGTGGTGAAGGATTAATGCAGGATTTGCGCAAGTGTGGGGGAACTTGGGCAATGTTAGTAGAAGGGCAAGACTAGAGAGGAGGAAGAACATTAGATAAAGGTTCAAGGATGGAGGGGTTAGGGTTGGTTTCAGGGGAGGATGAGAGGTAGTCTGAAAAAGAAGAATCTGACAAATGTCTTGGAGGAGTTGGTCTGGATGGAGGAGATGGTGAACGACTGAGTGATGGTGAGGATGAAGATCATGGTGATGGTGTATCTGTGCATGCATTTTTGCGAGCGAATTGTTTTGTTTGAGCCATTGTTGTTGGAAATTGAAGGTTATGGAAGATGAAGGTTGAGGGAGACGAAGGTTGAGGAAGATGAAAATTGTTTCTGAAACTGAACAGTTGTGTTAAGTGCTACACGGTTTTGTAGTTTTTCAAGAGAAAGAACAATGATGATTTGAACCTAGGGAAGTGACATGTGTTGGGGCAGGAACTGATTTGACGGCTTGTCAGTGACCTTTGAAAGCCTAGAGACACGCGCATTTAATGCTAGGACGTGCCTTTGCTGCACATAAGGAAGGTGACGATTCGGGAGAAGGTTTGAACAAAAACAAAGAAAGATGTCTGGAAACGGAGATGGATAAACGTTCTCTATTTACTGCAGAAGCAATTTTAACACGAATTTTCAGGATTTTTCATGATTTCCAGTTTTTCTTTGATTGAATTAAAACTTTCCTCAACCAAAGGCTTTCTAAAAATGTCAGCAAGCTGATTTTGAGTATCAACAAAAATTAATTCAATATCCTTTTTGTTAACATGATTGCGAATAAAATGATGTTTTATTTCAATATGTTTTGAACGAGAATGCTGAATGGGATTTTTTGATAGATTAATTGCACTAGTATTATCACAATAAATTGGAATGCTTGAATAACTCACAGAGAAGTCTTCAAGTTGATTTTTTATCCAAAGAACTTGTGAGCAGCAGTTTGCGGCTGATACGTATTCAGCTTCAGTGGTTGATAATGCTATAGTATTTTGTTTCCTGCAAGACCAACTTATCAAGGCATCACCCAGAAATTGACATGCTCCACTGGTGCTTTTTCTTTCAGTTTTATCTCCAACATAATCAGTGTCGCAATATGCTACAAGATCAAAATGAGAACATTTTCTATACCAAAGGCTAAGATCAGTAGTTCCAACAAGATATCTAAAAATTCATTTCACAGCTGTTAAATGGGATTCTTTTGGCGCAGATTGAAATCTAGCATATAATCCTACTGCGAATACAATATCTGGCCTGCTAGCAGTTAAATATAGCAAGGAACCAATCATTCCTTTATATTCCTTTTCAAAAACAGACTTTCCATGTTCATCTTTGTCTAAAGAATAGGATGGATGCATAGGAGTAGACATGATTTTTACTTCATTCATTTTGTACTTGGTTAACAAATCTTTAATGTATTTTTCTTGACAAATAAAAATATCATTTTCATGTTGTTTAATTTGTAATCCAATAAAATATCTTAACTCTCCCATCATGCTCATTTCAAATTCACTTTGCATGAGTTTTGAAAAGCCATTGCACATATTTTCATTAGTTGATCCAAAGATAATATCGTCAACATACACTTGGACAATGAGTAAGTCATTTTTTTCAATTTTCTTAAATAGTGCAGTGTCGATTTTTCCTCTTTACAATCCATTTTTGATTAAGAAGGAACTTAACCTATCATACCAAGTTCTTGGTGCTTGTTTTAAGCCGTATAGAGCTTTTGTAAGTTTGAAAACATGATTTCGTTTTGATTGATCTTAAAAACCGGGAGGTTGTTTTACATAAACTTGTTCATTTAAAAAACCGTTTAAGAATGCACTTTTAACATCCATTTGAAATAATTTAACAAGTTTATGAGATGCATATGCAAGAAGTATACGAATAGCTTCTAACCTTGCAACTGGAGCAAAAGTTTCAACGTAGTCTATACCTTGTTGATTATAATCTTGACCAACCAATCTTGCTATGTTTCTTACTACCTTACCTTCTTCATCTAATTTGTTTCTGAATACCCAAAGTATACCAATGATTGTTTGATCTTGAGGATTTAGTACCAAGGTCGAAACTTCATTTTTATCGAACTGCAACAGTTCTTCCTTCATGGCTTCAATCCAAGATTGATCAACTATGGCTTCTTTAATTGATTTTGGTTCAACTTGAGAAATCATTGCCATGTTGTTTTCATCATTCTTGAATGACTTTCTAGTTCTAATTCCATCAGCTGTATCCCCAATGATTTGAGTTTGAGGATGATCTCCTATCGTTCTCCAGCTTTTAGGTGGAGAATGATACGGAGATTGTTTATCAATCTCCGTTTCCTACATATCAGATTTCTGTTGTATGTTTGGCAGCTCTTCTTCCTCATTTGTCTTTTCCATTTCTAAGTCATCAAACTCATCAAATAGAATATGCATGCTAATTTCTACGACTTTAGTTCTTAGATTAAAAACCCTATAACCTTTAGAGTCAGTTGAATAACCCAAAAAGATAGCTTTGTCTGATTTTGCATCAAATTTTCCAAGAACATCTTTGTTGTTTAGAATATAACAGTAACACCCAAAAATGTGAAAATATGAAATGTTTGGTTTTCTGTTTTTCCAGATTTCATATGGAGTTTTGTTTATGATTTTTCTTATGGATACACCATTTAAAATATAGCATGATGTATTGACAACTTCAATCCAAAAATATTTTTCAACGTTAGATTCTTCCAAGATTGTTCTTGCCATTTCTTGTAAGGTTCTAGTTTTTCTTTGAACAACTCCATTTTGTTGAGGAGTCCTTGCACAAGACAAATTGTAAGAAATGCCAAGTTCTTCAAGAAAGTTTTAGAAAGGGGCATTTATGAATTTACCTCCATGATAACTTCTTATAGAAATGATGCTGGATTCTTTTTCATTTTATACCTTTTTACAAAGATTTTAAAAGCTTCAAAAGCATCATCTTTTTGTTTTAAAAATAGTACCCAAATATATCGTGAGAAATCATCAACAATAACAAAACCATATTTCATTCCTCCTAAACTTGTTGTTTTAACATGACCAAACAAATCTATGTGAAGCAATTCAAGAATTCTGTTTACGGAAATGAATTCTTTTGAGTAAAAACTGCTTTTGACTTGCTTTCCCTTAACACATGCTTCACATACTTTATCTTTTTCAAAATTCAGTTTGGGTAAACCTCTAACAAGTTCTAATTTTGTAATTTTTGAAATGGTTTTCATGCTGACATGCCCTGCCCTTTTATGCCAAATCCATTTATCTTTATCGATGGACATGAAACAGGATTCATCAGGCAGTTCTTCAAGATACAAAACATATAGATTTTTCTTTCTGGAACCAGAAAACAATATTTCTCTAGATTTTGTTTTTATGATTTTACATAGGTTGGGTTTGAAAATAACTTTATAGCCATTGTCACATAATTGACTTATGCTTAAGAGATTATGTTTCAGACCTTCAACATATTGAACATTAGTTATTTGAGCAGAGTTTTTTCTTACCAATTATCCCTTTACATTTGATTCGAGCTTGATTGTCATTTCCAAAAGTGACTGATCCTCCATCTTTCTTGATGAAGGACATGAAGCAGTTTTTATCACTTGTCATATGTCTTGAACAGCCACTGTCCAAGAACCACGACTTTTTCTTGACACCTTGAAAACCAACCTGCATTTTTTGTTTCATTAACTTTTAGTACCCATTTTGTCTTGGGTCCTTGTGGATTAGTTCTAGATTTTGATTTTCTGTTAGTGTGACATGTTGATTAAGAGTGTCCAATCTTAAAACATGAGGAACATTTGATCACTTGATTTTGAAAAGGTTTTTTAACTGGTTTTGACATATTTTCAGAACTTTCTCCTTTTTCTGTTTTAGCTGGAGAACATTTTCCCTTTTTCTGAAGAAAATATGTTTTTATTTCAGATCGTTCTCCTTTTTGTTTGTTCTTGATTTTCTCATCTCTTTTCGTAAAATAACATGCCAATTCAAAATGTCCAATTTTGCTGCAGTATGAACATTTGATCTTGCATTTACTTTCTCTTTTTTCCGGACTAAAAAAGTTTTGTACATTTTGGTTTTCTGAGTTTGATTGAAACCTAGACATGTTTTATCAAATATTCCTACTTGAGATCCCATGATATTTTGAAAAGTTTCAGTAGCTTTAATGAAGTTTGACAGATCATTTTAAAAAAATTTAGCTTCAGCTTTAAGGAGAACGTTCTCCTTTTGAAGTGCAGAATGTTATTGGCTTTCTTGTGTTTTACTGTGAAACTCTTTGGTTTGAGATTCTTTCAGATTTTGAATGATTTCTTTCAGCTTGTCATTTAAAGCTTGAGTTTTCTCTTTCTATTTTTTTCTTTATAATTTTTTTTAAAAAAACGAACTACACTTTTGAATGAGTAGGTTTGAATCATTTAGTAAGTTGTCAAATTGTTTCTCCATTTGTTCACACAAAAGACATGGTTCAGAATTTGTTACCTCATTTTCCTCAGTGTTTGCCATTAAGCATATGTTGACTTCTTCATCTTCTACTTCATCATATTCATCTGAGTTGTCCCATGTGGCCATCATTGATTTCTTTTTGAAAGAAAATCTGTTTGGTGCTCTTTTGTTCAGAGGACACTCGGATTTGTAATGTCTCAGCTTATTACATCCAAAGCATGTGATTTGGCTCTTGTCTATTTCTGTTTTAGGGATTTCTCTTTAGTTTGGGAATCCTTTCTTGATCTGGTCTCTCATTCTCATCATTCTTTGAAATCTTCTAGTGAGAAGAGCAATTTCTTCATCAGCATCTTCTTGTCCAGCTTCTTCTGGTTCTTCTTCTAATTGGAATGGCATGCTTTCTTGAGATGCTTTTAAGGCTATTGTTTTTCCTTTCTTGACAGGTTTATCTTCTTGTAGCAATACCTCATGTGCTCTTAAGGTTCCAATTAGTTCTTCTAATGCCAGCACTTCGAGATTTTTGGCTTGGCTTATAGTTGTTACCATTAGTCTCTATAAGACTAGAAGACATCTCATGATATTTCTTACTCTGTCTTGTACTGAGTAAGCTTTTCCCAAAGATCTCATTTCATTCATTATAGTTGTAAACCTTGAATACATTTCACCAATGGTTTCTTCTTCATTCATTTCGAACAACTCAAATTTTCTTATGTCGATGTCTATTCTTGTTTCTTTGACATGATTTGTTCATTCATGATGAATTTGCAGTGTATCCCAGATTTCTTTAGCAGTTGTTCATTCATCAACACTTTCGCTTTCTTCCCTGCTCAAAGCACACGATAAGAATAATTGAGCTTTAGAGTTTAGGAGTACCTTAGTTTTGTCTTCAGATGTCCAGTCGATTTCTTCCTTCTTGGCAAAGTTTGAATCATTTTGATCAACTCTTGGAATGAAATCTCCATCTGTAATGATGCGCCACATTCTTGTGTCTTGAGACTTTAGAAACAGCTGCATCTTGTTTTTCCAAAAGTAGTAATCAGTTCCATCAAAATATAGTGGCCTGTTTATGGATCCTCCTTTAATAATGTATTTTGCTTTTTACATTTTTTCTTCTAGATCTTTTTCTCTAGCACTTGGTTAAAGTGTTTCTTTTTAGAGACCTTGCTCTGATGTCAATGAAGTAACAATGTCAAGTTACAAGGAAGGTGGGTTTGAATTGTAATCTTGCCTGTTTAAAATTTCCTGTTAAAAACTTAAGAAAAACAACTCAAGAATGATCTTGGTTATGAAAACACAAACGGAGAACGTTCTTGGTTCTGAAACACAAAACGGATAACGTTATTGATTAGTTAAAATCAGAGTTTTTTAGTTTCTCTATTTAACTTGATAATAAAAAATAACTGAATGTAAATAGAGAAAATGAAGAGATACCACACAATTGTGATGAGGAAGGGCGAGGAAGGATGTTGAGGTGAAAGGGGTCGTTTCGTGGGTTGTGAAGGAAAGGGAGTATGAGACGGAGAACGTTTTTCTGCAGGTGAACGTTCTTGTGTAGGGGAGGGAGATTTTTGATGGACAGGAGAACGTTCTTGGATGGGAGAACGTTCTAGAGTGGATGAAGGGGCTGTGTGAGGAACAACAAATGAATGTATCTTAACTCATCAAATTTCTCTATTAATTACAATTAATAAGGATATTTGAGTAAATAAAATTAATTTTATCATTGAAATCAACACAACTAATCTTTTTTTAAGAATTGTGCAAAACTCAATTGAGACATTTAAAATGAGACGGATAGAGTAATTTTTAAGGGTTTACTAACAAGTGCCTTAAGGTTATGGAGTCAAGAATAAAAGTTTTATATCGAAAAAAAAAACAACTTTTAAACTTTTAGATACTTGAAAACACAAGATGTCATAAATTTTTAATTGACTTATATATATATATATATATATATATATATATATATATATATATATATATATATATATATATATATTGGTGAAGTAACAATGTCAATTAAAAGGAAGAAGGGTTTGAATTATAATTGCCCCTTTTAAAAAATTCCTGTTTGAAACTAAAAGTTTAACTCAAAATTGATCTTGGTTATAACGAAGATCGATCTTGGTTAGTGGAAAAACAACAATATCAATTTTATCAATATAAAAGCTTATTGTAATGCATGTAATAAATAGAGATAGAGATAGAGAGATCACTCAAACATGTATCCTGGTTCACCCAACCCGGGTTACGTCCAGTCCTCACAACCGTGAGATTTTCCACTAAGTGTTCAAAACAAAGAACCTTCTTGGTTTTACAACACCTAGCTCATATCAACCCTGATCTGTTACAAAGTTAAAACCTTTCCACCCAGAAAAGAGTTCAATCAGGTCACCTATCAACTTGATAGGATTTCTTACAATCTACCCAAACTATACTAAACTCTTATAGTTTGAGTTTTACAATAATGATGAGATTGTTTTGTTAGAATATGAGATGTCTCAACTCTTGTTTGAGATCTGATTCTTTGACAGAGAAATATATGAGAATGATTCTATGAATCGAATGAGAAAAATCAGAACTGATTCAATGTATGTGAGTGAGAGAAATTCAAGTATGATTGAAATGAGTAATGAATTTTCTTGGTACTTGAAGCTCTGATTTGTTCTGAATCCATGAAGCTGTATTTATAGGTTTCAAGATGGCTTATGACAGCTCATTTAACTGTTGGAAGAAGTCCAGTTTTCATGAGAAAGTGAATGGATAAGATTAGCCAAAAAGCAAGAGAGTTCACGCTGAATCCAGGAACGTTCTTAACATCCAAGATCGTTCTTCGAATTGGTTGGAGATGAACTGACTTGTACTTGTGATCCTGTCAGTTTGTCTGAGATGATTACTGACTTTAAGTCAAGTGTGCAGGTCTTGATTAAAAGTACATCAGCAGTGTACTTTACAGCCTGTTAATTGTACTTGCACTTGCTTGTTTTGGAGAATGATATTGCTTTATACTTTTCATGAAGTATGTCTTTGATCCTTCGAATTCTGGAATAATTCAGACTTAGATTGATCCTTGCTTATTCTTGATGAAGATATAAGATGAATAAAGCTTCTAGGATGCAATCTTTCACAAAGAACTGATCGTTCTTGATTCTGACAGACTGTTGGAGATCGATCTTCGTTTTACAAACATATGGCAGGATCGATCTTCGGTTTGCAGACTGTTGTCTAGAATGATCATTTGTCACATTTGCTTTGAGTTGTGCTCTTTAATCTTTGATCCTTTTGAGTGATTCTTTTGCTCATATGAGAGTTGTATATTCCTAGTATATGAACTGGAAATCCATTTGCGATTTGCAGGAGCTTTCCTTGCATTAAAAACTAATTTGATCTTGCTTGTTGAAAATCACAGAAACGTGGAGAACGTTCTTGGTTTTCCAGATTATGTCAAGATCGTTCTTGCATTTGCTTTGTACCTATCTTGGATTATTTCACTCAAAAGCACAAGTTAGATTAACATAACATTTAGAATCATAATTAACATTCTTAATTAACTTTTTGTTTGTTTTCATCAAAACATTAAATTGAGATTTTGTCTCAACAATTGGTCCTTAACAAGTGCTTTTAAGCAATACACTTGCTAGTATTTCCTTAATTCTAAAGGGATGTAAATGTAAAACTGGTGAAATTTATTAACATAAAAGACTTTTTACTTTGTGCAAACATTTTTTAGTTTCGTTTTTTAAAATGTGTGTTCAGTTTACTTTGATAAGATGATTTTGAGGTAAATCATCGTCATCGAGATAAGATGAAATATTAGTTAATGAATATGTACTTATGAAAATAATGAAAACAATTTTTTTGACATTTTCATTGTTTACATAAAAGTAGCTAGACAATTGTCCACTTCAAAAGTCTCTTACTTCCTTATTAACAAATAAATTTAACACAAATTTTAGAAAATGATAATAGAAAATATTTTCACAAAGTAAATGACCTCTTAATTTTTTATTTGTAAAAGTTTAGGTGAGATTAATTCTACACAAAGTACGAGTAGGGTTTGTGGAGACATTAAGATTCAAAGCTTTAGGGATCACTGATAGAAGATGTGTGATGAATTATATTTATATATGAGTGATGAGTATATGATAAATTATGTGTAAATAAGAAGCATAATGTATTTATGTGTTGCGATGAATTTAAGAGTAATTGTTGTTCATTCTTAGTGAACAATGTGATATATGTAAATGATGTGATTAACTTATGATTGTGATTAAGTGATAAAAAAAAAAAACCGATTATGTGAATTGTGTTTATCATAAGATATGATGATGAAATATGATATCGAAAGTACCTTACTCATACCAATATAGTCTTTTGGAGTAAGGAGTGGCTTAGAATGATGAGGGGAGTAATCGAGAAAAATTTATTGCTATGATAAGTGATATCAAAGTTGTGAATATCATGTATCAAATGATTACTTGTTTAATTGTGATACTATTTGTTCATAGTTGAAATTTCTAACTTTGTATATTCAAAGAAAGAGGATACCTTTTGATTTGAAGACAATAAGGGTTTTGAGAAAATAATAAGAAAAATAGATGTCAGATCAATGAAAAATGTTTTTTTTTTAGTTCTTGAATATTCAAAATAGAATGTGGTTGTTTCAAGAGGAAGAGAATGATCGGGTCAGTTTCTTCTTCAAAGTATGTGACGATCTCAAAAAATCAACTTGTCTGATATGTGAAATAGATGAGTGGATTTTGTGTAAGAAAAAAAGAGGAGTTAATTGGTGTAAGTCTAACAGACAATAGAGGTAGGAATGCGACAAAAGGGCACAAGTGGTGGCGGCGGCGACAGGGTTTGGTTAGAAAAAGAAGGGAGATAAATTCTCTTTTATTTTATTTTAAGGGAGATAATAAAATGTAAAAATGAATAAAGAATAATGGTGTTGTCCGCACAAAAGTATAGGATGGGGAGAATGAACAACATCAATATGTGACTCAAAAGTATGCATTGTTGGGAGAAGAAAATTAGGGAAAAAAATTAATTAGTTTAGTTAGAGTACTTTAAACCAATGGTTGAGATCCAATTGACAATTAAAATATAAATTACTCATCATTATATCAAAATTGTTAAAAAGAAAGAATTCCCCTTAGTGAAATTTAATTTATAGAAGTACTATTTAAAAGACTAACTACAATAAAATTTGATTTTACATTGCTAAAAAAATATGTATTTATTTATTAACTAATAATATAAAATGCAATTTTAGTTCTCTAAAATCTCTAATTTTTCATTTTCATTTTTTTTTCTCCCGCAACTTTGATTCTCTATTTTTAAAATTATTGACATTTGTTTCTCCTCTTAATTTAAGTTTCAATGTTAATAATATGACAAT
>JBBPBP010000004.1:20990088-21001580 GCA_037974735.1 Cicer chorassanicum
ATTAAAAAAAAAAAACTGATATAGGTTTAAAGTAAATAAAATTAATTTTAAAAAATTATTTTAATTTTGTTTCAAAAATATTTTAAAGCAAAGAAAAGTAATTTAAAAAGTAGTTGAAAAAAATTAATTTAGTATTTTAGTTTCTGAAAATTTAAAGCAAAGAAAATAAATTTTTAATTTTTTTGCTTTCTAAAAAATTATAAAAGTGGTATTAAATAATTTAAAATTGTATTAAATTTTACGACATGATTTTCTACCTCACCATGTAAACTTATCTACACTTCATTTAAGTTATTGCCACATCATCAACCTTAAAGTTCAAATTAAGAGGGAGATCAGAGGTCAACAAATTTAAAAAATTAGACGACCAAAATTGCATAAAAAATAGGAGGGCTAAAACTATCAATTATAAATAGGAGATCAAAACTACATTTAACCCTCAAATTTACTATCCTGACTTAAAAATAAAAATATTATCAATTCAAATTTTTCTCTTGAAAATTACTACTCTCATAACTTAAGAATTAAATTAATATAAGACTCATTTAGAAGTATTATTAAAAAGGATTAATCACATAAAAATAATTATATATTGTTATAAAACATCCATTTATCAACTAATAACATACAAATTATTATATTAAAATTAACAATAAGGAATGAGATCTTTGAATGTCGAATTTCTTAATTGTGTATCTCATGAATATCTTTTTATTTTATTTTATTATTTTTTATCTTATAAGAGATGATAAATTCTACCATAATTAACCTACACAATTGTGAGATCCCGAGTTTAAACCTGAGACAAGACGTCCAACCTAACAATATTGACATTTGTCAGTAGAGTTAGGGTTTAAAGACATTTCATGAATATCTTCTAAATAACAATTCTCACTGATAAAAATCTCAACATAATTATCATACACGACATAAGTTGTCATTTATGATATTAATATATTAAACACGAGATAAGTTTTCGCCGATGAATATTTCAAAATTAGTATCATACACATGACAAGTTTGTCACTAATGACATTGAACCTTTAATAAATTTGTTCTCTACAATGTTGCTATTCATATTTAGAAGTATGTGTGTGAGTTTGGTTGAAATTGAAGTCCCACATTTGTAAGAATTGTAAAAGAAGAGGGAGACCAATGTAATATATATGACTCGAGTTCTTTATTACAAAACACATCCGTTGCAAACATTTTAAACTTACATAAGACTTTCTCCTTTTCTCTTATACTTTCACCTTAGAGAATGGTGAGATGTGGTTTAGGTTAGGGGTGTTTACATCAAAACCAATCAAGAAAAAAAACGCACACCGATAAAAAAATTGAAAAGCGCACAAAATCAAATATTATTGAATGAGTTTGGATTTTCTTTTGTGAAAACCACTTGGATTTGATTGAATTTTGGATTCATTTTTAAAAATCGAACCAAACCACATTTATAAATTTTAATACTTATTTTTTTTATTAGTATGATATATTGCATTAAACTATTATTTGTTAGTTTAAATTAATTTTTAATAATACTTATTTGTTTAAGTTGATATATTTTTATTACCATTTAATGTAATTCAAACATAATCAATTTATGTTATTTCGTAATATTAATCTTTAGTATATTATATATAATATTTTGCTTCAAATTTGTTACAATAACGTTGTTTTATAATATTATTATTAAAATAATATATTACAAATTGTTATTTGGGTTAATTAGAAATCAATCCAATTTAAACTACATTAATTTGGATCAGATCAGATTTTGTTTTGAGTTATCATCCAAATCAAACCAAACTGCAAACACCTGTGTTTCAGGTATTTGTTTAGGAGAATGAATGTACTGTGGGCTCGAGAGAGTTTGCAAAAAGTCTGTGTATTCTAACTATTTTGACATAATGTTATTTTTTGATTGTCATTAGACAACGGTGGTAGAATTTTCTTTGATTTTAGACTTTCCATGTTATATATTTATGTATATTATATATAATATTTTGCTTCAAATTTATTACATTAACAAAATTTTATAATATTATTATTAAAATAAAAATATATATTACCAATTGTAATTTGGGTCAATTAAAAATCGGTCCACTTTAAATTATATTAATTAGGATCGAATCAAATTTTATTTTGAGTTATCATTTAAACCAAACTGAATCGCAAACATTCCCATTCAAGTATTTGTTTAAAAGAGTGAAGATAGTGCAGGTTCGAAGGAGGTTGCAAGAAATCTATGCATACTATTTTGATATAATATTATTTTTTAATCGTCATTAAACAATAATCAAATTTTTCTCTAATTTTAAACTTTTGACGTTATGTTTCCACTGTATTCTTTTAATTTTTTTATATTTATTTTTTCAATAATATGTATACGTTTATACTCTAACAAGAATATACTAAATTATGATTATTCACATTTAAAAATAAATTTTTAAAAGAGACACACGTCACAGTAAAAAGAACATACTATCAATTTTTTTTTGTTAAACTATCAAATTAGTACAAACCTACACAATTCGGGGGATGCACGATAACTTTTCTAGTATGAGATTATACCTTTTGTATAAAAATAATTTTTAGCTTAAATACTTCTATTTTGAGTAGAAAAGAAAATAAAAGCTTATATACTTTCTTTTGACACAATTTTAGCTTATATACTTTGAACCATGTCTTTTTGTTTTTGTTTTTTGAAATACCTTTTTTTTTAACTAAGTTTTGTTAGCAAAAAGCAATCAAATTTTCAATTCCTTTTAATAATGTACCACGCCCATCGTGCTCCCTCCTACCACAATTGAAAATTAAACAGAACATAACAGCAATAATTACCAATAATTAATTTTCAAATGACGCCACGCACAAAAACAGAAAACCCAAACTCAAGCCAATATTAAACCGCCACGTGTCTTAAACATGTCCACGTCAACGTAGCATAAGCGAATTACCCACCACAAGAAAAACGAATTCAGAGACCCACGGAAGAAACCACCTCACCGAATCCCGCATTCCAAATCTTCTCTCCTCTCTTCTCTTCTTTTGCCCTAATTCCCCAATCAAACAGATCCCGGTAAACGCTTTTTTCCCCCTTTCTCAGGAAAATTCTCCCTAATTTTCTCGAGAAAGTTAGGATCATCTAACGGAAAACAGATTAAAGAGAACAAAATAATAATAATCGAAGAGAATTATGAGCTTCCAGGACATCGAAGCTGGCCGGCCGTTCGGTTCAAGACGCGGACCGATCAACGGGAAACAAGACCCAACGCAAGCGGTCGCCGCTGGGATTTTTCAGATCAACACCGCCGTTTCGACGTTTCAGAGACTCGTCAACACCCTCGGAACCCCCAAAGATACCCCTGAGCTTCGCGAGAAACTGTTAGTTCTAAATCATCGCTGAATTTCTTTTGATTCCGTTATTCTGCTTGTTGAATTCGGTTTCTGCTTTTACTGTTTTTTTTTAAAAAAGTGAAATTTCGCAGTGGATTTAGCTCAATTGCCCTCGGAATTAGGTAGATGTTGCTGAAAGGTGTTAATTTTGATGATTCGGCTTTGTTTATAGATGCTGTTGATGCGGTTTATACATCTGCATATGCTAATTATTGTGGAATTATAGTGTATAGGTTTTGGAATTCTAAAAGAGAGAATTGTATAGTGGATGGTGGCTGAAGAGTTGTAAAATTGAAAGGAATCACACGTTGGATTCAAATTGGAAGTAGGTTGGAACGATGGTTTGGGATTTAGGTTAGTGCAAGTTGTGGTAGAGGTATAGAGAATTATAGATGAGTGGGGATATCTGAATGTGGCTTTAGGATTCCTACTCTAAAGGAACTTTTTGGTTTTTGGGTTTTGATGTTGGTTCGCCAAATTGGTTTGGCAGCAGTTTGGTTACTAACCTATTTTTGAAAATCTGGTTCAAGTTAATGAACTGCTGAAATGGTTTTGTGACTCTGAGTTTGGTGTGATTCAGTTTAAAGATATTATTTTGAACAGGCCCAATTGAATTTTCCGGTGGTGTTAATGTAAACAGTGCGTTAGGAAGGGTTTTCTATTTTAGCTAATTTTCAACAATCTTTTTCTTTGATCTAAATTGAAATGTATTTGGTTGTAGTTTTAGTGAATCACGGTTGTTTTTTGATTTGTGTAATGTATGAGTAAAGAGGACAGAAGGTGGCTCTGGTTAACAAGACTTCTTCCAATTGCTGAGGGCTGTTGGGAAAATGATATAGTTTTTCTTGGCTTGCGAACTGCTCCAATCCCCATTGCATTTTAATTTTTTTTATTCAGCGACATACTTTTGTATATTGTCCATGACAAAATCTTCATGTAAGTTTTACCTATAGGCTCTTACTATGTCAGGCTTTTTTAACTTGCAGTCATAAGACAAGACTACATATTGGGCAGTTGGTGAAGGATACATCAGCTAAGCTTAAACAAGCTAGTGACATTGATCATCACGCTGAAGTTAATGTATGTATGGACCTTTGTGCTTTGCTATACATCATCTGCATATGCAGGGAAATTAATATGGTCTCAGAATTTGTATAGATCAAGTTCTGAAAGTCATGAACTACACACGTGCACACACATGCATTTTCAAATATATATTGATTTATTTCACTAAAATTCTTGCTGTCCTCTCTACCAAATAGGTATTTTCTTAATCATTTTGCATCATCCTTTAAGGAATACTGCAAAAAATTATTATAGTTCATAATATATTGTATATTTAATATTGTATTTTAGGGTGCTGTGACCTTGATGCCTTTTACCTTATTTCTTGTATTTGCAGGCAAGCAAGAAGATAGCAGATGCTAAACTTGCGAAAGATTTTCAAGCAGTGTTGAAAGAGTTTCAGAAGGCACAACGTCTTTCAGCTGAGAGGGAAACGGCTTACACTCCTTTCGTTCCACAAGCAGTTCTTCCTTCAAGGTGATTTGTCAATTATTATTGGAGTTCCTAAATGTGAATTGAATGGGCTAAATTGTGTCCCTCTCTTTTTGGTTATGTAGCTTTTATAGAACGTGAACTGTTTCCGTACAATGAAGACTAGCTTTTAAAATACTAGTTTAATTTGTCTTTACTTGGTTTTATGGTGATCAGTAGTGCTTCTTTAGTTGCACTTGGTGCTTTGTTGTTATTAATTTTGATGACTTCTGCATACAATGGTTATAACACGGGCTTTTCTTTCTGGATTGCAGCTATACAGCTAGTGAAATGGATATTGATTCTGATAAGACACCAGAACAGCGTGCCCTTCTTGTGGAATCCAGGAGGTTATTTCTCATATATTATTAATGATTAAGATTAACACTGTTTTATATATTCTTTTTCTCAAAAATATTGCATTGTTTCAGACAAGTGGCATCCTGAAATGTCATTTTAGGTCAAATAATAGTATTACTCATCCGAAATCTTATTTTAGCCTTAAAAAAGAATTGATGACAATACCACCTTCTTTCTTCCGTTTTTCTTTTTGGTAGTTCGAAGGAGTTGCAATACAAGTTAATCCTATCTTTTTGTAAAATTTGATTGAAAACAGATGTCAATTATTTATCAGAAAAGGTTTTCCTTCCAATTTAACCTGTTGCAATCCCTTGCATATTCATCTGCAAAGCATTATAATGCTGAAAAGAATGGATACCAAAAACTGTCATTTTTCTTTTCATATATATTTAGTGGTGCACAATCCCAAACAGGTATCACTAAATTAGATGGACAACTGAACTTTCATTTGTTTTATCAGAAACAATACTTTTCAATTCAACAGATTGCATTATTTAGTATCTCACTCTTTGATTATTCATGCTACAGGCAGGAGGTTTTATTCTTAGATAATGAGATTGCCTTCAATGAGGCAATCATTGAGGAAAGGGAGCTAGGAATTCAAGAAATACAGCAGCAAATTGGTGAAGTTAATGAAATTTTCAAAGATCTCGCTGTGCTTGTCCATGAGCAAGGAACCATGATTGGTAACTTATTTCTTCTGTCGTTTTGGTACCGTTTTATTGCTTTATTCATTTATTTTCTGTACTTGTTCATGTTATCTGATGTCACTTATTTCATTTTGTAGATGACATTGGTTCCAACATTGAGAACTCCCATGCAGCAACCGCACAAGCAAAATCTCAACTTGCCAAAGCTTCAAAAACTCAAAGATCAAATTCGTCTTTGGTAATATATAATTTTCTTATTGCAGTTTATTACTTTTTGCAAGTATCAACTTGCTTCTGTGACATTAATTTATATATTTGGGACCTTGTGGGACCTCCTGATTAGGTCTATTCTAAGAGGATTGGCGAAAGAGCCGAATAAAAAGAGGATTGATCTAACACAGTTTTGTAGGGCTTGCTTTATTGAATCCTTGTTGACATGCAAAATTGAACTTGTTATATAATTGGTGTCCATGGTTTGTAGTTCTAGGAAATTGGAATGGCAAAGACTTGAGCAGCTTACATAAATATAGCTGGCCTATTGTTTTGTGAAGTATTGTTATCAGTTGTGGCAAATTTGGGACTATTTTACCTTTTGAGAGAGAGATTGTTTTTTGTTGGCATCCCAGGGGGAGTAGGGAAAATTCCATTACTAAGTTTTTGTGTATATAGGCACATATTTCTAGAACACGTGACACACATTAAGAAATGGAGAGGATCTACCCCCAGGAGTAGGGTTCGATGGAATATGTAACTAATACTAGCTGTAATTTCCTATTACAGGAGTTGTTGCAGATTTTATACCATCTTGATATTCTAGGATATTATAACATCATTTGATTAATGTAGCCAACTCCACTAAGTGGGAAAAGGCTTTGATTGTTCTTGTTCACCATCTTGGTTATTTGTTACATAATATTTTTTCTCTCTCAAAACATTATATATTTTTCATTGCTTATTTTGTGTTTTTGTCTGTTATAAAGGCATGCTTGCTTTTGGTGATATTTGGGATTGTGCTTCTCATCGTGATCATAGTTCTTGCTGCTTAGTTAAAGATTCTACTAATTCCATCACGGTGCTAATGCATATATACGGAGAGCAGCAGATAGATTACCTTGCTGATGATGTCACTTAAGTGGTGTTTTACCGGGTCTCGATTGACTGGAGTTTGACGCAGCTGATTTCAGTGCATGATGTGAGAATTCCCTTCGGTGTATTGTGATTTTGTTGTGGGGTGTTATGTTCTCTCTTATGTTAGTGTTTGGGGTTTTAAGGATGTGTCAACTTGTGCTGTAAGTTCTCTTCTTGTTTCTTTAATATAAAGAATATATTAATTCTTTGATTTTCCTTTACTTGTAAATGCAACACCGAAATTGGCAGTGCTGACTCCTCTTCAGCAAGACATTGATTTATGATAATCTGTTTTCTTTTTTAGTGGCGTTCTTTTCAAAATTGTAAGCTTCAGGTTTGATAAGTTGTCTTCTTGTCTAAGGCTGTGTTTGGAGAAAAATAGATGTATTTGATAATTTTTGGAACGCACTGGTTCATAATTATACTTTCATGCCTGTGGAAACTTGTTCATATGTGTCTGTTTCAAGCTTGAAAAGTGGCAAGGCTAGTGAAAGTGGAAAATTGCTATTGGAACTAAAATTCCAATTTTGATTTAAATCCGTTGCCTCCTTTTTTTCTTCCCTTTTTTTGTCCTATTCATTAGTAAAATCCATCCTTACTAACATTGGGCAGTCCTTAACAAATCAAACGAAGATTAATAAACTATGGAATAGTAATCATGCATAAGATGTTGATATCCGTTGAATATGTGATATTTTAAAGAGTTTCCTGGCAATTTCTGTCTGTTACGTTCTGATAGCGATTTCTTGGCCAAATGGTGATGTGTAAATGTTTCCTTTTAATAGTTTATCTGCTTGGTCACATTAATTGTTTCCTTGCAGTAATGTTCTGATAATTTTGTTAAAAAAATGAACAATCTGATAATACACAGCACTTACCTGTAGTACAGGTCAAAGATTTTATTCTTTTTACTAAAGTACTAGGTAAAAGATAAACACCATATTTCTCGTCTGTTTGCTTTTTTAATTTTTGATTCATTGTAAATATATTTTTAGTTTAAAATATATCTATGTTTTTTAAACTTATATAAATTTCAGTTTTATTGTATATTTTTAAATCTAAATTTAAATTTAGGACAAAATTTTGTTGTTAAGACAAATTTATATAGAAAAATATCCTTAATAAAATTGGTAGCTGGTATAGATTATTATTAGTAGAATTGACTATTAATGAAGAAATTTTTTGGGTGTTACTAAAAATCACTATTACTTCGATAAATTAAATAAAACTCTTGAATATTGTGTAAAGTCTTACCTTTGCTCCAGGAATATATAATCATCGAATTGATCAATTAAAACCATGCTAATGGATTAGTTAAGTAATTATGGCACTCAAATAGCTTGTATGAATCAAAATCATCAGCTTTTTTTTTTTTTTTTTTCTTAATCAAATGATATCGTTGGGCAAAAATATATTGGGAAAGTCAACCCAACCCAGTATGTCGGTATTCTATGTTTATTTTTGCACATGGCAAAATTGCATATGACAAAATATTTATCGAGAAAGATCGATCTATGAAATGAATCTCAATTGCTTTTAATAACTACAATAAATTGCTATTATTGATAATCACAAAAATAATAGATTAGGAGTGCATAAACTAATACTTTATGTTAAATTACTTGAATATAAATGAAGATGACAATTTTTTCAGTCCAATATCATTTATTTCATATTGATCAGCAAAAGTAAAGTTAAAAAACGTAGACTGAGATAAATAAGTCGATTGAATTGTAGCATAATCAAGTTGGTCATATAATAGACTTAACAAATTACTAAATAAATTGTGACATATTAATACACGAGTTTATTTAATAAATAATTAGCATTCGGTGTTTAGGAAAATTAATTATATTATTTAATCTTATGAAGTATATATATAACAATGTAGACTGATTACAAAATTTATAGACTTACATGATAGACATTTTGGAATACTTATTTGTAGACAACATTGTATGTGTGGTGCAAAGGTTAATTTTCCTTATCGTGTATTAACATCTTCAAACCTTGTTTGCTCTTCACTCTTGGCATGGCTACATAAAATTGCCCGTGACTAAACATAGATTTAAGTAAATATATAACAACATAGTCCAAGGATTGACCTTGTGATTTGTTGATTGTCACTGCATAAGAGACAACAATAGGAAATTGCCTTCGTATAAGCTTGAAAGGCCACGATGATTGGGATGGAGACATAGACATTTGTGGTATATAGATAAGTTTCCAACATTTTTTCTAGAAATAATCTTAGTCTCAATGACATGATTTGCTAGTCTCGTCACAATTAGTCTTGTAGCATTACACAAACCTTCAGATTGATATAAATTTCTTAATAACATTATTGGAGCACCAACCTTAACTTTGATTTTACGATTTGGACGTCTAGATGTAGTAAGTGAGCTCAAAAATTCTAGTGTTAGGACATCAAATGCTTCACTCCTATTACCTTCTGACCTATCAACAATATCTGAACTTAAATACTCTTTCTGTCATATGTAATAAAGAATGCAATCTATTTATATATATTAAAACAAACTCCAAATTTTATTGATTGACACCTCACTCATTTATGTGCCATATCACTACACTTATGTCACGTCGCTTATGTTCCTATGTGGCATGTTTTACAAGACTCTACAATTCATTTCACATTTTCCATACCTCTATTTAGCTTTTGCATTTCACACACATCTCTATTCAAATTCCACAAACTTATATTCCTATATGACACCATTTACAAGCCTCTATAATTCACTTCACATTTTTCATACATCTATTTAGCTTTTGCATTTCACATACCACTTCACATCTCTATTGAAAATCCACAAACAATAGTTACCGATGAAAATAATTCTACTATCCTCTCACTCTCATCAACTTTCACAACTCCTCCATTTCTTCTTTTTTACTTTTGGTAAGATTACTTCTCCAATTCTAACTATATTTATCCCTACAGATTAGTCGGTGACAAAAGTTTTTTATATTAATATTATCTCATCTCAAATGTTTTAGTGATCAGTTGCAAATATAGATTCATTTTCATTAAGTCATACTTACTCTACTAATTGCATGGAAAATTTGTTTCTCATCAATATGATCAAACCTCTCTATAACTAAGGAACTTTTCTAACTATAAATTATCCACACATATTAGGCATACATGTGGTGTTCTATTTTGAGTCATTTTATTGGCACCAGAGACAAACAATGGGAACCTATGCACATTTCAAGGTACATACCTGATTATTACGTAAGAAAAAAATTCAAGCGGATATTTGCAATTCATTCTTTCACACTTCCATCACATATTTTCTATTAACGTATCATTCTATCTTGAGTCTTCAAATTATAAGTTAAATTGTTTATATATATCTACAAATTTGAAATGATAAGATCTAAATTCATTTCACACCATAAATCAACCATGATCAAATATTAAATTTAAAAATAATGTGAACTTAATTTTTTCTAGCTATTTTATTAATGAAAAAGTTGATCAATGATATTATATTCTTCAACACTGAACATTGAAATTTTGATAATTATTGAATATTTTATCAACGATTTAAGTTTTATAAAAGTTAATCAAAATAAACTAATTAATATTGCATGTCAACAAATAAATACATATATAAGGTAAGAAAAAAATAAATACATTTCAAGGTACATACTTGATTAATACGTAAGAAAAAAATTCAAGCGGACATTTGCAATTCATTCTTTCACACTTCCATCACATATTTTCTATTAACGTATCATTCTATCTCGAGTCTTCAAATTATAAGTAAAATTGTTTATATATATCTACAAATTTGATATGATAAGACCTAAATTCATTTTACACCATAAATCAACCATGATCAAATATTAAATTTAAAAATAATGTGAACTTAATTTTTTCTAGCTATTTTATTAATGAAAAAGTTGATCAATGATATTATATTCTTCAACACTAAACATTGAAATTTTGATAATTATTGAATATTTTATCAACGATTTAAGTTTTATAAAAGTTAATCAAAATAAACTAATTAATATTGCATGTCAACAAATAAATACATATATAACTTAAGAAAAAAATAAATACATTTCAAGGTACATACTTGATTAATACGTAAGAAAAAAATTCAAGCCGGCATTTGCAATTCATTCTTTCACACTTCCATAACATATTTTCTATTAACGTATCATTCTATCTCGAGTCCTCAAATTATAAGTAAAATTGTTTATATATATCTACAAATTTGATATGATAAGATCTAAATTCATTTCACACCATAAATCAACCATGATCAAATATTAAATTTAAAAATAATGTGAACTTAATTTTTTCTAGCTATTTTATTAATGAAAAAGTTGATCAATGATATTATATTCTTCAACACTGAACATTGAAATTTTGATAATTATTGAATATTT
>JBBPBP010000004.1:21001590-21070402 GCA_037974735.1 Cicer chorassanicum
ATATAATCATTATAATTCATTGCCTAATTAATAAAAATAAAGTAGGTAAAAAATAGTAATTCATTACAATGATAAAACTTAAATGCCAATAAATATGTAAAAAAAGTAAGGTCATAAGAATTGACAACATTAATGACCATAAATTCACACACATGTCTGAATAAAAAACTACTAATATGATTCAATGTTACTTTTAATATAATTATTAATAGATAAAATGTGTTATTTGTAATTGAAACATATTATATATTTTTAATACAAATATAATCAATGCAATTCATAATCTAATAAAGGCAAATAAAGTATGACGTAAGTTACACTTATTGAACATCAAGTTAAAACTATATAAAAAAAAAGAACGTTAAAAGTCATAACAATTAACCGACATTAAAAATTCAAAAAATACCATAAATTCACATGAATGTTTGACAAGTCAGAGATAAAAAGTACAGGTCTAGTCTCTAGAGTTCAAACCCTAAAAACTAACATAACCTCTAGCATTTACTTATCTAAAAATATTATTATATAATTCAATTAAGGAATCATAAACTCAAATATTCATATAAAAGTAATAAATATTGATCAACCATATTTCTATTTTCACAATTAAAATTAATGAAGTTTGATTTTGTTTTATATATGTTAATTAATATTGGTGGTGTGCTAACATGTCTTCATAGAAAAATTTACAAATTAATTAACTATAAATACAAAAGTATTATAATGATTCAATCTCTTACTATTTATACAACAATCTCCTTTTCACAATATAAACAAAAAAATTATGCAATTAAATATTCATTCACCATTTCATAGTTATTTTGTAATCTTAACTCTGATTTTATGACGACAATTCATTGATTGTGCTGCATCAAATAATATTATAACATTATTACATACAAATGCTTAAAAATTCTTTAAACACAAACAATTATTACTAATTATAACGTAGCAACAATGATATAAACAAGCAAAAATTTATGAAAAAAAAAATTATTCTCCTTTTATACTTAATCATTTTATTTTAATTTATTTGTATAAAATAATATATTCACAAGACAATAACTACAAATGCAAATATATATATTCATAGCCGCACAACGTGCGGCTATTAAAAATTAAATTTAATATTTCCATTATGTTAATAGTATAATGTGAACAAATTTAATAATATCATGAAGTACCTGGTATTAAGCCTAGTATGTACCCGTTGATTGAATCAGCAATTTGTATTGTTGAGGCCAAAATTATTCTACACCGCAAGAAATTCACATTTGTGTAATGTTGCATTAAGTTGGGATATGTGCTTTTAACTATGGCATCAAGTGGGTCGTTGAAACATGTAATCAACAAATCATTTGGTATTTAAACTTTTGTAAAACCATCATTTGGCTATTTTAGTTTACCATCTCCAACTTTCAAGATCCATTCAGAGAAAGTCTTCAAATCATCTATATTTGGATTTTGGAGTGATGGTTGTAATCACATGTTTTTTGTCAGCATCAACACATGACAATGATCCCTTATGTATAAATAATGTATTGTAGCGTTGATAACATCACCACCAAATACCCATTTTTCTAAAATCACCAACAATTAAAATTTTCTCCAAATATATGATCTTTAGAGCTTGTGTCACTCACTATGTCTTTCAATGTTTTATCTAGAGTTTTAAAGTAAAATTTGTGAGTCATTGGAGCTTTATCCTAAATGATCAATTTTATAACTTTTAGTAAATCAGCATGTTCACTACTTTATTCAATATTGCATGTTGATGACTCTAGTGTAGAAACATGAATCTTGAATTTGGAATGTGGAGTTCTTCCTCCTAGAAGTATATGTGATGCTCTTCCACTTGAGACCATAATTAACACAATTTCCTTCCTTGAACACAATCTTGAAACCAAAGTATGCCACATGAATGTTTTTCGTGTTCGACCATAACCATATAGGAACAAAACTCCTACTCTATGGTTGTTTACAGCTTATGTGATAATTTGAAAATTGTCATTTATCCCTATGAGACACATTTGGTCTATAACCATAGGGAAAAAGTAGGCGTGAAACTCATCAATTCTATGTAGTTGTCCAATCTGTGTTTGCATTATGATATCTCTTTTGGAGACACTATCAAGATCTCCTACTATTAGAGCGACAACCTCAAAAATAGTTGGTTGGTTGTATATTCTCATATCAGTTGTTCTCTCAGAAATAAGTTACCTTCATGTAATCTTGTCCTAGCCATTTTGAAAGATTTAACATGTGTATTAAACAAATAGAGCATTTGAGAAAGTTGTGACACAATCCTAGGGTCAATGTCGGAACTATTCCTACATAGAGTAATAAATTCATGTAGCATGAATTGATATAAAACATAACATTTTTTTATAATAGAGTATATATGAGCAGTAATATTGTATTTTATTACCTTAAATCTTGCATTATGTTTTGTATTTCATTCTCAATGTCATAAATATAATGTTGGACAAACTTTGACGTATGTTTCGGTAAAGGCAGTAAACTTTCAATCCTGTGGCATGTTTGACCATGCATTCTTATATTTGGTGGTCCTATACCATTATTGAATTTGTTGTGAGTTTTTCTCTAGGGAATGTGAATGCAAACATCATGTTATACATTCTAATATTTTGTTGAAACGATTTACTATTTGTAGATTCATGATCAAACATGAAGTGTTGTAGGACATGTGGTGGTGCTTTTAAAAGAGATAATTAGACTTTTCCATTACAGAGATGAAACTTAGGATTAGCACAATGTTTTATCTTGTACATGTGTTCTTGATACCACATGTTGGCCCCACAATTGTTACACTCAAAATTTTGATCACCAAGATCTGAGTAGTCTGTCACAAAATACGATCATTTTATAAAATACAAATATTTTAACAATGAAGGTCATATAAGATTATCATTACAAATTTACCTTGAAAATTGTTATTTGGTTCAGTTGTCGTATTTATCTTCCTCGTCACTACTTGTATATGCTCCAGAGGTGTATTCTTTGAAATGATATTTAGAGTTCATTTGGCAAAAGTGTTTAAACCGTGTTACAATAATTAAAATGTTATATGAAATTTATACGTCACAATAGCAACTGATGTTGTACCTTTTGATGAATCCATTTTAATTTCAAAGTTCCAATCTTCATCCTCAAAATCATCATAAGATTGCGTAGCAGATTATGAATGCACGAGAATTGAACTATATGTCTTGTTAGTAGTGGTCGTGTATTTTACTTGTGAAGAGGTTGAACATGAACCTTGATAGATACTGTGGAACTTGGTTTAGAGGTTGACTCCTTCTATGCGAATGTCTATTACTTTGCTTTTGCTAATCACTTGTTCACTGAAATTAGGTTGAGTATCTGTTCCCGAATGCTATCCAATTTTATTGGAACACTGATAGAATGAAACTAACCGCTTTTGATTAAGCACTTTAGAGCTAACATCAGCCAATAGAATTCTGGAGACTGGGGAAGGATTTGGTAAATGATTAGCTTCATTTGTGATGGCCTGTAAGCCAGTATTCATAGTTCTTTTTTCCCTTTTCTGTTACAGTATTGTTTGGGCAACATTTTTTTGTTCAATATATCCATCAAATTTGGTGCAACATATAATAACGCTACATTATGAAACTAAAACTCTTTAGCCGTCGATAAAATAATAATCATGTTACTCACACAAGGCTGACAATTAACGCGCAACTAGAATATTAACACATACCCCAATTAGGGATGCCCCAAAAATTTTAAAAATAAAAAGTATTCTATTTCCACCGAGAACAATTAAATGTTAATAATTTTTTTTGAGTGTAAAGGTAGTGCACAGACATAATAAAATAATTTTACAATTTTTTAAATCAATGCACTATCGGATGTCACAGTAAATTATGATCGGATAACAATATATAGTTATTTTACACGATCATTGCACTATCTTTATTTTATTTTTAAATTTCACGTGCAAGTTTTTAAGTATTATTAGTTAAAAGTAAATATTTAGGTTCCGTTTGGTAAAATTAAGCTATAAGCTAGTTGATAGCTGAAAAACTAATTAATTGAAATTAAAGTATTTGGTAAATTTAGCTTTTAAAAATATAAAATGACATGATTATTTAATTTAATATAACAAAAAATGTGACATTTTTACCCAATCTTCTGTTTATTGTTTTAGTCGATCTATTTTTTTTTGTACTCATTCTATTTTCCTACTTCACTTTATTTCTTATGTTTTCTTCTTCTCCATGTCGTTACACTTTATTTCTTATGTTTTCTTCGTCTCAATGTCGTTAGTTAGTTGATGTTATATTATAGCTTCCACCTTTCTCCTTGACTTCTACTCCTCCCAATATGATTTCCCAATTCACTTGATATGCTCTCATGTTTACTCATTTCTTTATTTTACTATATTTATCTCATTTATAACTTTTGTGGTAGAAAATCCAAAAAATGTAACAAAGCTCTGAAATAAAAAAAAAAAAAATATTTAATATGTTTTTGATCCTTGCAAATATACTTCGTTTTGATTTTAGTCTTGTAATGTTTTTTGTTTGATTTTTACCATTGCAAATTCTAACAAGTTTTAAAAAAGTTCTTTATGAATATTTTTTAGTAAAAAAATGGTGACATGATTGATTTTGGATGAAGTGGCTGGTGATCGTGTAATTGTTGTTGACTAGACAATAATTAATATTTACAATTAAAATTTATTTTATCAACTCATTTAATCATTTAATTAAAAACTTAAAACTAATTAATTAATTAATTAATAAACCAATTAAATAATAAAAACTCAATAATTTTCATCTTCAACCCCAATTTTTTAATAAAAACTCAACCACCTTCATCTTCAACCCTAATTTCTTTATCTTCAAATCACAAATTCTCATATCTGATTTAAACCCTAAAAATTCTAATATCTCATCTTGTTTTATACAACAAAATGACTTAAATATTCTAATATATACAACAAAAGTAAAGGGTAATTTAGGAAAAACAAAAAAATTGTCATTTTGCATCATTTCCTCTCTAATATCCATTTTCTTCTTATTTTGAGAAGATTGTATTTTTGTGACGAGTCTTTTTTCTATTCTTTTCTATTATTGTGTACAACCAAACTAAAGGAACTTTTTTGAAATTTTCCTCACTCCGAATTTTCTTTTCTTTTGTTGTGTTCGAAACACATCATTTAGTTTATTAGCCTATTTTTATGGAGTGGGGACATACCTTTAAAACAACCTCATGACTAAATTGGCCATGAACTGATGCTTGTCATTTTTTATCAACACACGTACAAAACAAAAAAGAGACTCCTTTATTATTCTTTATGATCAAAATAATGGTAGGAGTAGTTAATAATCTATCAGTCACACAGTATCTTGAGTAACACAGAAAATTACTTTACGCAGTATATTCGTATACACCAAAAAAAAAATTATTTTCTCTCCTCTAAATTGAGTTGCAATTTTTGTGTTCATTAAATTTGAGTTGTTCTATAACTTCCATTTGGGGAAGGATATGTCGTGGATAAATTCTTAAGGCATTCATATGAGATGCCTCAGGTTTTATTTCACCAATTTTGTTTTGCAGGTTCATTTTATGTTGCAGTTGCTCGTAGGTTGTTGTCGACACAAATTTACAACACATAGAAGTTACTGAATTTTCCCCATGCCCTGTTTGATTGTAGAAATAGTGAATGCATAAAAACTTATACAAGGCACCAAGTAAATAGATGCTTAATTAATTTGTTCATTTGAAAGAACAATTGTAATTAGTATAAGAGATTAATTTTCCTACACTTTCAACAAATCACAATAACTCAACTATAATTTTAGAAGTAGGTAGTTATAGCTAAAATCAAACGTTTTTAATGATTTGATGGTTATGATTTCCTGAGTTTCAAAAACTTTTGACAAGGTAAAAAATTGACTTTATGAAGATGGATTATTTTCTACATGTGAGAAATTCAGGAAAATTGTGGTTATGCAGTAAAAAAATTCAAGCAAACTATTTTTCTTGACTGATGAGAAAATATCTTTAAATAAATACAACAATACACAAATACAGAATCTGTACCCTTAAAAAAAATACTGAATATGTAGAACCACTGAAGCAAAAGTTGCATTAATTAATAAAAACCTTTAAGATTGTTTCAAATCTTTGCATACTCTGCTATTAAAATAATGCAATGATGTTACCACAATTACAAGAGTTGATAAGAAGGCTGCAAAAAATGTAACCGTAGAGACAAGATCAGAGTGCGCCTTTCTGCCAGATGGTATTCTCCAAACAACAGCAGCATCATACAGATTGGCATCATCATTTTTCAATTTGAACAAGCAATGACTATTTTCCACCTTTTCCTTTGTCCTGCAGCGCAGTAACATATCCGGTACACCAAATTCAATTATCGAGTAGCCACTTTCATTCAGAGGCTGCAAAAGAAGAGTAAAAGAAAAAAAAAAAAAAAGAGAAATCAGGCAATACTGCAGTACTAGTACCTGGTAAGGAACAACCTATAGTAATACTAGTATAGTATTTTGTTTAGGACAACTTTTTTATTCTTGTAAAGGGACAAACTTTAGTAATGCTAGTCTATAATAATTACAACATATAGCACTAATGGATGATAAAAGTAATTTAATATGGTGCAAGTTGCAGAGAATCAAGAATCATCATGAATTCACGATCTCTAGATGAAGCAATTATCGTAAGGGGATGAGTTCAATTAGCAACTTAGTCTCTAAAATGAAAAATCCTCAATCATATTAATCTTTTCGAGACAATTTTAGAGACTAAATTAACTGACCCATAAGGACTAATGCTATCGAAGATTTTTAACTTCACAAATTTATAAATTTTGTTAATTTCATGGATCAAATTGCATATCTTTAGAGACTAAAATGGTGATTGGTACTTAGGTGATAGTGCCTTTTAAAGATACATACTTTCTTCCTTTGCAGAACTTTAGATTCAAACAAACATAAAGGGCAGACTTAACTAAAAGTGACATTAAGATAAAAATTGAATTATAACAGCCTTACTTGATATCGTGCGTGCAAAGGAATCTCTATGCTGATTTCAATTGGCTGTAGCAATGTATTTGGATTTACATCTAAGTGGATTTCAACAGCAGAACGATTGGACAAGAACGAAGGCTGCTCCAGATTTGTATCACCAAAGACAGCTAGATCATTGAACACTGAGATAAAATGTGTTAGTAATTGGAAGAAATATGGAGATGTTCTTTAAAGTAAAAATATGAAACTTTTTAATTTTTATTTTCTTATATTTAAATCAGAAAAGCATATGGAGAGTAATTACCACCACGCTGAGCTAAATGTTGTAACTCAAATGGATCAGCAAAAACTCCTAAAGGCAGTCTTTCAATAATTATGAATTCACATGAGTCACTTAAAAGTTCAGACAAAAACTTCAACTGTTGAGTTTGCAATTTGAGTAATGTAGACACACGGCGGTGAGAACCTTCACCAACAAGATCGTGCCTTAGAACTGACAATCTTAACACTGAGTTATGGTTTTCCGAAAGCACTTCACACAGACCAGAAGTGATTTCTTGAGACAAGAAATTTTCAAAATCTGAATCATGTAAGGTATTATATCTGTCATAATAAGACTGCATCAGAAATTGCTTCATTGGAGAAAAAGTTTTAGCATTTCTGTTATTAGAGCTAGGATTTGGGGAACCAACCACCTGAAATGAAAATGAAAGATATTACTCAACATCTGCAGGCAAATGTTCATCCAGAGAAAAGAAAATAAATTAACAGCTTATGTGGATTTGCGCAGAACTAAGGGATCTAAATAGTCTACAAAATATTGCAAGAAATAAAGCTGAATTTTTTTAGTTTTCTTGACAGGAAAGAAATATCAGAAGAGAAGAAGAAAAAATTAACTGTAGGATGCTGCAAAGTTGTCAAACCACCGTTCATATCTTAAATGAGTATTTATTTACTACTCCTAAGTCCCAACTAGCTTATAGATGAGAATATTAAACTATGATGTGCACAATCGGTATATAATGTATTGTGCTGCGTGTTAGGTGCAATCTTAGGTACATTTTATGTATTTCACAAATTGAACACAACAGATACAAGGACTAGCAGTAAAAACAGCAGATCACGAGTATACCCTTGAATCATACAGCAAAATCTACAGCTTCATAAATAGCAAGCAGGGGTAAACATTGAACTTTCTCTTTTGGCTTGATGGAATTGGACTACAGATTGAGCATAGAGATTAAATGCATGACTATTATAGCCTATTTCAAACACGTAGACCTCTTTCAGTTATGCGGGAGTACAAAAGAAGAAAGAAGGGAAGCAATTGGGGAGTGTTGTGAGCTGGGAATAAAAAGCCAAGAAAAATAATCAGTTAATTGAAGGGAGTCATGCCAACAAGGTCCAGTCGAGTGGCAACAAACAAAGAGAACATGTGTAAGAAACCATCAAACTGGAACAATGGGAGTGCAGGAAATGAATATTTAGTCAGGATACACATAATAAAGCAGGGAATGTGTCAAATGGGAGTGTTACATACACTGAATGTGCCAATTATTTACAAAAAGTATGCACATTGTCAATAACAACTACCATGCCTTGCCAGATGTAGCCGGCTTTATGCTCAATTTCTATCATAAAGCGCTGTTATGTATTAGGTCTAAAGATAGATTATTTACATCTAAATCACTTATAACAGTTTGATTTATAGTTTTGGGCATATAGGCGGCTACACCTATCAAACTATCTAACTTCTGATCAACTTGCATTACCGGTACTTCTACCGGTTTCTCCACACATTAAGTCAAGACCAGTGTTCTCGATGGCGGTCCATGGCAAAGAGGCCAAAATCCACTATTTTTGGCCACCATGGCCGCCATTACGTGTAAAATGGCCATGGCAGATAGTTGAAATCCCGCCACCGCTTTCCACCATGGCCACCATTTAATAACACTGGTCAAGACTAATATCTTTTGTACAGCGAGGGCTGCCTCAAGTTTCTCTCTAAAGATTGTACTTCTAACCTTATCCTGTCTTGTGTGACCACTCATCCAATGTACCATTTTTAGTGACATTAGGTTTATTTTTCAGTTGGGTTTAAAAGTATGCACAACAACATTTGCTTGTTTTAATGTTCAGGTAGGGTCACTACTACGATACTTCTTATAACCTTCCCTTGATGCCATTTTCGCTACCACAGCCACGAACCTCATGTGGAGTGTCTTTTCCATCTTTCCAAACACTAAAGTTCTTTGTGGCTTAATATGGGATAATTGATGTCCAACATGAATTGTATATTGGTTGTGGTGCTAGTCCTATGCTCATTTTGAAAGAAGTCATTCCTACGAATTCATTCTTCCTTTCGTTGAAACACAAGCCAATGTTTCTGCATCGCTTTCTAAGGAAAAAAGATGCAGGCAATTGATAGGATACTGTACAAACATTAACAGCAAAATAGATGACATTGACCATCTGATGGTAATGAGGCCTTGCTTCAAAGTTCAAACTGTGACCAATGTGAAGTTCAGGAGAAGGCAAAACAGAAGTGAATCTTTCAAACAAGGATTTTAAGGAACACGTAACATGATCCCTGGGCTATTACTTTAGAAGTTTCAGGACACTTACCAAAACTCGGAAAGGAATGGCACAGAGTCATCCATAAACAAATATTTTACTAACCTGACCTGATACCGAATCACCAAGCGAACAGTTTCCAGGTGACCATATAAATGAACTCCCGGTTAACAAATAAATGCAGAGTTGAATAAACCGTCTAGTTGTCATTTAAAATCTGAAAAACATGTAGGGAATGTTGACCATTATTGACATAATCAATGTGCAGAGAATCAGAACATATGGTTGCAGCTAGGTCACTTGTAATGGACAATACAATAGCACATATATTTCCAGAAATTACTGATTTCTAATTTCAATAATCATGCAACTTTCCTGCTTAAAACTCCAATAACATGCTGTCTTTGAACAAAAATTTTCTATTATGTTATCAATTACTACATTTTTGTCACCCTTAACATAAAGAATAAGCTTCACTTCTATAGATCCTCTAGAAAGCCATCAAGTATAGATGTCAAACACATGATAGCATTAATGATATAAGTTCAGTGAGGAATTATCAGGAGGAATCAATAAAAAAAAAACCCTTCTATCCTATGAAATGAAACATTGACACAAACACAGGACACGTGTCGAACACCAGACAAACCTTCAATTCGAGGTGTTAGTGCTTCATAGTTTCTATCCCACGTACCTCCACCTCAACACAAGAAATGGAATATAAAAAAGAGAACCCAAATTATATAGGTTTGATAATGTTAAAAATCAAAGGAACGAAATAGATGTCCAATTATTAGATTTTGTACTTTCTCCCTCAGAGCAGCTTAATTTGTAGATATTTTGAGAACATTTAATGCATAAAGGTTCACAATCTTAAATTAATGAAGATAGCAATGGAATAACAATGAACATATAAAAAGTTTCATCTAATAATGAAGTTTCTTAACTAATCAAAGAATGGGAATGATGAAAGATGAAGGATGGTGAGGTGGTTACTTATTGGTTGTCGGAAACGCGGTTCGGTGGACGGAGGCCGGTGATCGCGTGAGCTTGGGAAGTTAAGAGAGAGGACCCCCGGCGATCTAGATCTGGCGTTTAGTCGGACCGGCGAAGACGACGGTCGGTGGTGGAGCGACTGAGTCGACGGCGGATTTGAGGGAGATGTGGGGAGGAATCGTGAGTCGTGACAGTGTTGAGGCATGGGGAGAGAGTATTTGGTAGGAGTGCAAAAACATAAAATATTGTGGTCAAAATAAAAAATAAATAAAAACTATGTGTAGTATTTGTAATTTTTAAAAGTGGAGGGTTTACACTCAACTTTATTTCTTTTGAGAAATGAGGATGAGCTCTACTTAGATAAGAGCGAGTTCTTCCACTCATTGAACTTACTATTGTCGGAAGTGTTGGTCGCAATGCCCATGCGGCATTAGATTTAGCTAGTTGAATGGATAGTGGGTCAATCGAGCTTATCTACCATTAGTTCCTTTGGACATCAGTCTATCGCGGACTCGATTAAGTCAAGACCACTGGACATCAATTCTTCAGGTATATCAGTAGGTGATGTTCAGATAAAATCCTAAATTAATGTTTTGATGATAATCAAACAAAGATAATTAAAACTTTTAATTATGATTCTAAAAAGTGTTTTGTGATTTAACATGTGTTTTTTAGTGTATTAATCAAAAATAGGTATCAAACATATCAACACAAAATCATATTAGAAGAAGCAAGTTCATACAAATAAACGAAGAACATTCTGACAGCTTTTAATTCTCTTCAAACGAAAGACGTTCCTGTTCTTAAGGAAATAAGATAAAGGTCGTTTTTGGTGTACAAAATCATCATCAACAAAGCTACCAAAAGTATACAAAGATCACATCAGAAAAAGATTCATTCCAAAGAACAAGGCAAAAGCTATGCATCATAATCAAACAAGATCATTCTCCAATTTGAGCAAGTAGCAAGTACAACAATGACAGACTCGATTGGACACTACAACTACATCTCTGAGCAGTCTGCACATGTGACAAAAAACAGAGTATTACTTCAAGACAACTGCCAAAGAAACTTAAACTTAACACCTCTCAAAACAGCAACGAAGATCATTCTGGTTTGCAAGAACATTCCTGCTTTAAGACATCACTTATCCACTTAAATTGAAATAAGATAGTTGGATCTTTTTCAACGACTAGATGAGTTGTCATCAGCTTTCTTGAAGCCTATAAAAGGAACCTCAAGATCAAGGATAAGGCAAGAACTTCAAGTGCAAAACAATCTATCACATATAATATCATACTCGAAAGTTCATAAGCTCTTCAATCAAAAGGAAATGTTCCAGTTCTGTTTCATCTAGATCTCATAATCGTTCTATTGAATCCTTAGCCAAGAATCTAAACTCAAACAAATGTTGAGTACACTCAGATTCATCAATCTCTTTCAATCATCACATTTGTAACTCAAGACTATTGTGTTGAATATAGTTTGAGTAAATTGTAAAAAATTCTTTTATGATTAAATGGTGATCTATAAAAAACTCTCTAAAGGTAACTTGTTGAAATCATTTCTAGGTTGAAAGATAACATATTATAACAGATCAAGATTGATCTGGAAAGGTTGTGAGAAAACCAAGAACGATCTTGTTTTGAACACTTAGTGAAAAATCTCACAATTGTGAAGACTGGACGTAACCCACTTTGTGTTAAGGCAAAAACCTTTTTGATGTATGTTTTAATGACAACAAACCTTATGAAATAAATGATTAAGTTTTATGAATGGTGATCTACTAATGAGTGCACTTGAGTTTTATTTAAGGAAGATGAATTGCATAATCAAACAAGCAAGATCATTTGAAAGAAGTAAGATCAAATTTGAGAAAACAGAAACGAAGAATGTTTTGGTTATTAAACATAAAAACGAAGAACATTCTTGACAATAAGTCTGAAAAAAAAAATATCATTCTGGACAGCAGTCTGAAAAACGAAGAATGTTCTGGTTTTGACAGCATTAATCCAAGAACATTCTGGTTTACAAAGAACAAAGTCTTCTTTAATTCAAGATCAATTTGGGCTACAAAAATACATCAATCTACATTGCAAATCACAAGTATTCATAACAAAAGAACATAATTATATACTCAAGATCATTTTGGACAGATTTTTTCCATAAGATCAACAAAAAGCAAAGCAAATCATCAAGAATAAAAAGCAAGACTAATCCCCAAAGTTGATGGCTAAAGTAAACAAGTACAAACTGGACAAAAATGATAAAGTCACTGCATCACTAACACACGTACATAATAGAAAAGCTTGACACGCAACAACTGTCAGAATTGTCAAAATCCAGCAATCACTCAAAACATAAACAAATAACATTCTACGTTTTCACAGCTTTAATCCAAGAACGTTCTGGTTTACAAATAGCAAAATCTGTTGTAATTTAAGATCGATCTGGACTACGAAAGTACATCTATCTACACTACAGAACATTAGTATTCATTACAGAGGAATTTAATAACCTACACAAGATCGTTTTGGATATATTCGTTAAAAGATGATCAACAAAGGCAAAACAAAACATCAAGATCAATCTCCAAATTGATGAGCTATGAGCAAGGACAGCCATGACAACAAGGACACTGCTGCTGCACCTTTTTGCAGAAAGCACATCATGTTTCTGAGACAAAGGACCGACACACAACAACTGTCAAAATCCAACACTCATACAAAACAGAAACGAAGAATGTTGGAACCAAGTTGGTTTTACATAGAGTTTTGATGTTAACAAAAGTATTTTATGAGAACAATATATTTGACTTCAAAGAGTATGAAAGAAGATTAATGTTTTTGAAGAAAATCTAAAATAAGATTTGATTCAAATTTATAATTGAAGAAAAATCTTAAATAAGATTTGATTCAAAATTATAATTGATGAAAATCTAAAATAAGATTTGATTCAAATTTATAATTGAAGAAAATCTTAAATAAGATTTGATTCAAATTTATAATTGAAGAAAATCTAAAATAAGATTTGATTCAAATTTATAATGGATGAAAAATCTAAAATAAGATTTGATTCATATTTATATTTGAAGAAGATTTGAAAAATATTTGAAGAAGATTTGAAGAAGATTTGAAGAATATTTGAAGAAGATTTGAAGAAGATTTGAAAAATATTTGAAGAAGATTTGAAGAATATTTGAAGAAGATTTGAAAAATATTTGAAGAAGATTTGATTAAGATTTGATGAAGATTTAGTGAAGATTTGAAGAAGATTTGATTAACATTTAATGAAGATTTGAAGAATATTTGATCAACATTCAATGAAGATTTGAAGAAGATTTGAAGAATATTTGATATGAAGAATTTACAAAGTCAATCTACACAAAATTGGAACAGAATCATTCTGAAGAATTTACAAAGTCAATCTACACAAAATAGGAACAGAATCAATTTGAAGAATTTGCAAACTCAATCTAAACAAGATACAATTCAGAATTAAATAAGGACTAAGTTGAAGCTCAATTTTTCACTATAAATAGACACTCAAGGCTGAAGGAGAAAAGCATCAAAAAAAAAGTAGAAGAACTCAAGCTCAAGATTCCAAATTCATCTTAGAGTTCAAAGAGAGAAACACTTGTTCAAGCTAGAAATATTTTTTGAGTGTTCTTTTCTTAAAGTGTGAGAGTTATTGTTATTATCAGCTTTGTTAGAAGCAACTACTCAAGTTTCAATCTCTTGTATCCAACCCGTTAGTGGTTTAGTTCCTTCTTCAATCTGGGGTCGTCAGGTTGTTAGGAGAAGACTTGGCTTGTAGGGTCAAGGTGGTTAGTTCCTCAAAAGTCTGGGGTTGTCAGGCTGTTTGGGAAGACTGGCTTGGAGGGTCAGGTGCTTTGTAATTCAAGGTTTTTGAATTAGTGGATTAAAGCCTTCTGAATGAGAGGACTGGATGTAGCCAAGTTAGTGGTGAACCAGGATAATTCTACGCGTCAAATTATTTATGCTTTCATTGATTGCTGCCTCTAAATTCGATTGCTTCTACTCCAAGTAAGTAACCAAATCCAAACTAATTTTTAATTATTTATAAATTATCAAAAAGGTATCAACTTTGTGCAAACACAATTCACCCCCCCCTTCTCGTGTTCGCACCTTCAAAGAATGTTCTTGTTTTACAAAAGAACATTATGGTTATTCTCTTTTAAAAGGAAGAATTAAAACATATGATTTTCCACAATCTAAACCATATATTAAAGAGTATCAAGGCTACTCAAATCAATGGTGAAACCCTGAACTCGAGCTGAATGCCCAAATGAGGAAAACAACCTCAAGATTGATCTCCAAATTGATGAGTTGTGAGCAAGGACACAAGTACATTGTACTTACAATATTTTGCAGAAAGCTCTGCATATTTCTGACATGAAAATAGTATCAAAATTGATATTTGACAGCTCACTCACTCACTCACGTTTCTCATCAAGCCCAAAAGCAAGAACGTTCTCTGTTTGTCAAGAACGTTCTGCACAGCAATATAAACACATGTTTAATTGCTTTAAAATATATCTGACACTTGGGAAATGTGTTCAATGGATATATTCATTTTAAACTGAATATTCAAAGCCTTTTATCATCTATAAATGGAAGATCAATTGGAAGATGAATGCAAGAGTTCAATTTACAAATCTACCAACACTTGTTCAACTAACAAGTCAAAAAAACTCTTCAAGCAAACTCCAGCTCTCTTCACTATATCTTTGGATCATTATTTACTGAGTTTGTCTTTCATTTATCTCAAACAAGTGTTGAGAAGTTTCAAGATCCCAAACACTTTTATCATACACATCATTTGTAACTCAAGTCTATCTTTTATGTTAGATTGAGTGTGTTTGTAAAAATCATTTCAAGGTTCAAAGGTGATTGTGAAAATCATTCTAGGTTAAAAGATTAAGATTGTAACAGATCAAGGTTGATTTGGACTGGTTGTGTAAAAACCAAGAACGTTCTCTGTTTTGAACACTTAGTGAAAAATCTCACGGTTGTGACGACTGGACGTAACCCGGGTTAGGTGAACCAGGATATATCTCTATGTGATATCTTTTTCCTTATCTCTATTTATTTCTAGTCTTTTGATTATCAAATTAAATAGATAAGTTAAATTGTGTGTTTTCCACTAACCAAGAATGTTCTCTGTTTTCTATTTTCATAACCAAGATTAATCTTGAGTTAAATTCTTTAAGTTTTAACAGAAAATTTTAAAAAGGTGAAATCACAATTCAAACCCCCATTTCTTGTGATTGACATTGCTACTTCACTTTGGTGAATCATGATATATCTCTGTGTGATCTTTCTTCTCTTATCTTTATTTATTTATGATCAACTAACCATATATCTCATAGATAAGTTAATTTTGTGATTTCACTAACCAAGAACGTTCTGCTTTTATTGTGTTTTAAAACCAAGATTAATCTTGAGTTAAATATTTTGAGATTAAACAGAAATTTTTAAAAAATTGGCAATTACAATTCAAACTCCTCTTTCTTGTAATTGACGTTGTCACTTCAGTCGATTCCATCAAGAATTAAGTATGTCGTTCTTCTTGTTGTTTTGTTTGTCAACAATCTATCCATCAAACCTATCGATAATCCCAATAATCGATGGATCTATCGAATCTTTTGACCAAATTACAAAGTCCATTGGATCAACACTCCAAATTCTGACAATTGATTTTTCGTAACTCAATATTTTTGTTAAGGAAAGAATTTTGAATTCTTAATTTTCAAGTAGTACAGTAGTATTTCAAATTAAAATTTCATATACTTAGCTTAAATAAAGTATGGCATGATGTGCTTTTATTTTGAAATTATCCATATATGTTATTCAAATAAACCCTTGTGAAATAAACAAAGATTTTGAATAAAATAAACCCTTTAAAATGGCCCATGAGACTTTGTTAAAATAAATAACAATTTTTAATCTCTGACAAAATAAATTAATCCCTTCAATCAAATTTTTTATCCAATTGGATTTTTGAACCGTGATATATTTATGTGATGCTCCTCCTGTCATATAATTGCCTCTACAGTAATTTTTTGAAGATAATATGATCCCAAAAAAATTGAAATCGGTAAACTACATAGTTTATAATGGATTTTTTTGGTGTGACATGTAATACATCTGGTGTGACTTGTAATACATTTGCAATTGCAATTGCAATCCAGTAATTTTTATTTTTTTAATCCAAAAAACATCATGATCCTCATTCCTTATTCATAGCAAATCCAAATTAATAACACTAACAAACAATTTTTTTTCATCAAATCTAAAATATCATGGTGCCATTAAATCCAAAAGATAATTGTAGAAATAATTACACCATCAAATCCAAAATATTATTATACCATCAAATTCAAAAGATGATTGTATCAACAATTACAATTTTAAAATCCAAAATATAATGATATCATCAAATAAAAAGACAACTGTACCAACAATTTACAACTTCAAAATCCAAAATACTATGGTACCATCAAAATAGAACCAAAAAAACGAAATTCCAAATCATAGTGCAACAATCAATATACAAAAAAGTAGAAATAAATATCTAAGTGGAATGTCATTTTGTAAATCCAGTAGTAGACATGCATGAATCCAGAAATAAAAGGTTTTGGTTTATTTATGTAAAGGACTAAAAATTGTTTTATTTATTTATTAAGGATTAATTTGGGCTACATTGAATCTCCACTCTAATTTTGTTTCTCCACTCTAAGTTGAATTTTTCATTTTTGCCCCTAATTTAAAGAACCATGCATATTTATAACTAGAGTCGTCCCTTAGAATTTAAGTGTCATATGCAAAGTTTGATGTTGGTGTCCTATATTTTTTTATACATGTTCCGTATTCTTTTTATAAGTCATATAATGATAATAAATTTCATTATATTTGATGCAGTATTAATCGATTCATAATGTTTTTTTATACGTATTAATCAATTCATAATGTTTTTTTATACGTATTAATCAATTCATATTGAATATTATGATTAAGATAATGATAATAAATTTTATTATGTTTGATATGATCAACATACAAAAAACATAACAAGATATCATTCAACAATTATCTCAACAAGAGAGATTTATTTTGTTTTTGAGATGAGAGTAGAGATGAAACTTTTTTAGGTAAAAGAGATTCTTATGAAAACAATTTGTTTTTTTTTTCTTCTTCACAAACTTGAGAGACAACGAGTAACAAGAATAGGAAAATTAGAAAAGACAAAACATTTTTATTTTTGTAAAATACTAACAATGCCCCAAGGGCACTTATTAAGAATTCAAATGTAAAAAAGAAAAGTCTTGGAAGTTGTGTATTCATACTTTGTGATTAGAAAAAGTGTTATTTTTTCCTCAAAACTTATTTTTTATTTCCTTTTTAAGTTGCTTAACAGGTAAGATAAGAACACTTGTTAGCACGACCATTTATTTTTAGGATTCTAATTTTAGTATAAGGATAAAAAAAAGACCTATCATTTTGTACATATTCAACCATAAAGGACAGGAACATAATAATAATAATAATAATAATAATAATAATAATAATAATAATAATAATAGAGAAAATGACAAGAACATAAAGTATGGGCCCAGGATTATGCAAAGAGTAATGCATGATGTGATTTGTAAAGGATTAGGGTTTCATGATGACCACAATGAGTGGCTTATAATTAGGTAATTAAGCTAAAAAGAATTAATAAACCTATCATCTGGAAATTTGTGAACAATCATGTGACTGTAAATTCCATATTTATTGCTTTTTTCAGAATATAGTGAAAAAGAGCCAGAGCCCTAGTTTTCAGTTCAGTGGGTGAATGTACTACGTGTGTATTAGAAAGTTATATATAAGAATTTGAGTTGCACAATGCACACGTTAAAGATTATAATAATTTTTTTATCCAAAGTAAAAAGGACAAAAGAGAGTAGATTTATAAAAAGGAATAAAAGTTACAAATTTATTTACCTTTTTCTTTTCTTCCCCTCCTCATCTTGTAATTTTAATTCATTTCCTTTTATCATCCCTTTTTTCCACACTTTCTCACCCTATAGTATACCCTACACCCCCAAGTCCACAAGAAATCTCTCTCTCTCTCTCTCCCTAGAGTATACTATAGTCCTTTTTCCTCTCTCAAGTGTCATTTTCTCACATGCATATACCTCACACAAGAAACAACCATTCATTTCACACACATTGTCTTCTACTCTTCTCTCTCCTTGTTTTCTTTCTCCTCCTAAAATCTCAAATCTTTGCACTACAACTACTCAATGAAAAATTGATTGTACTTCATCAATCCCCTTAAATAAACAACTTCTAATATTAATTACCCTTTCTCTTACACATCACTCACCACCATCAATCAACAACACTATCTCAAAATATTATTATTATTTTTTTGGTCAAGTCTCAAAGTGTTATATATATCTCACTTTTTTCATATCCTTAAAAATTGTCATTTAGTAGTACTATATATATATTGTGAAAGTGAAACAAAACAAAATTGAGCTAGAGGAAATTATACAACTAAGATCAAGAAAGAAAAGTTAGGAGAAATACAAGAAAACAAAGAGAAGGAAACAATAGTACTTCAGTGCAAACTATATATACATACAAAAATATTTATATAGATATAGAAAATATATAGTTATTTTGTTGTTGTTGTTGTGCTATCATAGCTAAGATGGAGTTATTTCCAGCACAACCAGATTTGTCATTGCAAATCAGCCTTACAAACAACAATGAAACAACATCATTATCATCAAGTTGGAGAAGAAATAGAAATGAAGAAGAAGCAATTGATTTAGGATTTTGGAAGAGAGCTTTGGATTCAAATTCAAGATCAAACACCTTTGATCTTTCTCTCTCCAATCCATTAAGTGCTTATTCTTCTACATCATCATCTTCAAACCCCAATTTCATAACACACCCTTTTCACAACAATAATAATTCCAACAACCCATTTCATCAAAACCACTACTTTCAAAATCAAAACAACAACAAAAGCTTAAGTGAGGAATTAGGTTTTCTCAAACCTATAAGAGGAATTCCAGTTTATCATCAAAAGCCTTCTCTTAATAATCCTATTGCATTATTTTCTTCTCAAAAACCCTTTGATGTTGTTGCTTCTTCATCTTCAACAACTTTTCATTCTCAAAGTTTTATGAGATCAAAGTTTTTGCCACGGTTTCCTTCAAAACGTAGCATGAGAGCTCCAAGGATGCGTTGGACTGCCACTCTTCATTCTCGCTTTGTTCATGCTGTTCAGCTTTTGGGTGGCCATGAAAGTAAATTTCCCTTTTTACCCTTCTTCTTTTTCACCTACTTATCATGGAAATTCTAACTAAAAAAGGGATTTTTTTTCTATTTATTTATTTCATTATGGTACTAAATTTTCTTTTGGATTTTATAGGGGCTACACCCAAATCAGTTCTTGAGCTAATGGATGTAAAGGATCTAACTTTATCACATGTTAAATCTCATTTGCAGGTATGTATGATCCTTCCTATATTGCACTATATAGTTTTTGTAATACAAATTAATTCATCTTTGTTATTGTATTCCCTCAATGTTATTTTAATTGAGTTAACAATAAAATTATAAAAATATATATAAATAATCAATTTATTTTTCTTGAAATGACTGACAAAAGACATGATTACAATGTTTTGAAGTTTAGATACATTACACAACTTAATTATATACATTTAAAGAGCATAATGAGTTTTTTTATTAATCTCTATTTTAAAATTTGATGTTGTTAACTTATTCACTAGTCCTTGGAGGATGAAGATGGTACGGTTCTGATTGCGTGTGTTAATGGAACCTATTAGTACAGGGAGTAGTTAAATTTATGGATATGTTACAAATACCAATGGTTAATTTCCTTACAGAGGAAAGGGTCTTTGATTTTGATAGCATAGCATTTTATTTATCTGTTTCCTTCCTCTGCTTCTGCAAGCTAGTAAGTAATAAACAGCTTTTTTGGTTGGAAGAATGAACCACCCAAGTTAAAGGAGGTAGTATTGTACAAAATTGAAGTGACTGAGAAAGAGATAGAGAGAGAGAAAAGTACTTATCAATTTCTATAAACAAGTAAGACAAAGCCTCAGGAATTCAAAAATGAGCCTTGGCCATGTAGTAGAAATTATATATTAATATTATTATTTTATAGTATAGTAATAGTACTGCACAAGAAAATAAAAAAGTAATGAGGTGCAAGTACTAAACACCATCATTTCTCAATGATACTCTACTCTGTCATGACTCATGAGTTTCTTTACTGTATCAGCTTTAACCATGGTTAGTCACATCTTTCCATGCTTTCATACTACCTCAATCTCACCAATCACCGTAGCTATTTATTTTTCTACATTAGCTGTAATTTACTTACTTCGTGTTTAACAATGAACGTAGTTGTGAAAAAAAAAAATTATTTTAAAATAAATGTTATTCATAATTTTCAACGAATTTTAATAATTTTTTTATATTATTTTTTAACAATTATTTTATATAATTTTTTTAAAATATTATTATATTTTATATTTATAATAGTAAAAAATTTATTGATAATTTGATAAAATTACTTTTTTCTTTAGTCTGATTATTACATTTCTTAATATATGAGCAAAAACTATAAACAACACTCGTTGTGAGACAGAGTGAATATTAAAAAATGTAATGATTAGAAAAAAGATATTTCATTTGTTTCATAATAAATGTTGTTTAAGATTTTTGTACATGTATTAAGAAATGTAATAATTAGACGAAAAAGATAACTTATTTTACTAAACTATTCATCTTAACTATCGATGATTTTTCTCATATTATCAACGTAAAGTACATTAATATTTTGTAAGCTGTGGACACACTAATTATTGCACATGATTTTTTTATTTGATAAACTATGCTCTAAATCATAGTTTTAAATTGTGATCGCACTTACAATTATACTGCAAATTTTTATATTGTGAAAAAATACGGTCATGCGATTGTTACGCCGTTGTGAAAACTTTAAAATCTGCAATATTGTGATCACAATTACAGTTGTAGACCACAATTTAAAACCATACTTTAAGTAGTAGAGATTAGTTTAGTAAATAAGAACTCAACTCATATTTTATAAGAATTTGAGTTTGGTTTCTATTCTTGATTGGACTATATCTTATTGATGGATAAAATAAAAAATGTACATCTTGAGTTCTTTAATCTTACTGAATCATCATAATCCAATTCATCATAACTTTGTTGCATAAAAAAATATTTACTATTAATTACTATGAGAACTTGTGTTTTATAATTTTAGTTTAATGCATTAATTGTTATATAGATTGTTTTTTCGTGTTAATTAATGATGCACTACAAATTTAAATTAGATGTACCGGACGGGGAAAATTACAGATAGAGCAGGGGCATCATCAGGTTAGTGATTATTATACTCAATTTGTAATTAGTTTGAAGATTAAGCTAATTATATTTAAAGGCCATTTATGTTGTGTTAGTTTTTCCTCTATTTTCTTACTTTTTCTTTTTTGTCTTTAAAATAATATTGATTAGGGCAATCTGATATTAATTATGATAATGGTTCATCTGGTGATACTTCTGAAGACTTTATTTTTGACATAAACTCTTCAACAAGGTCTAATGATCCACCAATTAAGTTGGTTACAGAAATTACTAATCAAGATAAAGAAAATTGTGGCCTTTGGAGCTCTTCCAGGTAATTAATTAATTATAATGCTATATTTATTGGGAATTTGTGTTTTATTATTTAGCGTTTGGATATTTTCTATCATTTTTTTTGGGTTTTAATTACTACTCATTCTTCTCTTTATCAATATACATTATTTCATCTTTGGGAACATTATATTTTTGTACCATACATTTTCGGTTTTAAATGTTGTTGCATTCACCACGATTTCAAGCATTGTGTATTGTAGTTGATGTGATTTAATTGAAAATCATGCATCTCCTATACACTTGCATATTCATCTTATAGAGTTGCATGCTTATTTGCAAAGTAATTAAGTATTTATGTTATGCTATATGAATACCTCTAAACATAATTAAGTCCATGAAGTTCAATTAATATATTCTACATATTGGTTCAATGTTATTGACAACATATTTATACTTCTTTAATAGTGGGGACTTTCTTTATCATCATTATGTTCAAATTTCTAGCAATATATATTTTGCTTTTGTTCACTTTTTTTGGTTGATTAACATTCTTTACATATTTCATTTTTATGTTTTCATCATTATGTTATAAAGTAGTTTTATAATCATAGCAATATTCATGCATGATCTAATTATTATTCATGTGAGCATCTCTCTCTCAACTCGCACATACTCCAAACATAGGCACGAAAATTCACAAAAGGAATAAATGATTCAAAGTTTGCTTTGTTGTGTCTGTGTCCTCAAAACAAGAGCACAAAAATTCCATGATTTGGTGATAATATACTCTTCACTAGTTGCTAGTGGGCTAAAAGGAAGTAAAAAAAGAAACTCTCATAAGCTCATTAGGTCATTACATTCCAAATTACATGATTATGATTTTTCTCTATCTCCACATTAATAATAGAGATATATCTCTTTCCTTAGGATTTTGTGGGGCTATATAGTTCATATATAAGGCTAATTTACATGGGGCCCCACAATATTGGGAAACTTAGTCTTAAAGCTATTTTCTTGGTAGACCCTTTGGTTAGAAATCTTGTTGCCAAAATGATTATGTGTCTTTGAATTTTTTTTTTTCTAGAATACACACACAAACATTTTTATTAATTGAAATAGTTTAAAATCCTTGTTCTCCAACCATCCAAGACACGCACACACCGTCGAGATACTTAAATCTAAGTTTAAATCATATTTAATTTGATTAATTATTTGCCAACATTCTTTTTAATTGGGATAACACCGATGGATGGTAAGACAAAGTTTAAGGTACTAAAATCTTACTTTCGGAAAAAATAAAATAGCAACGAAAATTAATAACAAAAGAAAGTCCTAAAATCTTTATCTAATTTTTTTATCATAAAATTTAGTGACAAATTCAATTAGAGACTTTATTTTTTTATCTTTTCTTTTCTTATATAATAAATTCAGACGAATAAGCTCAGTTCAAAATATTGAATACTTTAGAATTATTAAATATTTATAAAAAAAGTTACATTTGTATCTTTAAAAATATGTAACATGGGGATGAAATATAGTGTTGAAAGTGTAGATGATGTTTAAGGAGTGAATAATTTGAGAATTACGTTACAATATAGAAAAAGAGAGATGCGGTATCACATGGGGTGGCATGCATAAAGTTTATTTGAATGATCAGAATAAGTAAAAGGGTATAGCTATAAATAAGACAGTAAAAAGATAGCTTTTATTTTGTCAGTATACTTTTGTTATGCATGGCTTCCACTAATGGGAATTATTCTCTCCATCTCTTTGCTTCTAAACAGTGAACCTTGGTTGCATGTTAAGCCAAACCTCCATCCTCTTCCAAACGTCCCTTCTCTTCAGGTTCATTTCTATTTTTTTTTTTTTTCCAACTGTTATTATTTTGACAAATATCATTGACTACTTTTCAAATGCATATATATATATATATATATATTTTAATTCTCCAGTTGTCATTAGAACGAGACTATGATAAAGATGAGGATTAAGTAAGTAAAATTGGATAAAAAAAATTATTGGAGTTAGAATTTAAATTCAAGTTTTTTCGAACAAAACATATTAACTATTTGAGTTTAATGATTTGGTTATTTGAAATTTATATATATAAATAAATAAAATAAGTAAAATGAAATTAAATACATTTGACGTTCTTTTTCATCCAGTCATGCAAATTATAAAGACATGAAAAGGAAATTAAGCTTTTCAAAAGCTGCTTAATTTGTCCTTCACATATTCAAATTGGTGGGCCTATATATCTTTTGTTCTATTTTTTTTTTTTACATTTGCTAATAATTATAACTTGCTAATAATTATAACGTTAAAAAAATGAAATTCGATAGAAAAAATAATAAATCATACTAACATGTGCTCTTAAGATACATTTTAAAGGATATCATAAATATAAACTTTTTATTGAATGAAAAAATCAACAAGTTTGATCTGTTAAAAAGTAGAAACATGTATCGCTTAAAACACATATTAGCATTTTCAAAAAAGGATTATGCATTAAATAATGATGATGGCCTACTAGAAAAGACTCCAAAAACCTAAACCTATTGAATTTGACTCAAAGATATTAAAATGAAGAAAGTTGGTCAAGTCTCATGTAACATGAATTCATGCTATGGACCTATGCTTAGAGGGGACGAAATATATAAAAGTTACTTACAGGATCTGCCTTATGGTTACTTAGTGCTTTGGTTGATTAGAAATTATCAAATTAATTTTTTAGAGGATGATGTTGATTTTAATGTGTTAATATTTGGGGTTAAAATGTTATCTTTAGGTTAGCTAGGAGGCTCTTTTCAGTAGAGTTTAGATCCTTGAATTTAAGTTCACCCTTAAGCTATACGAGTACAATATAAAATTATATTTATAATTTTAAAAATAATATCATTTCTCTTTTTTTATTCTCTCTAAAAAAATAATATTTCTTAAATTTCTTTTATCTTTCTCTTATATCAAATTTATTTTATTTTATTTCTTAGATCTCTTTATCTCATTTATTTTTGAGTGGGAATTTTCCTTTATTTACTATGGTATCACTATGATTATCATTGACTTTATTTTATTTTGATTAGGGAATGGATCCAAAGTGTCTAAGCAACAAAAGAAATTCAGATGGAAGTTGTTCCTCAAACATTTCAGGAACAAGCCTCAAGAAGCCAAATTTGGATTTGGAATTCACCTTGGGAAGGTCACTTTGATGTCACTCTTACATATGACTACTAATCATTTTCATATGTATAAACAATACTTCCTTTTAAAATATAAGCAAAAATTAGTCCGAAAATTTGATATATTAATTTGGTTTGAAATATAGATTAAACACATCAATTTTTTTAATTTATTTTGTTTATATTTTAAAACGGGGGAGTACGTGTAATTCCAAGAGGTAGAATGCTGGAATAAGAATGAGGTTCCTGCAGAGAAAAAGAAAGCTAAAAGAATTCAGAGGAAAAAAAAGTAAAAGGAGATAAAGAAAGACAAAGGGAGACAAGAAAGGCATTATAAAGCAACAAAAGTGAGAAAGAAATTAAAGCATGTCTTTCAAATCAAAGCTCTTGATAGAATTTCTTAAGTAAATATATGAAATCTAATTGATTTGTATGTCTTCAATCAGAGAGAAATTAATGGGCATAAAAGACAGCTTAAAGTAAAGTGATGTCCTTGGTAATTGTAATGGGCTAACACTTTACATTTTATTAATCTCACATATATACTTCATAGTTTTAGAAGAAAAGAAAAAATTTATATTTGATAAATTGTGGTAAATGACTGATTTATAGTGAAAAATGACTGATTTTAAGAACTGTTGAAAACAAATTACAACTATATGAAAATAGTTTAATCCAGTTCTTCTTTGATTATAAGTAATTTTGTATTATAACTTGCACATATACAAGTATGTATGTAATTAATAAAATAACGTGTGCATTTGGTATTTATGATGCTTAATAAGTGGAGTTGCAAGTAGTGAAATGGGATTTCAGAAATGTTGGTTTTATTGTTTGGTTGAAACGCGACTCTTCGTTTTTTTCAATCAATCAAATGTTATATTAAAATAATAAAATTTTAAGTACAAGTACATGCTAAGAATAATAATATACAATGAAAAAAGAGTTAATAAAACTCGATTGAACATCAAAAGAAACAAGAATTTAGTGAATAAAATGTCATCTACACACCAAAAACAATTCAAAGAAACACAAAAAACTACATCAAACAATAGATTGGGTTAGACCACAATTGATTATAGTCATATCATAATGCATTTCATTTATAAGGAAACCAATACCAACATAGTAGTTTAACATGTTTTATCATCTCAATAGTAATGCACTCTTCTTGTCTAAATATAATATGATTCTTCATTTTTCATATAGCCCCGATGCATGCCAAGTAAAAAAGATTAAAAAAATGTCAACCTTTTTGCAAAACACACCTAACCCGCCAAATTGATGAGCGTGGTGTAAAACAACATTAGACAAATGACCCTCAATGTTCATTTTATTCCAAACAATATCACCAAATGGAGAGAAATTTACATAAGAGTTCTGCATCAATCCTTGATAAGCATCTTTCACATAGTATACTCCGTACGTGGTGTTTTTCTATTGCCACAAATCCTCAACTTGATCCTACAAATAAACATTAACAAACAACGAAACACACTCTTCCACCAACTCGTCTTCCCACTTAAACAGACTACGACGCCACCCCCATCCATCTTCACCAAATTCCCACCCCAATCTAAATATATTCGCCACTGTTATAAATTTATCACACACCACTCCAAAGAACCTACTACGTAATGGTCCACCTTCCAACTACAAATCATGCCAAAACAAAATATTCTCACCACTACCTACTCATCTTACTAAGTTGTTCAAGAACCATTGTTTCCAACTACCCCCACCTCGAACCTCTAGACACCTAATATCCTTCTACCACGACTAATCTCGAGAAGTACCACCTCCCACTACCTCATTCAAACAACCATACTTACAAGATAGAACTTTAAAACACAGCTCGCTTATATTTGTTTTAAGCCTCCAACGCCATTTATCCAAAAGCGCCACATTAAACACATGCATATTACGCACACTAAACCCACCTTGCTCACAATTTTTTTTTATCCCATTTGATATAATGAACCTTGCAAGCCTCCACACTACCCCTCATAAAAAAATTAAAAAAACATTCGATTTTAGAATACTACCTAACGGAGTCTTGAAGAAAGAAAATAAACTGGCAACGCAAACATGACAACTTTAATGAGAAAGCGGCCACCCATAGATAAATTGCGGTTCCTCCATCCAAGATAACCTTTGAATTTTTTCAATCACAGGATCCCAAAAGTATAGCTTCATCAGATTGTCACCTATAGGTAATTCAAGGTATTTAAATGAAACTTTCTAAACTTTACAATTCAATAACTTGGCTGCCTTTGAAAGCGATAATTCATTAACATTCACACCAACCATAAGACTTTTGTGAAAATTAACCTTCAGATTTGAAGTCAGTTCAAAAACCAGTAGGTTGGCCTTAGTAGCTCTTATATTAGACCATTTCTTCTCACCTATGATAAATGTATCATCCGCAAACTGCAAATGGGAGACTTTGAAATATAAGCCGTCACCCAGTTATAATCAGAGAACAGTTGAAATTCCACTAAAGAACTCAACAAGGAACTTAGTCCTTCAACATCCAACAAAAAAAGAAAAGGGGAAAACGGACCCCTTGCCTAAGTCCCCGCTTCAAAGAGAACTCCTTTGTTGGGCACCCATTGACCAAAATCGATGTTGAAGCCAAGCCCAGACCCTCCAATATCCAACACCTCCATTTTAATGGAAATTCATATATGTCAACTCCATATCTAAATAATCTCACTCCACTGAATCATAAGTCTTCTCAAAATCAACTTTCAATAATATTATCTCCTTTTTCCTCTTTCGCACTTCATCCACAAATTCATTAGCCACCAAGATACCACCTAAAATCTGCCTACCCTTGACAAAGGCAACTAATTTTTGGAGATTACATCTCAATTACACCTTTCAATCGATTAGCCAAAACCTTAGCTAAAACTTTATACATACAACCAACAAGAGATATATCGTGAAAGTCATTAAGTTGTTGAGAGTTTTCCTTCTTCGAAATAAGAACGATAAAAAGTACAAATTGACCCCTTCACAAACTTACTATTGTTGAAGAAAAAACTTTTTTGATATATGTTTTAATGACAACAAACCTTATGAAATAAATGATTAAGTTTTATGAATGGTGATATACTAATGATTGCACTTGAGTTTTATTTAAGGAACATTAGTTGCATAAGTGAACAAGCAAGAAGTCATTCACTTCATTAAAGAGCATAAAAATTGATGACAAGATCATTATGGAAAAACGAAGATCATTCTGGTTTTCACAATATTCAGTCCAAGAACATTCTGGACAAAGATTTCATTAGTTAAGATCGTTCTAGGCTGCGAAAATATATCAACCTTCATTACAAATAAATCAGTCTTCAAACCGAAAAGACAGAATTATACAACAAGATTGCTTTGGACAGATTCAATTAACAAAAAGCAAAGCAAATTATCAAGAACAAATAGCAAAATCAATCTCTAGATTGATGGCTAAGATAAGCAAGTACAACCTGGATAGAAATGATAAAGTCACTGCATCACTTACACACGTACAGAACAGAAAAACTTAACACGCAACAACTGTCAGAAGCTCAAAATCCAAATAATCACTCAAAACATAAATGAATAACATTCTTATTTTCACAGCTTTAATCCAAGAACGTTCTAGTTTATAGAGAACAAAATCTATGGTAATTTAAGATCGATGTGGTCTACGAAAGTACATCTATCTACACTACAAATCATCAGTATTCATTACATAGGAATTTAATAATCTACACAAGATAGTTTTAGATAGATTCGATCAAAGAGGATCAACAAAGGCAAAGCAAAACATCAAGAACAAACATCAAGATCAATCTCCAAATTGATGAGCTATGAGCAAGACAACCATGACAATAAAGACACTGCTGTTGAGACAAAATCTCAATTTAATGTTTTGATGAAAACAAACAAAAAGTTAATTAAGAATTATAATTATGATTCTAAGTGTTTTGGTATTTAACTTGTGTATTTGAGTGTGTTAAAACAAGATATGTACCAATCTTCAAAACAGATCTCATTAAAATCAAAGAAAGCAAAAATAGCAAAACGAAGATCAATCTTGCCATAAGTCTGTAAAACGAAGATTGATCTTCACTTTCATCAGAATCAATAATGATAAGTTCTATGTGAAAAAATGCATCCTAGAAGCTTCATCAATCATATATCTTTATCAAGAATAAGCAAGGAAAAGTTTAAAACAGAATCAGCCCAGAATTCGAAGAATCAAGACAAGCTTCATGAAAAAATACAAAAGCAAGATCATTCTTCATTTGGAACAAATGCAAGTACAATGGTACATGCTGTAAAGTACAATACAATTGTACTGTCAAATCAAGGTCTGCACACTAACTCAAAGCAAGCAAGCCACTTCAGAAAAGGTACTGGATCGAGTACATGTCAGATCACATTTATCTCATCTGAGGATCGATCCTGGATTGCAAGAATACTCTTGGATTCTGCTTGTTCACTCTTGCTTTTGGTCTGCTTCAGTCTACTCACTGTCCTATGATAGCTGGCTTCATCTCAACGGATACTTGAGCTATCCTAACAACTCTTGAAGCTTATAAATACAACATCAAGATGAAGATCAAAACACAACTCAAAGTGCCAAGCAAAGCATCAATTATATATTCATATTCGAGCTCTCTCAAATATCATTCTTTAGCTTGCAAATCTTTTTCTTTGTGTTGTGTTAAAATCAGTAGCAACTGAGTTTTAAATTACAGAATCTATTCCTCAAACAAGAGTTGAGTAATATTCAGATTCTAAACATCTTCATAATCATTACTTTGTAACTCAAGGCTAGTGTATTATCATAGCTTGAGAAGTGTGTGAAAATCCTTTTATGTTGTAAAAGGTAATTCGTGAAATCCTTTCTGAAATAGGATAAGGTAAATATGTGGAAATCCTTTCTAAAGTAGAAAGGTGGAAGTTGTGTAAAAATCAAGACTGATCTACGAAAAGTTGTGTAACAACCAAGAACAATCTTGCCTTGAGCACTTAATGGAAAATCTCACATTTGTGAGAACTGGATGTAGCCCAAGGTTGGGTGAACCAGGATACATGCTTGAGTGATCTCTCTATCTCTATCTCTATTTATTACATGCATTACAATCAGCTTTTATATTGATAAAATTGATATTGCTGTTTTTCCACTAACCAAGATCGATCTTCGTTATAACCAAGATCAATCTTGAGTAAAACTTTCTGTTTTTTAAATAGGAATTTTCACAAGGGGCAATTATAACTCAAACCCCCTTCCTTATAATTGACATTTTTACTTCAAATGCTGCTGCACCTTTTGCGGAAAGCACATCATGTTTCTGAGACAAAGGACTGACATTAGACAGCTACTAAATCACTCATCCACGTTTTCCATACAACATAAAACCAAGAACGTTCTAGTTTTGCAAAAGAACATTCTGGTTATTCTCTTTTAAAGATAGAATAAAAACATATAATTTTCCACAGTCCAAACCACATATTAAAGAGTATCAAGACTGCTCAAATCAATAGTCAAGCCCAGAACTCGAGCTGAATGCCCAAAGGAGGAAAACAGCCTCAAGATTGATCTCCAAATTGATGAGTTGTGAGCAAGTACACAAGTACATTGTACTTATAATATTCTGGTGAAAGCTCTGCATAATTCTTATTGGAAACAGTACCAAACTGATATTTCACAGCTCATTCACTCACTCATTCACGTTTCTATCAAACCCAAAAGCAAGAACGTTCTTCGATTGTCAAGAACGTTCTTGACAGCAATATAAACACATATTTAATTGCTTTAAAATATATCTAACACTTGGGAAGTGTGTCCAATGACTATATTCAGTTTAAACTAAATATTCAAAGCCTTTTATCATCTATAAATTGAAGATCGATTGGAAGATGAAGGCAAGAATTTAATTTACAAATCTACCAACACTTGTTCAAATAAGAACAAGTCAAAAACTCTTCAAGCAAACTCCAACTCTCTTCACTATATTTGTGGATCATTATTTACTGAGTTTGTCTTTCATTTATCTCAAACAAGTGTTAAGAAGTTTCAAGATCCCAAACACTTTTATCATACACATCATTTGTAACTCAAGTTTATATTTTATGTTAGATTGAGTGTACATGTTTGTAAAAATCCTTTCTAGGTTGAAAGGTGATTGTAAAAATCCTTTCTATGTTGAAAGGTGAAGATTGTAATTGATCAATGTGTGATCAAGAGAAAAGGTGTGAAGGAGAACATTCTTGGTTCTGAAGCACATAGTGAAAATCTCACGGTTGTGAGGACTGGACGTAACCCACTGTGGGGTGAACCAGGAGATATTGTTGTGTGAAATCTTTTTCCCTTATCTCCATTTAATTATCACTCACTTAACACTGATCACATCGTGAAGTTTTTATTGTTATATTACTAACGAAGAGCATTCTGCTTTTATTGTTTATCAAACCAAGATCATTCTTGAGTTAATTTAAATTAAGCACATGAATCAAAATTTTAAAAGGATCACAATTCAAACCCCCCCTTTCTTGTGATTGACATTGCTACTTCAACTATTTGCATCGAATTCTTGCAAAAACTTCAAAAAATCGTACTTAACATCATCCTAAAATTCTTTCAAGAAACCAAAATTGACACCATCAGGACCTTGACTTTTGAAGCTATCACAATCTCACACATTTGTCTTCACTTTCTCTTCATCAAACATTTTAGTCAACTGAAGACCCTCTTCAGCACTAATGGACTTAAAATGAAAATTCTCCACATGAATTCTTCTCTCCTGACTTGATTGAAAATGATTTTTAAAATATTGAAAAATAGATTCCCTTACTCCTTCCACACCGTCCACTTGAGTACCTCCTACTTCAATACTCAAGATGGCATTATGCCTTCTCTTAGAAAAAATCACACCATGAAAGTACTTCGAGTTGTAGTCACCCTATTTCAACCATCTCACTCTTGATTTATGTCATTGAATACTACAATACAATCTAGAGATGAAAAATAATTAAACTGATTAGAAACACCTATCCATAATCTCGGCCTCATCAAAACTATCAGATTCAGTCTTACATCCAAACAATTAATATTTTCCTTGATAGACCTTTGCTCGCTTAGATCGCTACTATGATTTTTATGTTACTCCCTCAAAGATGATTTGATGCCCTTCAATTTTCCCATTAAAACAAAGCCTCCCTAACCAACAAACCACAATTGTTCCTTGGAGTTGAAAATTAGATGGTGCAATTGTTTACAAATGACTAAGTACTTCTCTTTAAAGGTTTTACACTTGTTGATATTTTATGCTTTAAAAATGATGTGGCCATTATATGAAAGATAAGACATAATATTAATAGTTATTGTTAAATAAAAATAAAAATAACAATTAAAATAATTATTTAAAAATAACCATGGTGGTAGTTAAAGTTTTAAATAGAATTGACGGGGAATGAATAGGCAAAGAGTGGCGATTGACATAGAATGGAGAGCAGAGTAAAGTAGCCAAAATAGCAGCGATGCAGTACGAGACAGAGAACAACCAATAAAGCCTTCACACACTGACTCAACCATCTTTAATCTTATATATAGGCAACGTAAAATTCTCTCTTTTCTGTTGATAATTATCTTTTGGTCAAAGTTTTCCTGTACTAGTACGTAACGTAGTTAATTAAAGCATCACACTATACTGTCACACTACTGTTTTTGCAGACATAAATGCCATCAATACACGTAAAGTAAATTACTGACTCCAAATTATTTATTCATCATTATACCATGATTTCAATTTTGTGGGTCCACAAACTCCTTCGACGTGTCAATATTAAGTCATGGACGATAATAATAAAATAATCACTTAATTAAGTTTTCAAAAAACAAAATTAATGTTAAATTTGTTCACAAATTTATTCAAATTCATTTTAAAACACGATTAAGATAAAAAAATAAAAAATATAGTTAGTCTAATTAGTTATTATTGAAATGTTGGATCATCGAAATTAGAATTTTCAAATTGTAATTAATCTAATTAATTTATATTGAATCATTGGAACATCGAAATTAGAATATCTAACTCATTGTTATTCTAACTAGATAAGACTGAATTGTTGGATCGTCAAAATAAGAATTTTTAAGTCATTGTTAGACTAATTATTTAAGATTGAACCATTGAATTATTGAAATTATAGTTATAATTTCTATGAGTCAATTAGTTAAGATTTAATTATTAAATCATTAAAAGAGTAATTTCTAAGTAATAGTATACCTAATTAGGTTAAATTTAATTGTTTAATCATCAACATTAGAATTTCCTAGTCATTGTTAGTGTAATTAGATTTGATTGAACCGTTAGATCATCGTAATTTGAATTAAACCGTTGGATAATCTAAAAAGCGATTACAACCATTGTTTTCTAGTTTCGATGTTCCAATGGTTCAATCCAACACGATTAAACAAACTCTAACTTAGAAATTTTATTTTCAACGATTCAATCTTAACTAATTAGACTGACTAAAACATGTAAATTATAATTTTGATGATCTAACAGTTAGATCTAACCTAATTACACTAACAATTATTTAGAAATTCTTATTTAGATGAATCAACAGTTCAATCTTAACTAATTAGATTGACTAGAACTTATGAATTCTAATATTGATAATCTAATAGTTCAATCTAACATAATTACACAAACAATGACTTAGAAATTATAATTTAGATGATCCAACAGTTCAATCTAACGTAATTAAAATTGAACTATTGAATCATAAAGATTATAACTTCTAAGTTTTAGTCCGTCTATTTAGTTAACATTAAACTATTGAATCATCAAAATTGAGATTTCTAAGTCATGCTAAGTCCGTCTATTTAGTTAACATTAAACTATTAAATTAAAGTGTTGGATCATGGAAATTAAAATTTCTAAGTTATATTTGGTTTATTTACTTAGGAAATTCAATTTTTTTGTGGAGTAGATTCTTATAATATTTTAAACATAATTGTAAAATATATTTTTTAAAATTCAAATAATACACATACATCAATTAACTTAAAAATAAGGACCAAAATTATAAATGCAAAACATTTAAAAGACCATTATTTAATAAAAAAAATTAGATGAACTAAAAACAAAAACTTATTTAAGCCTTACATGTACTTCATTTTGTTCATTTTGCTGCATCATTTTTTCTAAATAAAAGGTTAATGTCAATGACAAAAAACGAACACATCTAATTTTACTTGAATGAAAAGAAAAAAATAATAAGATTTTTATTGACAAAAAAATAATAAGATTATATCCTATTAAAAATCTCAATCACCCTAAAAACGATGGTTTTATAATGTAACAAAAAAAAAAACATGGTTCTATATCTGTCTATATATCCGACTATATATCCAGTCTAGTGTAAAGTTAATTCCGTGTATTAAATCAAAACCCCGGCTGATTTACAGCCAATAAATTGACATTATACTTAGTTGCTCGATTGAAATTGGAACACTGGAATTGGGTTAAGAATGGTATGAAACACTCTCAGAATTCAGATACTTACATTTTTCAGACCACTATAAGTGCTTCTAACTACAACGATAACAATTTCTATACAAGCTTGAAGGCTAATCGATTAGAAATTAACACTATCATGTCTCTATTTGTCTGAGTCCCGTTCATAAAGATGGAGATAAAGCAGCAGTTGCCCTCCGTCACCAGCAACTCCCACGGCACCTCTTGAATTTGAATTTGATTCATCCGTGGCAAGACTTGTGACAGTGCCATCTAAAATCAAACATGTATTTTCAAGTTTATAGATATCTCACAAACACGCATAACAAATAAGAGAATCAGTCAACTTTATGCTTATACATTGTTGAAACCATATGTCGAAATATCAAACCTCAAAAATGACACATCATAGCACATAAACAATAATTTAGATTATAAAGGCAACAACCATGAGGAATGACATAGGATAAGTAGTGGAGAGATATAAATGTAACTTATCCCTAATTATAACTCATTACACTAGTTTTCCTAGTATTGTTAGATTGATACTCCTCCAATGGTTAGTGGTTCATTTGTAGGTAACAACTTCATTATCAACATGAGGTCACATATCCAAGTAATGAGGTGTGTGTGAGCTCCTTGATATTGTGGGCTTTTCCCTATTATAGAATGCATTGGTTTGGTAGCTTACAAGTTGCACCTGTCTAAGGGATCAATGATTTCTTCATATTTTCGATGTCTCGTGTTTGAAGTAGTTTGCAAAAGTTAGACTCCTGTTCTCCTACCATCATGAAGTTCCTATTCCAACTCCAGACACTTTCTTGGGTTCAAAAAATTAGAGTGGTCAAACAGAAGTTCTCACCCTCTGGGAGGCGGCTCCATTATGTATACATGAAATTTCGCTATCTACATTTGCGCTTGATGACTAGCGCTCTTCCGATTGAAGAAGGGATGTTATGGTCTTTGGTCAATAGAACACGGCTGCTAAAGGAGTTCATTTTTCCAAGGTTTATCAGCGAAGGCAAAAAGAGAATCGAAGAACCAAGTGTCAACTGTTATGCCTAGATAAATAATTTAGTATGTTTGGAGGTTACTTCCACCTGTTAGTATGGCAGTTTCTTTTGTGAGGACGCATTTCCGGAACAATACTAACTAGTTTGCAATAAACTAACGAGGTAACAAATTTTTAATAGAAATTGTTGAGTACTTTTAACTACTGGAGATCAAAGGGTTCACTTGAAGGAGCCCGAACACGATTAACAAAAAAGACAGAAAAGATGTAAGAAATCTGGTGATCTAAAACCAGATTTTACTGTTCAAGACCCAATACTTTTTTTTTCTGAAAAAGCTTCAAGACCCTATACTTGATTCAAAAGATGTGAGGAAACTGCATTCATGTGTATTTGTCCTAATATAAACACATGCTACAAAAGTTTAAGATTATTAACCTACCACCTAATGTTCCTATATGTACTTTCTCACTCCATGGTTGTGTTATGTCGTCTTAATCACTTGAGTAACTCAACTCAAAGGGAACCTTCAGTTTAACTTTCAGTATGGCCTATATTAACACAGAAAAGGAAATTGTTATACCACAAATGTGGCTGTTACCTAAAAGCATACCAAAAATGATAGACAAAGCATGACCTCTACAAGTCTCTTGATGGTACGACTGATCATAACTAATCACCAACAATTCTAGTGCAGCAACTTAAACAAATTTACAAGTAAAAGCTTACAATATCAATGTTCCATGTAAGCAGCTCGGTTCCACTAATTTACTAACAACTAATATTTGTTTATTAAAAAACAGCTATCAATATCAGTAGTACTTCTGCATTAGTTGTTAGTGCAACGTGACAAGAGCATAAAGTAGAATATTGCAACATACCCTCAAAACGGTGTAGAGTATCAACCTTGGATCCTCTAGACAATTCCCACGTATACACCACACCGTCACTTGTGCTGCTGATTCCATAACCACCTGAGACACCAATAGCAGTGGTCCTGCATAGAGTTGATACAGTTGAAAACCGTCAATATATGATAAATCTGCGGTGTAGAATAAACCATAGCCTGGCAGTTTCTAAATAGTATAAAAAAGATATATCATCAGCCGTTAGATGTACTTTCTTGTAGCTATATAAATCAAACAATATGAACTGATGGCTCATATATTTTCCCCTTATGATCCTCATAATTATGATGAAGGGGAATCTTGCACAACAGTTTTACTATTGTCATAACATACGACTATGAGGTCACAGGTTCAAATTGTCAAATCAAACTCTTGAAAATTCAAAGTATAGCTGCCTATTAGACCCATAGTAGGTCTGACCCTTCCCTATACTTCACTGTGGCTGGAGCTTTAGTGTACTAGGTTGGCTTTTCTTTATACCCTCATAATTATGATCTTCAATGAAGTACTCAGCTGCTGCCCTCATATATGAACGATGAGCTATTGATCAAGGAAAGAAGATCGTAAGACATCAAAACTGATCTAAAATCCAGTTCAAGCAGTTTTTAATTCACTTTACGTCGCAACAATGAAAAACAAAACAAAAAATATTTTGATAAAATAGATGGGGAACTTTACTTCCCTCTACTTCAGAAACAGTAAAAAATAAAGACGTTGAAAGAATCAAACAACACGTGACAGACTATATTCAACTCAGGAAACATCATGGCACCTAGGATCGAAGGGACTTCCAAAAACTATGCTATTTTCCACCAAAAGAGCAAGCCTCCAACTTCTAGCTGTATGTACATCATGATGACTTGAAGTTGAAACATGATTCTGGCAACAATCAACATCTGAGGGAGTCGAGACAAGAAACCACATAGCAACATCTGTGGATGGTAGAAACAAACACGTCTCTCTTTGCTCTGAGTGCCACAACTTGGTTGCTTCTAAAAGTTTTTCAGCCTTCTCCTCTATACTAGCATAGCTGAATCCCAAGTCTTTTGTTTGCAAATGGAATAAGCTTATAGGAGAGAACTCGTTAATTGGATATTTTGAAGCAGAGAAGCTTGAAACACAATTGAGCTTTGTAATATCCCTGAGGTAAACGTTGAAAATAATGTCAATGGGATATTACTATAACTGAATGGCAAAAATTAAAAATTAGCTACACTTTTCTAATTACTTTTCCTTTCCCCTTAGGAAATATAAGATTGGTTTGGTGGCTGGGGTGGAGGAGTTAGGGAGTGGAGTGATAAGGAGGTCAAGTTTGATCTCCACTCTCAACAAAATACTAACAATACTAATTAATAACATTGATTGGCAAAAAAAAAAAAAAACTTCTACTTTCTTCTTTTTTTTAACAACTGTAGGGCTAGCAAATTAATGTAACAAATATGATAAAAAGATAATGCATCTCCTTAAAATGTAATATGGGTTTGTGAGTATGTCTGAGTAAACCCCCAACTTTGATCCTGAGACAGAACATTAGTTCTTAGCTATGATGCATAGGTATGAGATCGGTACCGGGTACAAGATACAGCATTTAAAAAAATTAAGGTACGAGTACTTCAATAAAAAAAATGAGTTTATTTTATATAATGTAACTAAAAGAGGCAAATTGTTCAATTCACAACACAAAATCACAATAAAAATTTGAAAAACTTAAAAACTGTGCACAGTTACAACAAGAAACTCAAATACATAAATATTATTAAATATTATTATATGAAAAAGTCACAAATTTCACTAGCAACGGAGAAACAAGGAAAAATAAGTACCCACAAGTACCGTACGTGTACCCAGTACGGGCACCATTTTACAAGTACACGTGCTTCAGAGGTTTTTAGAAATGTAAAATCCTCACAACAGTCCTAAACATGACTAAACCAACTATAATCAAATTAACTGTTTAAAATAAGTTGAATGGTGCTAATATTATGTAGGTCATTCCTTCAAGATAAAGAAGACAACATACCATAAACTAAATTCCCCACAAATGTTTCGGCCGACAACCAAATGAGCACACTTTGGAACCTTCTTCAATTCCACAATGCCAGGAGACATGGAACCATCAGGCGGAATGATGAAGTACTCTACCATTTCACTGCAGAAAATTTAATAAAGAGGTGAAAAAGCTAAGTTGTATGACAACAACCAATAAATCTATATTTAATAACTCTAGAAGCATAAAAAAATTATTAACATTGAAGGTAAATAATATAGCTTTTTTAGTGACCAACTACTGGAATAAATTTTACAATTATAATGGTCTAACTCATCAATTATGTCACCATTTTCTCTTCAAAAGTAGTTTGTAAGACAATGACATAATCCGAGCTCTTATACTCTGAGCAAATTAAATACAATCAAATCCGGGAAGCTTTTAAACCAAGGAACAATTGGTCATAATATCCAAGTAACACAGTTTCCCTAATATTCTTTAAGATTTGCTATAAAAAGCACAAGCAATTCATGATCGTATTATTATCATATATCCATGGTCTCTGCTACAAATGCAAACACACAAGAAACTGACGTGTAAGTCAATAAATATTCACTTCAAAATAAAAACTTCAAATGATATTATTCTGCAAAGGACATAAGTGTCTTTAAGGGGAAGCCAAAGTGAAGAGAATGTACTAAAATCACCTCCATATTGAATTCATGACCCACACGTGTAGTCTCCCACTCTCTCCAACAGAAACAAGTCGATTAGGTTCACAAACCAAAATACAATGTACATCATCATTAACTTCAAGTGTTGCCATAACTGATACATAACCACGTTCTACATGAACAATCTTCAAAGCACTCTTCTCGGAGCAGACTGATATGCATGTTGAGCAACAACAATCAATTTTTCCTTCCCTGAGATCAAATGATATTTAGATACTTTTGTAAAAAAAAAGGATATTTAATTACTCTATTTACAATGTTCCAATTTATTACATATCAAATCAAACCTTTAGAAACAGCTAACCTGCAATTGGGGGTTCTTATGCTGCCTATTAAGACAATATATTGTCCATCAGGAGTCAACTCCACCCCAGTGCTTTCAACCATTGTCTAGCAAATAATAGGATATATTGACAGTAAGCATTTATGTAGCCAAAAGTTTGGGCAAAATGTAAATAAGGAGTAAAGGATTGCAGAACATAAAAAGAAATGCAACTTACTTCTCTTATGAAGTTATGATTTGGATCTGGCAACATTATTGGGGTGTGAGCCATGACAGAGGGGCACCCAAAATTTGATTCCTTGATAGCAACCTTGTAGGTAAACAGGGTTTTTTGTTGACCCATCAGAAGGCCACATATAACACAAATGTGGATTTCATCTTCTCTTGTTCTTATAAGTAATGATGAAACAGGCATTGGGTGCATGTAGCGCCCTACAAACTTTACATTACTGTTCAAATTATTCTTGAGTTCACAGTTTCTTTGGGTCGTTGGCTCTGGAATAAACTGAACCTCCTTGCCACCAGAGCACTTATTTTCACAGGAAAATGGGTTTGGATTATGAGATGAAGTGTTTAGTTCCGCTCGGTTGCTTTGTACATCTGGAATGTGACTGTGAACTTGAGGTGTTTCTACTATTAAGCCTGCAGAATCATCTGGTTCACATAGTTTATCATTTAATTTTTTTGTTTGAATAGTTTCTGAGGGAGGGGTGCATATGGCAGTATGCATTTGTGAAGTAACTAGTTCAATCTTGTCACATTCTGTACTTTCCACAGTAGAACAATTTCCTTGGAGGGTAACAGAATTACGGCGCTTTTTTCTGGTGTATACTAAAGTTGGTAACTGAGAAGACATAATCATTGTTTTAGCATTGCCCGTTTTACCAACAGCTTCATCTAGTGTCTTTTCTGCGAGGGTTTCCATGCTTTTTATATGACAAATCTTTGGTTTAACTTCTGAGAATGCATTACTAATACCTGCATTGTTTTTAAAAATTGCAAGAAATGGTGATGATTGGATTGAACTCAAAAATAATTCAATTAAACCTTAGTCTCAGATCATTAAGTTTCATTCTTGACCAGACACCAAAATAATCTAATAATTTGCAACAGTCATGACCAGTTAGGTTGGATTTGCATGTGAATGGGTTGACACTGACTCAACAAGCATCTCATTTCAAAACAGACAGAAGAATTACATTATAATGTGCAATTCTACACTTCTTATCATGATTATCTGAATTTCAGGACTTTTATTTTTTATGCCAGATGGAAGATATTATAAACACATTACCTCCAGTATAATCCTGTGCAGTTGACAGGTCATCTTGCTTTGAATTGAACCTAACATGCACTGGATTTTCTTTCAAATCCAAGCACGCATCAATGCTTTGTTCCATAATCCTATCCTCAGACATGTCGTCCAGAACGGAATCAGGAACACATAAATCATAATCACAAGGCCTGTTTTTAAAGCCCAACTCTGAAGCACAGCATGTTGATGGTCCATTTGGCAAATCACCAGGAAGCTGTTCTTGACTTTTTGGACAACACATTTCTTTACTGAAATTAGATATACCAGCTTCAGCAATATCAAAAGATAAGAATTCTGAGTTTTTAAGATCCTCGCCTTGACTATACTCGAAACTATCAAGAACAATAGACTTCATATGTTCAGTATTAGGAGAATTTGAACATGGGTCAGTATTGGGCCTGTGTATCTTTTCACTTTGTTCCTTATATGCATCCTCTGTTACCATTTTATCTGATGTATAAACACATGATTCAACAAAGCACGTTAATACATATACACAAAATACAAAAACAAAGGGAAGATTTAAAAGACAACATGGTACATCAAAAACCCTGATGGCGTGATGTATTGATCTATGCCAGACATTGAGAATAAATAATCAGGAAAAATTGAAATAGCACCAATAGGTATATTTACCAGATGATGGTACATCCAAAGCACATCCAACTTCATTTTGTTCTTCCTTAGAGATTGTTACCATAGATGGCAATATATCTGAAGGGATAAGAGTAAACTTCTCATCTGTTGAGGCATTCCTCAGTAAAGGAACAGCTTGAGGAAGCAAAAGTGACATCATTGACTTTGCCATATCTTGGCCAGCTGAACTAAAATTATTTTTCTCAGAGCTTGGATTTGAATCAGATGTACGCACGTCTTCATGTTTTGAATTCAACAAATTTTCAGAGGTGACCTCACATGCTGGCTCACTATAAGTATCCTTATCCAGATTACTTGGCGCAGAATCAGAGGTATTTTCTGCAGTGTACTAGGGTAAGTGATCGAGAATCAACAGGACAATGTAGAACAGAGAAATATGAGAAACTACATATTGAAAGAGTGTTGTGGCAAAATGCAATATAAATAAATAGAAAATCCCAAGCATAGTGATATAATTTTGCATCGCTTTTAACCAAACCATATTTATATGGAAACTACATTAGAAAAGCAAAACTCTCATGATTTCATGAATATTCTATAGTGAAATACATTTCAAATCTCTGTATCTCACATCATCACACGACGCTTCGTTCTGTAAAGAACACTACTTTATCCAATATTACCAAAAATATAAGCATTATAAATCCCAAAATTTGTTATCAGCTTGAATAACCATAAGTATGGAAAGCCAAAAGGTAAATCTTTCAACCCATCAATATATGAGTAAGAGGATGCAGATATTATATGTTATTAATGGTTAATACTTTGTACCATTCAAACACAATGATATAAGTACCTAATGAATCTAGTGTATCAGGTGCACAAAGATCAATGCCAATACAACCCTGAGACTCTTTAGAACATGACTGCATCACTTTGTCATCTTCTGCTGTAACCAACAAACTTGACATTTTCATCTCCACATCAGGTGACCTATGAAGCTGCAAGAAGTTAAAAGAGTTTTTCCTCTATAACAAAGTGGACCATAATTTTGATTGAACCACAAATTTCTGCTAAATTTCAACCGATATATCTCAAGAAGCTGGATATTACAAAACATTTCAAAGATTTGTGTCCATTTACCTCTAGCTTTATCAAGATTATAACAACATTATTAGAAAGAACAGGTTTCCAATTCTTGACATCCCATAGACTATTTTAAGAACCAGCAAGTTTCCAATGAACAATATTCAGAAGAATATTAGAAGAGCATGCTTACCAGTTTTTCTGTAGACAAGTTTTCAGTTCTTTCTATAATTTTGTGATTTGCAGAGTACAGAAACTCCGTCTGTCTCTCCAAAGTTACAGCCTCCCCTTTTTTGTCCTCAGAGATGTCAATAGGATTCAATAGCAGACCATTTTGGGATGAAATGCAATTACTTCTTTTACCAAGAGAGGACATTATTTGCAGTGAAGGTGATACATCTATTTGATTGTGGGCACCACCCTCGTCTTCTGAACCATTGTGCACTGTAGAACTCCCTTGACCAAGAGTTCTCTCGTTCTTTACATCTGAAGCTCTACTACATGCAAGTTCTAGAGATCGAGGTCTAGATCCTCCATTTAACTTTTTACTTTTAAGTTCGCATCTACTTCTCTTCCCTGTAACACGTGATCTTCCCAAGGAAGTTAACAAATCAGGACTTGTGCCTACATCATGGCAGCCATCATCATGCTCTGCTTTAGAAACCACATTACAGAAGTTTGAGGATACTAAGCTTCGTTCTTCTATTCCATTTATATCTGCCACTAGTTCACGAAGCAACCTCTGAATAAACTGGTTTTTGAACCCAAAAAGCTGGGTGCAATGAGAAAAAATGAATAAGATGAAGTACGGCAAACAACTTATGAAAGCAATATAATATAAATGAATAGTCGTGAAACAATATGAAAGAGAAAAGAAAAAGGATAATTCTGGGATTAATCATCACATAAACGGCAACTTTGGCAAAATGTGTGTAGCTAGCCATAAACATTGGACATCCATTAACTGCTTGGGATAAAGAAGAGAATTTACATTTTAGTAAAGAGAGAGAGGAGAAGGGCTACAAAAGAAAGGACAATAAAATATCCTTAAATAAAACAAGGAAGAACACAAAAAAAGTAAACAAGATCATTAGTTCAATAAAGCTTTCCAACCCCATTGCATATCTTCCGGCGGGACTTATTAAAGAAACAATGAACCGAGCACCAAAGAGGAGTCAATAAGGCTATCTCATCACTTAGAAATGTTGTCGGCAAAAAATCACAAAGCTTGAAGGAATATAAATGCAAGCACATTATTTCAACATAAGATAAGTGGTCAGTATTGCATATTGGATTGACTGATTTTCAATTACAAGGACAAAGCATTCTGTTTTGATGCTTAAATTTAATCATTGATTAATACCACAACAATTGACAAACAAGAACTTTGTTTCTGAAACTTGCTAGCAGTTTTGACAGAACAGTTACAGAAGAAACTAGATATTAGTAACATAGTAGGCAATGCAATGCCGCATAGTTTTGATACCAATAGTCTAGGCAAAGAGCAACTGGCATAGAAGAAACTAGATATTGGTAACATAGTAGAAAATGTCATGCCACACGTCCTCCTGCATTCTATAGTCACTTGGCACAAAAAAAACATATTATTTCAATACAAACTAAGTACAAACAAATGAGATAAGAACTATCAACTATCAAGTCAAAGCTGAGATTAGTCAGACCCAACTTCAATCAAATTTGTTTACAGCAATTAGTTCTTTCCATACAAGTAAAGCCAATGGAACTCACCAAATTCCAAACATAAAATAAGGGGAAAAGAAAAAATAAGAAGCAGAAGCAAAAAAAAAAAAAAGTAGACTCTATAACTTCGATTTACATTCACAACTATATGGACCAAATCTCCTTAAGTTTTATATTGTTAAGTGGCGAAATTAGTTTTATATATAACAAGCCCCCTCATGTGATATGGAACTCAAGCCACACACCTTGCATCTGGGTCATACCATTCCACCAAACTTGATAGGTTCACATCCCCCGAAACTGCACAGACTGGTTTTGAATTAGCCCTCTGGCTAGGTCTAAGGTAACACTACAACAATGCTGGCATTCCAACCTAAGCCACCTATTTGCAACTAATAGACATGGTGGAATTTTCTAATACTATATGAATCATGAAGGACTAACTCTCCTGAAAGCTCAAACTGTCTGGAGACCAATGAATGGTAATATCTCCAACAACAGCCTTTATTACTCAGTAAAGTAAAATCTTGATGGGATAAATAGTAGAGTTTATGCCAATATAAGCTTGCTTTTTTAATACCAAATGCATAAAATAAAAAATCAACCGAGTTTATTCGTTGTTTGGATGTATAGCACCAAATATTTGTTAGATATAGAATCAATGATCATTAAAGAATGTAGAGGAAAACAGCACATTACCAGGTCTTCACTCAATTTTTCCCTTTTCTTAGTGAGAAAGTATTATCAAATTATTTAACTGAAGATTAACTCTTCAACTTCAAAATCCTCAACTTAATAACCCTCCGGATTATTGAACTAGTTGCTCTTTGAAAAAGCGATACTGTGATATCATTATTATTGATGAATCTAATGTCAGCACAATTGACTAGAGAAATTGAATAAAAGAAACAGTGAGCATACTATGGATAAATATCGCATTGCAGAAAATAGGAAATATAGGCTAGCAAGGCTTTAAAATGAAATTTCACAAGATATTCAAATAAGAGTTTTATGATAAAAAAGGTGTTTCTTTTATCATTTTTAACAAGATATTCAATTATTTGGTATAAAAAATGAAATATTCAAATATTACCATACAGAATAACAGCACAGCCACAATTAGGTTAGATGTGTTCGAATAAGCTTGAAAATGGACAAGGATGTGCTTTATCTGGAATGATCTCTAGAAATTTTAATAAACTTTCATGAAATATAAAAGAAAATCATCTGGAACATTACAAACAGAACAATCAATTTCTACCTCAAAGCCATCCATCTTAGAGGAAAGTCTCTTCCCGTGCCAAATCTTCATGCGGGAGCAACCTTTCTTCTGAAATTCCTCCCATGCAAAGTCTGGAGTTTTCCCAGAAGCTGAATTCCCATCATCAGAAGAAATCTGTAGAAATAGTATGTGACTGAAACTGTTTAACAAAACTCAAAGTTTGTTGTAAACATTTATTATATGGAATCTAAAGTCAAAAAACATTAAAGCACAAAGAATCTTGAATACAAACCAGAAATTTAGGCCCGTTAATGCCTTCAAGAATTTCCATCTTATAAGTCGTCCCATTATGAGCTCTAACAGCTTGGTAGCCAACTGGATATGGATATCGATCTTTTCCCTACAAAGTATCCAGTGTAAAAATGTAATCAGTCACCGAAGGAAAAACAAACCAATACAAAGTGGTAAACAGAAATTACTGCACAAACAAATCCTGATTTCCCATGCAATTACAATTCATACAACAGTTTCCTCCAACATAAACTCAGTTCAAGCATACATCTCACTTCTTTCTTCTTTCCTACGAAAACATCACTTCACTGCTACCATTTTCTTTGGACTGAGAAACTTAGTATCTAGAAATCACATACAAGCTCTCATAATGCCTATCGTTTCTATCAACTCAAATCCAACATCTTGCTTAGGCAAATCAAACTTCTTACCTGGTATCAATGATTCAGAAAATTAAGGAATAAACACAGAATCTATAACTTTAGCCTCTGGAGAATGATTCTCAAAACAGAGGAATTGTAGAACAAATTACAGACATGCAAACACTTGTAAATTTGACAAAAAGAGAATAGAAAGATAAATGAAAACAGTGACAGCAATTAGGGAGCTTGGTATGTCCCTATCAATATCAAATCTCAAATAATTGCCTACTGGCTTTTCCTTCAATTTCCCTATTTATTCCTGCTGCCCTCCCTCTGGTCTCAAATATAAGCAAAAGTAGAATAAAAGAAAATTGATGTCTTTGGTCCAAACCCTACTTTTGCTTATATTTGAGACGAGATGGAGTAATATAATAACTACCGCCATCATCATATGTTATTATCTTAAATACCACCCTACATCATTTATCCACCTAGTCTATTCTTCCTACCCTATGTCATTACCTTAAATTTCACTCTACATCATTTATTCTAATCCTCTCAAGTTTCAATCTAAATGATGTTGTCAAAATCTCATCTATGAACATATCTACACATCCAATAACACACACAAAACTTATGCTGCAGTAGCCAGCTAAATTCTTAAATGTTGGTACGTAGTGCATAAGGATACCCCACTCAAACATAAGCGACAAGATTACACGTTTTATAATATGGAATAACTGTAATAACAATGATAACTTCAGCTTAATTGCAAATCAAGCATGAAAAAAAATACTTACAGTTCTTCAAACAATTACACAGTTGACAATAATAATACATAAATAATCAAATGTTGCTGTATTTATAAAACAAAACGAACGCATCGGAAAGAAACGAATTAATATTAAAAAATGAAAAAAAAAATTGCGATTATGTAGCAATTGCAGATTGAAAATCGAAAGGGGAAAAACGGAAGAGAAGAGAATAAGGAAAACGTAATCGAACCCTAGAACTGCTCCAGTACTTCTTGTCCCATGGTCCATTGTAGAGTGAACCGATTGAGATGACTTCTAAGTTATCGGTGTTTTCAGATACGGCATCTGTAGGTGAGGGTTTCGCAGCGGTTCTAGTCTTCACCATTGAAGGAGAGAGAGAGAGAGAGAGAGAGAGAGAGAGAGAGAGAGAGAGAGAGAGAGAGAGAGGTGAAAGGGGTAGATGGCGGGAAAGATCTACGGGGTTTTACAGGTAATATATATTTGCATTAGATTTCCCTCCACCGTTTCCTCTTCATGAAAATACCAAATTTGAATTAAAAATAAAAAATAAAAATATAGTCGCCGTTGAAGGGGATCGAACCCGGGTCACCCGCGTGACAGGCGGGAATACTTACCACTATACTACAACGACTGATGTGTTGTTGTCTACATTATGATATTCTTTGTATTACACTTTAAGGGAGAGTAAAGGTTGGTTTGGTCGTAATGGTGTAACATATTATAAGAAAACAAGTAATTGATTTTCATAAGCCTATAATATAAAACTTGTTGACGAGTAATTGCAATATACTTTGGAATACATATATTTTAACACATTTTTTATTAGTTGAAATTATAACGAGTCTTATTAATTTGTATAGTTTTAATATAAATTTAGTGGGATTAATTTATAGTTTTAATATAAATTTAGTGAGATAATATGAATTTCAACTAATAGAAGATAATGTGTTGAAATGTATATTGTTAGCATTATTCAATTTTTTAAAATATATATCTGATTAAATTTTATTATCATATAGATTCCTAAAGTATCTCATAAATATTTATACTATAAGATTAAATTGAATGATTGTTTCCATTAATTTATGTTTTCTTTAAGACAATGGTAGATCTTTTGCATTATCAAATATTTGTGTGCTCCTTATATGATTTATTGTGGAAGAATTCAAGGAGATTTTAGTTTGGCAAATTCTAATGTACTGTTGTGTTTGGATGAGCATCAATACCCAAAGGTGGTGGAAGAACACATAAAAGGTTATTAAAATGGGAAATTGTTTGTTCCTATTTTATCTATTACATTTTTTAAAAGTTTACAGATACATCCCTATATGGTTTAGTCAAAATTTGCAATTTAAAACATTGTGATTTTCAAAGCCACGGTCTCTGATCTCTCTTGACACCTACAATTGAATTGTCACCTTATTGGATCTAGTATGCTCAATCTCTCGAGACCAAACTCTTCTACAGACATAATTTGTAGAAAAATTTATCATCTTTCATGTATTTCCTTCTCAATGTGTACGACGGTGAATGAGAACAACAACTCTCACACATGTCCTCTCTATTTAATTTCTAATAAGGAATTTTGTGTGCTTGACGACCATGAAAATCAAAACCCTCTTATATCTTATCATTCATAAGTCCTATTTAAAAAATATATATTTCAAACAAAATTGCACAAAAATAACATCTAAGTTTGGGGAATTTTTTTTATCGTAAAAAGTAGAGTATTTCACAAATAACTTTTTATTAAAATGCACTATATTATTTTATTGTATACGTTCCAAAATGTAAATTACTCTAGTAAATACACATAAATTAATAAAACTAATTAATTTGTCAAAATTATTTTTTACTTTTCAAAAGTACCCACATCTACTTTTTACACAACAAACTTCCATAAAAAAAAATGATCCACCACAAATTTAAAATATTTATGATTTAACTCTATTTCTCTCTCCACCATATATGCCAAAAGTTTTTTTTCTTCTTTGTAGTTGCAATTCATAATGGATGAAAATGTTGGTTTCCCTCTTCATCGAGTCATTGGCGTGCTTCATGATCAAAAATAAATGAATCTTTTACTCAAAAAGAACTATCTTCCACTAAAAATTGAAAAGAAAAAGTCACTCTATAAAAAAATAGTCTTCCTTATTTTAACAAAAATAAATAAATATTAAGTGCAGAGTACAATGTAATCGTAAGTCGTGGAGTAACGGTGTACTATTTTCTAAAGGTAGTCTTCATTAATGTAGCAAAAAAAATTAATGAATGAAATAATTGCAAATAACATTGGTAAAACAAAGGAATACAAATTATAGAGGAATAAAATTGGAAAAATAGTACAAAATTTTATTGATATTACAAAATGATTTATAATTTTATATAATTTTTTTTGAATGACTTACATTTTAGAATAGAGAAAGTACCATTTTTCTTAGAACGTTAAATGCTATATGAATGGAGAAGATAAATTAACTATCTATCATGCAAACTTAAAAAAATAGCATCAATATGAATTTAATATTTGGTTTTAGTACCATGTCCCAACGTGTGAATATACACTCACAATTTGGAATGTATGTTAACTCATCCATTAAAAAATATATCATGTTTCACATGATATAACTCAATCTAAAGAATAGTTATTTAAATGTTATTTATATTTTATTTATTAATAAAAGTACTTTCTTTGTCCACAATAAATAAATCAATTAAATCAATTGACTATTTTACGTAAATTAAAATAGTATATAAAAAAAAAAAGAGACCAGTGTAGTTTCATCAAATTAAGTTATTATTTTATTTTTATGGAAATTCAATTTTGAGTAGTAAATGCTTATTTTTTTCTTGTTCCAATACAAGCATTGAATTGAAAAGTTGAAATGAACGGTGCACTAAGGGTTGCAGTTGCATTAAATTTGAATCTTGGATATATATATATAACAAAGCATAATTATGAGTAAAATAAAAAACTTTAAACTTAACACATGTTGAACGCAAGTCATGAAACATTATGCTTAATGTGCCAAATTGCCAGTTGCCTTAGAGCACCTTCACAACACAGCATCAGTTTTTTTAAGTGCAGCACATTGATACATCATCCTGAAGTAATTTACTTATTTTTTACTTTAATAATTAAAAATAATAAAAATAAATAATAAATTTAAATTTCGTTATTCTCGTGTCTACAGCCCTCCAAAATATGATATCTGCTTCAAGTTGTTGATGACCTCGTTTTTCACATATACTTGCTCTTATTTGTAATCTTGTTACAAGATTAGGATGAGAGGACCATTACGTGTTTTAGTTGTTGTGACATTCTTATCCATGTTATCATAAGAGTAATCAAAATCACCATCATATGTGTGTCGTTCGTCTTCAACGATCATGCTATGTAATATGATGCATGAATACATTATATGTTTGAGGGTTTCCATGTGCCAAGCACGCGCTGGATCACATATAATGTAAATCTTGATTGGAGCACACTGAGTTCTGAACCCACGTCTTTTCTAGTTGATTCTTGTTTTTGGAAAAATAGTTTTATCTTCTCTCCTTGTGGCATTGGGATTGTCGTGACAAATGTAGCCCACTCAAGATAGATGTCATCTGATAGATGGTATTCCATATTATATGGAGTTCTGTTAACTATATTTTGCATTTCAGAAATGTGTCCTTCCAAAACATCGTTAAACACATTGGACTGGTTTAACACAGCAATGTCATTGTTTGAACCTAGAATGTAAAAAAAGTGCATGTCAATTTCACAAGTCTTGTGATATCACTGCTTCATGCATGATTGTGTGTTTACCATGATCACCTCAACAAAACTAGCTTTTCCAAACAATCAGACAATTTTTCCATTCAGAGTGCTTACAATCAACATAACCTAACATACCTGGAAAGCCATGTACCTCCCCCATTTGTAATAAGAGATGAACATCATTGTTGTTGGATCTTCTAAGGTATTCAGCTCCAAACATCTTGTTCATGACCCTTACAAATCTCTCCAAGCACTCAATTGCAGAGCTTTCATCAATTTGAACATAGTCATCTACACTATCACTAGGAGATCCATATGCCAATAAACGAATAACAACAGTGCATTTTTGCAATGGCGAAATACCCATTTTACCAGTTGCATCGACCCTCATTTGGAAATACTCATCATGATTTCCAAATGTAGTTACAATTCGTAGAAGCATGTGTCTATGCATTCGAAACCATCGTCGAAATTGAGCGCTTGTGTATACTGGATTTTCAGAGAAGTAGTCATTGAACAATCGAGTATGCAATCTTCTTCATGATTTCGATCTATCATTGTTCTTCTTCGCATGTGCCTAGTAGAACCGTTGGATTGTTGTTGCCTCTCAAACATTGACATCAATAGTTCCTCGTCGGTGTTGTCCACAAATTCATATTCTATCAACTTCCATAAGAATTTATTGAGTTCTTCGAAATTGTTTGGATCCTTAGATGATTGAGCGAAAGAGAGTGAACAACTTGATAAAAAAAACTATAGGAGTGTAAGAAGATTGCTATATTATTTTTTTAAGAAGTAGAGGATATATATATATATATATATATATATATATATATATATATATATATATATATATATATATATATATAATATGTACAAGTTTTTTTCAGAAATCAAAATGTGATGCCACCAGCCATTTTTAATATTTTTCAAATAGTGATCAATTTCTTTTATAGATAAATGTTAAAAATTGGTGGTTAAATTAATTTTTTGAATTTAAACTCGAGATCTCTTTCTTTATACTCATTCAATAGTTATTAATTCAGAAATCGAACTATATATCTATATGAGACAATGAACAATTTTAATTTGTTTGTTATGTAGAGTCTGTGAATATGTGACTCAAATCATCTAACTAAAGTTAGTTAAATTTTAGTGGTTGTTATAACTAACTTTGGCCAAGTTAGTTATGATAGGTGGTTATAGTTAGTTGCTTGTGTATACTATATATAGGGCTGTAATATTGTAGCAGTAATGTAGTTGTAGTTGTAGCAGTAATAGCAGCGAAACTGAGAGGAAAAATAAGCAATACGTGATTCATAAAAATCAGACAAAGAAGATTAAAGGGAGAAGAGAAAGATTGAGTGAAAAGGCTAGTATTGCTGGTTCATAAACAGTGATAGATAGTAGAAGTTCAATTAACAATAGTGGATTAATCTTGCTCGCTTGCCCGTGACGTAGGTCTCAACAATTGAGACCAAACACGTAAATCTTGGTGTCATTCTTCCCTTATCTTTCTTTACTTTTCGTTTAATTTGATTGTAAGAATTGTTTTCATACTGCAGAAACGGAGAACGATAACCAATCTTCGTTTTCTGGTTTTATGTTCTGTCAAGAACGTTCTCCGTTTTCAGCAGAAATCAATACATTTCACAATAAAATCAAATTATCTACGAAATTATCATCGCACACAATTCATATTAATAACAACAAACAATCACACAAAAATGCAATGATATGCATGAGCTTAGACTCTACTTCACAATGTGGTACCATTCTAACTCTGAAGTACTTGGTTAGGAGGCCATGATACTATGACACCATTCCGGTGGACGGACAATTCAAATTGGCCCTGTCCTCATAGATCCCCTCAACTCAACCCGAGACACATATACGCGACAGTCGAGGTAAACGTGTGTTGCATGGTAGCTCCCGACATTTGGAGTGCTACCTCCAAGTCACCTAGGAATTCCCCACCCGAATACCTCCAAGGTCTAACAATCTTGCCTTAAGGCTCAACAGCAGACCGCCACGATCAGGCTCAATTCAGTTGTACTTCCCCGGAATCGCTAGGCTTGTCAGGCCCTACCTATATGATGACAAAATAATCTCCACTTCACAAATTCTCAATATTTATTTTCTCCCCTCGTTGGCCTATGATACTCCATTAAGATCGTCATCTCAAACACAAATTTAGAACATCACTATCATCAATCGTAACTCATCACATAAACTTATCACAAATTTATGAATTCATAATTATTATTCATACATCATCATCATCACATAAAATTATCACAACACATTCATCTTTTATTATCAGACCACATAAACTCATCTAATCAAACATATATATAAAATTAATTCGACACCCAATATCACAATAATATCAAATACCACACATTTATAGAAATTAAATCAATCAACACCTTACAAATATTTCTATTCTATATTTTAATCTCACAAGTTCCATATTTTTGCATTAATTAATTTATCACTCAAAGGGCTATTGCCGTACGTAGCAAGCCCCAGATGAATCGTTGGGAAATACGGTTTTCCCATTCATCTCACAATATATTATACTCATGAATTCAAACGCTCTCTCACCCCTTACCTTATTTAGACGCTTTCTCAAACACAAAAATCAACAGCGACTGCATATCTTCAACGTACAGCGAGTGAATCCGAATAAATGGCGAGTTCACAAAATCGTCGAGACGTGACTGATAAATTATGCAGAGCATGAAAATAAATATTAAATAATTAATAATAATTTTAGGAACAAAAATAGAGTCAAAACGACGAGAGAAAAACTGCAGAAAAGGTCTCACCGACTCGTCGGAGAGCTGTAAGGGTCCGACGTCAACTTCACTGAAAAATGCAAATGAGTAGTGCTTTTTATAGGTTTCGATGAGAGGAATCCAAAAACGATGTCAGTTTTTTGAAACGACAAACGTGGTGATCGGAATTGGCCAAAAACAGCTCGCCCAAGGAAAGAAACAGAGCTGTTTCTGAAGAAACGAAGCAACGATTGATAAAACTGATGCCAAAAATGGATTCAGTGGTCGATTTTGTGTGTGATAAAGGTTGGGATCGATTCAAAAGGCAAGGATTTGGTGGCAATGAATTTTAGAGAAGAGGGAGAATGGATGTGTTGCGTTCTTTCAAGAAGAAGAGGAAGTCTATCACAATTTTTTTTTGTTAACAATTAGGGTTCACACATGGGTCAAACCCATTGGTCTCTTTATTTACTTTTTTGTTTTATTACTATTATTATTTTTATTTTGCTAAAACAAAATTAATAGTTACTAAATCTCATTTTTCTCATTTTTAATACTCCTCCAAATATCATTTAATTTTCAAAACATTACTAATATTTCATAACTAATATATGATAAATTAGAGTAATTAAAATAATTAACCTTTAAAAAAAATACATATTACTAACAATTGAAACTCTCATATTCAAAATAGTCACTATAATTATACTTATTTTTCAAAATACTCATATTAAAATATTACAATCATTAGAGAGTAGTCAAAATCACAAAATAAATAAATATAACATTGCTACTTTATATTAATTACTAAATCATAATAAATATATAAAATCGCAATGCCACAACAAGTATATAAAAATAAAGGAAATCAAACACAATATTATTACTATCCCAAGTATAAATAACTAAAATATGAGATACTTAGAATTAATTAAAATATAAATACGTGCACATTTAACATTAGTCAAACATACAAGAAAATAGCACATTAATTACGAACGAACATATACACGTAAAATCGCATAAAATCTTATTCTTAAAAATATGTACACTAAAATACTATTATTTTTAGTGAAATATCTAAGATAATAAAATATAGTATTTATTATTTATATCACTCATTTAGTCAAATGTGTGCAAGATTAGCACGCCATAGATAATACACATATAAAGAAAATTAATTAATATATATTCTAAAATAACTTTAACGCCAAATTAATTATTTAAAATTCTATTTTATTAATAAAATAATTTATTATAAAATTTGGGGTGTTACAGTGATCATTGTATTCTAGGAAAGTCTAAGAGGGGCAGTTTTGGTGCTGACCAACACAACACCTCTAGACCTTTTGAATATGCTCATTCTGATTTGTAGGGTCCTTTAAGGACAAAAACTCATGCTAGTTGTTCTTACTTCCTAACCATCATTGATGATTATTCTAGGAAAGTATGGACCTATGTCATTAAACATAAATGTGACACTTTTATGAAATTTAAAAAATGACACATGCAAATTGGAACTCAAAAGGAAACTAAGCTGAAATGTTTAAGAACTGACAATGACCTGAAATATCTTTCAGAGCAGTTTAATAAGTATTGCAGGGACTTAGGTATTCAAAGACATAGAACAATTGCAGGCGCCCCTCAACAAAATGGCATTGCTGAAAGGATGAATAGAACAATCTTGGAAAGGGTCAGATGTATGATCTTGAGTGAAGGGCTGCCTAAAACATTCTGGGGAGAAGCTGCAGTTACAACAATATATTTGATAAATAGATGCCCTTCATCAGTTATTGGATTTAAGACACCAATTGAGATGTAGAATGGCAAACCAGCTTACTACTCAAATCTGAAGGTATTTGGTTCCTTAGCCTTTGCTCACATAAGGCAAGATAAGTTGGATCCTAGAGCAATCAAATGTGTTTTTATTGGATATCCTAAAGGAATAAAAGGTTACAAGTTGTGGAGAATTGACCAAGGTGTGCCCAAGTGCATCATATCAAGAGATGTAGTGTTTGATGGTACAAGAATGCTCATGATTGACAAATAACATTCTCCGTTTCAGTACTGCAGAAACGAAGAACATTGCAAAAACGCAGAACGTTCCCCGTTTGACAGTGCTACAAACAGCAATACTGAGAGTGTTCAGATTGAGGTGGAATCACCTGAAGATCAAGAGATTAATCATGAAGTCATTCCTAATACATCACTTGATGACGATGCAGCAACAAAACCAGATTTGACCAATTACAACTTGGTAAGGGATAAAGAAAGAAGGGTCATAAAACCTCCAATCAGATATGGTGAAGCATATTTGATTTGTTATACTTTAAGTGTTGCTGAAGATCTTCATATAGATGAACCAAACAACTACAAAGAAGCCATTAATAGTGAAGACGAGGAAGCTTGGATGACAACTATGAATGAAGAGATGTAGTCATTAGAAAAAAAATCAAACCTGGACTTTGGTTGACATTCCTAAGAGTCAAAGGGTAATTGAATCAAAATGGGTGTTCAAAAGAAAGGAAGGGATTCAAGGAAAAGAGAAGATAAGGTTCAAAGCAAGATTAGTTGCAAATGGATTTTCTCAGCTTGAAGGAATAGATTTCAATGAAGTATTTGCACCAGTTGTAAAACATTGTTCAATCAGAATTCTGCTTTCAATTGTAACTCAACAAGACTTGGAATTAGAGTAGCTGGATGTCAAAACAGGAAAGTCAAGAACGTTCTCCAGCTCAAGAACGTTCTCCTGCTCGAGAACATTCTCCAGTTTTTCATATAAGGCAAGAATGTTCTCCAACTTACCTATTACTCTATGTGGATGATATCCTTCTAGCAAGCTCAAGTAAAGACCAACTTAAAAGGCTCAAAGCTGATCTTAGTAATGAGTTTGAGATGAAATAACTTGGAGAGGCCAAGAGGATTTTAGGAATGGATATAAAAAGAAACATAATGAAGGGGGAACTATTTCTTTCTCAGGATGCCTACTTGAAGAAAGTTGTCACTAAATATAGAATGCATGAAGCAAGACATGTTACTACGCCTTTGGGACAAAATTTCAAATTGTCTATGCAAGACTCACCTAAGACAGATGAGGAAAGACAAAGAATGAGTATAATTCCTTATGCTAGTGGAGTTGGCAGCATAATGTATGGAATGATCTGCAGCAGGCCAGATTTGGCTTATGCTGTGAATGTTGTCAACAAATTTATGACTGATCTAGGAGCATTGCATTGGTCAGTACTCAAGTGGATTATGAGGTACTTAAATGGGTCACTGACAATAGGTTTAAAGTTCAAAAAGACTCATCATGACACGGAACCAATCAAGGGATATGTGGACTCGGATTATGCTGGAAACATGGACACTAGAAAATCAATTTCTGGGTATGTTTTCACTCTATTTGGGACAACTGTAAGTTGGAGAGCAATTACACAGTCGGTGGTAGCACTGTCTACAACTCAAGCTGAATTCATTGCGCTTACTGAAGATGTTAAAGAAGCTTTATGGATGAAATGACTTATTGGTGAACTAGGAATAAATCAGAATTGTGTTTCAATTTATTGTGATAGTCAAAGTGTTATACACCTATTCAAACATCAGGTGTATCATAATAAGTCTAAACATATTGATGTTAAGTATCACTTCATAAGAGATGTGATCGATTCAAAGCAGGTTTCAGTTGAGAAAATTGCAACTGAGGACAACCTAGTTGATGCATTCACCAAATCACTTTCACAAACTAAGTTCAAGCATTGTTTGGACATAGTTGGCTTTGACAAAGAGTAAAGATGCAGCAATGGCAGCAAGATTAAAGATTGAATTATTCTGATATTGAGTCAAGGTGGAGAATTGTGAATATGTGCCTCAAATCATCTAACTAAAGTTAGTTAAACTTTAGTGATTGTTATAACTAACTTTGGTCAAATTAGTTATGATAGGTGGTTATAGTTAGTTGCTTGTGTATACTATATATAGGGCTGTAATATTGTAGCAGTAATGTAGTTGTAGTTGTAGCAGTAACAACAGCGAAACTGAGAGGAAAAATAAGCAATACGTGATTCATAGAAATCAGATAAAGAAGATTAAAGGGAGAAGAGAAAGATTGAGTGAAGAGTCTAGTATTGCTGGTTCATAGACAGTGATAGACACTAGAAGATCAATCTTGAGAAGACTTTAATCTTGTAAAGTTCAATTAACAATAGTGGATTAATCTTGCTCGCTTGCCCGTGACGTAGGTCTCAACAATTGAGACCGAACACGTAAATCTTGGTGTCATTCTTCCCTTATCTTTCTTTACTTTTCGTTTAATTTGATTGTAAGAACTGTTTTCAAACTGCAGAAACGAAGAACGATAATCAATCTCCGTTTTCTGGTTTTCTAGTTTTCTGGTTTTAAGTTTTGTCAAGAACGTTATCCGTTTTCAGCAGAAAACAAAGAACGTTCTCCGTTTTCGTTTTTCTACAATTGTTTGTTTTTTTTCTTTCTGTTTTGTTGGTTAATTCTTGTTGCAGATCCCAATTTGTTTTAACAGAGTCGATTCAATAATTATCTAATTTTATATTATACACACCCGATTCGAACAATTATTAAAACAATCCCAAAACACTAGTATAACAAGTTGCATTTTCTTTGACATCAAGAACAATATAAGAAAAAGTTTACGCCATGAAAACCATTAAATTCAACGAAGAAAACTTTTCGCTCTTTAAATTTAACGATCTTTACAACTATCATATCATTCAATAGCCATAGAAGTTAAATTTAGGTCCGAATTTTCTACTTCTCCACACTCAAGTGGTATCTTACTTGATCAATTTAATTTACTATTACTAACAGACCCATGCATCCGCCTTCATGCCTAATCTGCACTATAATTTGGGCAACTTTTGTCATGAGTTTAGTTTCACCAACTTTCATTCAGTTTATGGATTTAGGTAGGGAACCATCTTATCATTGTGAAAAACATATATTCAACTATATCTACTGATATATTGAAGATAATTTTTGTTTCACAACAATAAGGCAATATGTATACGCTAATGAGTTAAGATCCTATTAATTTTTTTTAAAAAAAAATAGAAATTTAAAAATGTATGTAATATGTTTTAAAGTTAATAAATATTTTATTTATGTTGCATGTTCTAAAAATATATGTCAGTATATACATAAAACTATATTAATGAAATAAAATTCTTTATCTTTTTAAGAATCGAAGATGATTCCAACTCACACTAGAGAACAAGAGAGAGAAAAAGTGTGCATGTCTTATCCGAATTTCCCAATATAGATAACAAGTTAAGGTAACAATGGATCAAATGATTGTGTCCAAATAAGTTAATGAACATAACTACATGTAGCTAACATAATGTGAATAATGTGACTATGTGTCACTATGAAACAAACGATTGAAGGGAAGACAAAAAAAATAAAAATAAAAAAACCCTCATTTTGCTTATGTATTTATGTGCATCACATAAAAGCTAGTACATTCATTACTGGCATTCATTCATCGGACTAGAGAAAAAGTTGATGACAAAAGAAGAGACATTGGAAAAGCTGTTTTTATACTAACAAAGAAAGGTTGATTGTTAAGTTAGAAAATAGAATTTGTTTACTTGTTATAGAAATTGTGTGGAATAGTCCCATCATAAAAGGACATTATATCAAATGAAACCCATTTCCTGACTTTGCCTCTAAGACTCAAATTTCTACCTTGTATGATAGTGACTTGTGATTATATCAACTGTCTCTTTCGGTTTTCCTATTGAAGGACTACACCCACAAAAAGGGGTGTTACATTACAGGGTCAATTCTCTTCACTATCTTTTCTATCTTAATTTCCTCAATTAAAATATTTTCTTTCAATTTTATATATGTACTTTGATCTTAACATAAACAAAATGAAAATTCTTAAAGTTTACTTTGAGATAATTAATTTTATGTGTGTGTAGTTATCATCAATTATCATGCATATATAGTTCAAGTGTCATGACCCCTTTCATTAGTTTGTGATAGACGCGTGTAAAGACTAGCTTGATGATTATGCTTGCGAAAACTTTATTATTATTAATTATTTTATTTTATTTTAGTAGGACATCACAAGTACTTTGACATTGCAATGGCTCCACAGAGATGATTTCACAAGCTTCGATTATTTGGATTGTTAATGAAACTAATATTTGTTCAGATGCTTAATTAATTTGCGGCTTATATAAAACTTTTTTGTTCATATCTAAGAGTGTATGTTGTAGGCATCGAACTACGAACCTCTTCCACAAGTTTAGCTTAACAAAATACTAGTAAGCCACATCCCATCAGGTGTAACCATGTTAATTTAATTTAAGGAATAAATAAACCAAAATAAATAAATATTCATTTGAAAGCAAGATTGAATGCTACATGTTTGCCAATTTTTTTTATTTTTTTTTATGTTTATTCCTTAATTATGCTGACCATTGGGTAGTATTGCTAATGTGTCAATTAAAGTTAGATTTTTGTTTTTATTTATTTTTATGATCATTTTGGGAAAGACAGTTTTGAAGATTTTAAAGAGAATTTTTTTAGAGAGATAAATTTATATTTTAATATATATTTGAGATTTTAAAAAAATTTAAAAAATAAGATGATTTATGATCTATAACTTTTCTATGCTTCCTAAAAACAATTTATAAAACTTGTTTAATTTCAAAAAGAAAATCTAAGTTCTCTCGTTCGCTCTCTAAAACTACTTCCAAACTTTATGGTAAGTTTAATTGGGAGAAGTTTGGAGGGAAAGAGAGCAAAATATTTCTTAGATTTATTTTTATTCTCCCTTCATTTTAAAAATTTGGAAGAGAAAAAATCAAAATAACTTTTTGTTGTACAGTAAGTGTGAGTTAGAAATTTTAAATTACTTGGAAAAGTGATGGTTGGACAATATATATATATATGAGAGAATTCATAAACTCATTGTCTTAGGTTCTGTTTGTTTGTGAGTTAATTTTTGGAGGGTTAAGTTTATATTTAAAAAAAAATTAAAAGAACAATATGATATTATATACCCATTTATCATATTGTTCTTTCAAATTTATAAAATATACATTAAAATATAAATTGAACTCTCAAAAGTATTTCCCTTCAAAATCTAACTCGTAAACACATCATAAAGTTTTTGATTATGTCGTGGTGTTCAACTCATTTGTTTGTTTTTCTTATCATAAATTCTTCTCTCTCACATGTTTTGAACCAAACATATATCTATTTTCCTTATCTCTCCTCTCATCTCTTGAACCAAATAAACCCTTATGGTGTTTTTGTGAGTTGGTTTTTGGAGGGGAGAAATTTGGAGAGTTAGTCTATATTTTGATATATATTTGATATTTTAAAAAAATTAAAAGAATAACATAATAAATGAACATAATACAAAATATTTCCCTACAAAACCCTCCAAAATTCAACTCACAAAAGAAGTTTTGTTTGTGATTATGGAGGTGAGGAAAAAACTTTGAAAAAAAATGACGGAATAAATGGAAGGAATGAAAAGATTTGAGAGGTGAAAGATTTAAAGAATTTGTTTTCTTTATAATACAAATGATTTATAATTTGAGGAACTCATGAATAATGTGAAAATTTTCTATATATTTCTCTATCTTCTCATCCCTCTAAAACCTCCAAATTTTCAAACAAATGCGTGTCTCCAATTTTTAGAAGGTTTTAGAAGTAAAAACTTTATAAGATTAAATTTATATTTTAATATATATTTAATATTAAAAAAATTAAAATAATAACATGATAAATAAAGATATAATATTACGTCTTTCTTTTAATTTTTTAAAATATCAAATATATATCAAATTATAGATTTAATTCTCTACTGTCTTCCCCTTTAAAACTCTAAAAAAACCAAATAGAAAACATACTCTAATAAAAGATTGAATTGACAGATTTCTTTTTAATAGTTTTTCTTCTCCTCCAAGACATAAATATCATTGAGTCCCTCATTTACAGGGTGGGCTTCTACTTCCGATGAGGGATGAGGCTAATTACCCTCCGCTTTTGTAGCTGGTGCAATTACTCACTTCATGAGACATCAATGGGAAGATAGATAACTACTAACATTATAAGAAAGTTATTACATTGAACGCATTGAATACTAGGGTAGCTATGGTCTATATGAACTTAAGTAAGCCCCATAACACGAGAGATAATAAATGTTTTTATTTTTTATTTTTTTACCTAAGGTATTCTTAGATACTAAATTTTTCGATATTCTATTTTTATTTAAATGGTTGACATACACATTTAAATACTATTACATACGCATTATATGTAATATATTCTTTATAAGAGATTTGGTGCATGATTGATTCGGTGAGTATAATACTCTGTTTGTTTTTTCCGGTGAATTTATGATAGGCTCTCTTAAGTCTAATTCAAGTCATGAATCTGATTTTTTATTAGGCGAGGGATTAATACATATATAATTATTTTTTCTTATATGTAATTATTGATTTTGAGATTTGTTTTATTATAAATACTAATTAATGATTTTTTTATTATAAATACTAATTAATGATTTTTTTTTACCTTATCTGTAATTAATGTGAGGCTTTGAGATTTTTTCAATGAGATTGTGTGTGAGGCATGAGAAAATATATAAATTATTAAATAATTTTATTGATTTTTAAAAAAAGTTATAACTTTACAAATGATTTTTAAGTTTTTTTATCATGAACCTAAAGAGAATATATAAGAAAAAGATACAAAGGAAGATGATTAAATAAATTAAAGAGACAAGTCTAATAAGTGTAGTTTAGTTGAGTTAAATAACATTGAATTTGTAGGAGAGAATCTTAATTCGATCCCAACAAAATACATTTTGGGAAGAAGCAAAGAGTTACAAGCTACGACCTAAATACATAATGGAGATCATTAGTCTCATAGCCGATTTTCAAATGACTAAAACTTGTTAAAACACTTTGAGAAGCCACTCGGATAACAAAACCTGAATTAGAATGATTTCTTAAAAAAAATAAAAGAGAAAGAGAAGCTAAATTTAGATATTCAATATTAGCATATTGATACAATAAACGACATAATTAGAGATTGAATTTTATTTTTTTTTCTAATTATTTGAGTAGTTAAGTTTGGTTAGTATAATAAATTAACAAATAATTATGCAAATTAAATAAAAGTTACAAAAAAATTAATATTTTTAACAAATAATTAAAATCCTTTTTAAAGCTTAAATATAAGTTTTTCTTCTATTTTTTTTATTAAATACAAACAGAATAATATATACATGGCTTATTGTAGAATAGTGTCATATATAAGAAAGGTTTCTTAAAAAATATAAAAGTTAAATTATGTATATAAAATCATTAATTAATAGTGCAATCATGTTTGAAGTTTTTTTCATTCTAAATGTCAAAGTAAAACTCAAACATACCAAGTGTGGCGAAAGGAGAAGAGAATTATTGCAAATTCGAATCATCGTCTCAATATATTAAATATTCATAACTTTTTATGAACTGAACTGTATTTAAGAGAGTTGTTTTAAGTATTATATATTTATATATTTTTTTTTTGGTTTGTATTTTCAGTATTATATTATGTAATTTAATATAAAGTTATTCTAATGTATTTGGTGAGTGGCTCGTGCAACTCTTGTTTGCACACAGAACTGAGCATGCAATATATATATTATTACAGCAGCTGGTACTATATAAGACTGAACGGTAGCCCTAGCTTCTCTTTTTGAATGCTACTTTACAAAGTTCCATCTCTTCTTATATATAGAAACTTTCATTTGATATCATAAACCTTACAACTACGTACTAACTCCTCTCTCATAAACTTTTCCTTCATAATATGAATATCAACAACCACGATGATGATGAGAAAGTCACCATGGACCTTGTTCCATCATCTGACCACTTCTGCTACGTTCGTTGCAATTTCTGTAACACCGTTCTTGCGGTAATTTATTTTATTATCATATCATATAATTAATATTCCTTTTGTGTATTAGTTAATACATATACTAGTATATGTATGATATAAATTACTTTCTCTATAACAAAATATAAAAATTAAATAAGTAAAAAAAATTGATTAATTAAATCGAAATTTGAACTAAATATATCAATTTTGTTTAATCCAGTTTTGCTCATGATATTTTGTTATAAATAGAGTTTAAACTAATAGCTTGAAATCAAAATGGACCTTTGATAGACTTTACGTCCAATTAGTTATAGACCGTTAGATTAAAAGAGATACAATTTTTTTGTTTTAATATAAGAGTAATGTTATTCAAACACAGTTTAAGCAAAATAAGATATAGATACAATACTTTGATATTTTACGAAAAACAAAACATGATCTCTACTGTATTTTATTTTGTGTCAAATTCCCACTGTAGTTATGTGTTCGCTTGTGTAGGTTGGCATCCCTTGCAAGAGGCTTGTAGATACCGTGACGGTGAAGTGTGGTCACTGCAGCAACCTCTCATTTCTTAGCACCAGGCCTCCATATAATCAAAATCATGCCATTGATCACTCACTCACTCTTCATCACCAGGTTGTGTCATTGTTTGTTTGTTTTTCCTTCTTTTCTTTGCTTGATTGTGTGTAGTGAGAGAATGAGAAGCATATACAATACAAGAGGTGTGATAGGAGCTAATTAATTTTGACATTACATCAAGATTATTTTCATAGTTTGATAAAGAAAATTATTTTATTTATATTTTGTAAGAGCAAAACATAAGTCTGATCATATATTGGTTAGAGATATATATTCCATAATAGTAGAATTTATTAAGTTTATACAATTTTCACTTTTTTTTTTTGGGTAGATTACATACAATCATCACTTCACATTCCAGTTTTGTGGGCTTAAAAGTACAAAATCTAAGATGATATATTGTTGTTGACCCACTCATAATTATTATTATTTTGGGATAATGGCTCATCCAATCCCCAAATTTGTTTATTGTTTTGATTTTTTTTTTTATTGAATTGTATAAAATATTCTATGGAATCCTAGTTTTAAGTAGTGTATTTAAAAGCTTTAAGTAGTGTATTTAAAAGCAGAAAACAAACATGGAAAGCTGATGGATAATCACCTTATTTTGGTTCAACAAAGCCCAACAACAATGACAAGTGGAGGATTCTACCATGCACCCCCACACTTAAACCTGCTACCCCCAATCAACATAAAAAATACAATTATGCTCTTTTAAACTTACCATTTTTTCAAAATTTTCAAAATTTTCGAACAATTCGAAACTTTCAAAATAGAAAATTCAAGTCTTGAACCACTAAAAAAAAGTCCAAGTCTTACATTGGCTTAGAACTATGGGCTTTAGGTCCAAAATATAATTAAGAATATAATTATTATTGAAAGTTTTACCCCAACCCCATAATCATCCAAAAATCTCAATTTGCCTCCTTCTGGAAATAAAATTGAAAAATTATTCTACGCCACCGAATTTCAAATATGTTCTATAAAACTCAAATTTATATTTTTTAAAATATAAATGTATTCTTTAATTTAAATTTTTTTAGTCAACTCAATTAAAATTTGTAACTCAATTAAGATTTAAATAGTTTTATGAAAAAAAAAGTGTTTCAGAAATCATAAAAGATTTCCAGTCATATAATTTTTGTTTTAAAAACAGAGGGGTAAATTTTGTATTTTGTGGATAGTGTGAGGGTTGGGGGTAATGGGTAAAAATTTGTCTAATATTTAGTATAACTAGTATAGGTATCTTTTCTTTGAGATTGATAGTGGAATTTTTTGGGTAAGAAAAGTAGTAATAGGCATAGCAAGCATTAATTAGTTTGGTTTGAAGAGCAGAGGTTTTACAGTGATTTGAAAAAAGGCCAAGCATCATCTTCATCATCATCCTCAACAACCACTTCTGGAGAGCCTGTGTCCCCTAAAGCTGCACCCTTTGTTGTCAAACGTAAGTACTTACCACATCTCAACAAACCCATTTTAAAACTTTCTCCACACCATTTCAACTTTATGCAATTTTTTTCTTTCATTTTAATTATTACATTTTTGCAGCACCTGAGAAGAAGCATAGGCTCCCATCTGCTTACAATCGTTTCATGAAGTAAGTACAATGTATTATTTTTTCTTTTATTTATTAACTATTAAGTTTTTAAATTGCGATATGTAAGAAGTGCTAAAAACACTCTCGTTACAATACTAAACTTTCTTATTAAATAAAATTAATATAAATTCCACACTTTAAAAATAAATAAGTCCTACGTAAAGTAAACATGGTTGATTTGACATTTATACCAGAGAGGAGATACAGCGCATAAAAGCAGCAAACCCTGAAATCCCACATCGAGAAGCTTTCAGTGCTGCAGCAAAAAATGTAACACTTTTTAATCCTTTATTCAAAAATGCGCATGCTTTATAAAATTTCTTTATACTCATCATAAGAATAAATGTTTCCTAATTTGTTGAACAAAATTATGTAACAGTGGGCTAGGTACATTCCCAATTCGCCAACTTGTTCGGTTTCTGGAACTAAAAAATATGTAAGAATTTGTTTTCATCATTATGATTGTCATCATCATACTCATTTGCCTCTGTTTTGCATCTTAAGTAATTGGCTCATGTGTGCAGGAATGAAGGAGTTGTAGAAGTGGAGATTAATTTGGAGAGAATATTGGAGCAAGTCAATTAGATGTTACATTAATCGAAGTTAATATTATTATATATAAACTCTATATATGTAGTATGTTCTTATGTATCTTATCCTTTCCTTGTTAAGAAATGAAGAACAAACATTTGATTTGGCATAATTATCACTTTGGTATAATAAAATATAAACAACTGTGATTTGATATTTTGGTAGTAGTTTTGGAAGTTAGTTAGTTGGTTAATATTGTTAAGATTGAATATTTTGTTAGTAGTTTAAGAAATTAGTTAGTTGGTTAGGTTTAGTTAGTGTTAGAACAACAACAACTAATCTTAAAAGATTAAAGAAAACGAAATCGCAAAATAAGAACACAAGATGATAACAAAATTTAGTCAATGATGTCTATGTCTTCGATACAAAGAAAATGTTGTTCTTTTGTTTTAAATTGATGAATTAGGATTTACAAAATATATATTATTTTAAATACTAAGGTTTATATTATAACAATACTTCTGAACCATACTGTAGAGAACTTTACCTCTCACACACCCGATCGTTCCTCCCCCAAAACAACCAACTTAGTTACCATTGTCTATGAGCCATATTCAATAGTTAGTAAATTGATTAAATTGGAAATATCCTCTATAGATAGAGCTCTTCTATTTTTTGTTTTGATATATTTTATAATCATTCGATATGAAATCTTATAAGGAGTTTTGTTTTTTTTTTTTAATCACATTCTAAATTTATTTTTAATATAGGATACATGTTCAATTCTATGATTTCTTACCCTCACATTTAGTGAACATTTTGTATGAAGAAGTTAGTTTGCAAAGTAAATCAACGGAAATAAGACACTGTTATTAGAAGTAGAATCCATTTCATATAAAAAGGCAAGTGTGTGGAGTAAAGTTATAGAAGTTGGGCACTTCAAATTTTAAGCTTTTTGGTACACTAGAAAGGTAAAGTCTATAAATGAATTGGATATAATTGTTGATTATAGAAATACTAATATTGTAGATGTAAAAAAGATTGATGATAAGATTATAACAGAAGATTTTGTAGTGGAACAAAACACTTCTATTATATATATTTAAAGCAAACTCCTGCCATAGTAATTTATTTCACATGTGCAAACATATGTCATCTCAACAAAAAAACTGATATGTACGCCTCAGAAAATTCTCTTGTGTTTTTATGTTTCACCTCATTTTTTTCTACTTAGTTTCTAAATAATTTCTCCCTCTTTTAATCCCTCTAATCCCTAAATTTTTCAATGAATTCCTCCAACAGTTTCTTCTTCCCTCTTGTTTACGCCTCAGTCAATGTCCGCTTCGCTATCCTCGCAAAATCATCTTCTGCAAAATCATTTGTTCCTCCGCGGTAATATTATTATTGAAATCACCGACTCTACTCCAAAGATACCCTGAAAGAGGTATAGGTTTGTTCGTTGCAACAAAAAATTTCCTTCTCTTTGTCCATTTATGATTTTGCTGCCATAAATTCATTTCTGTTTTATGCAATCTTTGAAATCAATCTGGCTCATAGTGACTTAATGCTTATAGTTTCTTACATGAAATTCTATCACTGCCACTATCCTGGTAATCCAAGTTGGAATGGGACCCGCCGACGAACTTCGCTACCCATCATACCCAGAGCAAAATGACACATGGAAATTCTCAGGAATTTGTGTTTTCCAGTGCTATGACAAGGTATATTTATACATAAATATTTTTTCCCTCACCCTTCTAAACTCTTTTCATTCTTTAGTTGTTTTTAAGTGTCACTTTGCGTTGTGTGTCTCATATTCTTAGTTTTACTTCAATGTAGTATATGTTGAGTAGCTTACAAATTGCAGTTGAAAAAGTTTGACTCAAGTAAATTTTAATCATGTTTAAAATATATGTGCCATTGAATTGGATCAAGTAAATTCGATCATTTTAAATTTCAGAAGACAAATCTGCATGCATTGTGGAAAATTTTCAAAATTTTTCAAATTTCAAATGTTAAAGTTAATGACTTCGATCATATCAATCATCGATCTTTGTGGTAATTGTGAAATTTTTTATTTTAAATATGAGATATAGAATTGTAATTTATAAACATTCAAAGTATTATTAATATTAACAGAATAATCTTAATCATTAACATTTTGGTTACAAAATATTAATCGTCAAACAATTATAAGTATACATCAAATACAAATAATTAAAAATGGATTACTTTAATTTCATCTATTATATATATTTAAATATTTGTATTTGATTTTCTACTTTGAATATTGGTATATATATATAATATAAATATTTAGAAATGATGGACAAAGTAATGTCTTT